>OY728128.1:1505075076-1505675076 GCA_963277665.1 Viscum album
TTCTAGTTCCCAATGGAGTGTCTAGCATCATAACATCAGAAGAAGAAGAAACACAGAGCCCAAGGATCTCCACAACGGGCTCATATATAAATCTATGTGTAGAACCTGTATCAAAAAGTACAAAAGACATAACATAAGCAAATATAATAGTAACATTGACAATAGAAGGTCCGAGATCCTGCTCATGTTGGGTCTGTTTCACTGCATATGCCTGCCCAGTGCCATGGCCCTGCGACACAGCCTAGCTACCCTGAGCTGTCCCGCCCTGCTGCCTTTGAGATCCTGGTGTCTGGCTTCCATGACCACGACCACCACCTTTGCCTGTACATCCTAACGTATCCGAGTTGCCCGACTGGTAAAAAGCTGATGGTCATGCTCCCTCATGAAGAGTCTGCACAGAACCCCTCTCACTAGCCACTGGTGGGAACGCCCTGAAAAAGTGCTGCAGATGACCCATCTTGCCACAACCTTGGCACTCCACCAGGTCTCGAGGACACTAAGGTCTCTTATTCCCTTCTATGCCACACTGGTAGAAAATAACCTGGCCACCTGAAGTATTATTCTGACTAGTACTACCACTGTGAGAGAAATCCATCTGCCTCTTCCTTTTACTGGTAGAAATAGTACCAGAAACTAGTGTCAAATCGCTCTGGCCCACACCACTAGCTTCATGCAGGTTCCGCTCAGAAATCAGTGTCTGTTTCACAATAGCGTGCACTGTAAGCAACCTAAAAACATTCACCAAAGCTCAGATGTCATATCAAAGACCATCCTCAAAGCATCTGGCCCTCAACGTCTCATCACCCACCAGTACGGGTGAAAAAAGTTGAAACTCGGTGAAGCGAGCAGAGTAATCCATCACTAACATGGTGCCTTGCTACAGATTCATGAACTCTCAAGCTCGATCTACCCTCAGCGTCTCAGGTAAGAAGAATTCATAGAAATCTTCCTGAGTATCTTCCCATGCCATGTCGCTGTGATTCTCGGAATGGGTGGTAACATCCCACCACCACTTGGCAGAATCATGAAGCATATAAGTCGTGAGCTTGACCCTCCGCCCTGGAGGCATCTCAAGATGCTCGAAAATAGTCTGCACTGATTCCAGCCATGACTCCGCAGCCTGTGGTCCTCCATCCCCTAAAAACGTAGGCGGATGCTGCTTCTAGAATATACGTATCAATTCTGCCATATATGTGGTATCAAGCGATGCTCCCTAGATGGTCTTCTTGAAGCCTCCATGGAATTGCACCTTCGCGCCTGCGTCTGGTATAACGGCCGACGCCACACCTGGCACTGCTAGAGGATCGACTGGTAGCCCATGGCCTACCATCTCAGGAGTATAATAGTCGCCGCTCTCTTGGCGAACAACCGTTGGTCGTCTCAGCGGCATGAATCTACAAGGTCAAACAGATGCCTTAGATCAAGATTTATCAAGGACTGAAAACAAGGAGTGTAAGAAGGTAACAAGGAAAAGAAAACATTAATGTTTTACAAAACAAGACTACACGACGTGTATAATAACTACACGTCTTGTTTCCTCAAGTCTTCCACATGGGCGTGTACTATGCCAAAACTGGTCATGTAACACCCCAAAACACATGGTTTGTTTTCCACACACACGACGTGTACTTTAATGTTCCTCCCTGCCAGAGTCCCTCTACATGGCTGAGCTACTCAGCTCCCCTTAAAAAAACTACACGGCGTGTCCCAGATAGACACGACATGTAAGGATTAATTTACAACTGCCCGTGTCGTTAGTGACACGGTCGGCTACTCGGCTGACACTACATGGCGTGTTACACCCGCACACGGCTTGTACACAACTCCGTCTATCCAGCCACATGGTCAAGTCCACACGGTCTTTCCCCGGTCAAGACTACACGACGTGTCCCATAGGTACACGACATGTTCAAGAAGAGGTAACACCGACATGTGTTTTTTAGCTACACAACCGGGTCCCCATGTCACACTACAGGGCGTGTTCATCACTGACACAACATGTAAAAGAAAATATATTATCCATCTGTGTTGTTAGTTACACGGGCAAACACAGGGTCCACACAACACGGTGCGTGAAATAACTACACGGTGTGTGCCCTATAGAACTTTCCCTTCCTGTTTCTCTTCCCACATGGCCTATGACATAGTTAGCTAATACACGGCATGTGCTTAGGGTACACAACATGTACTAAAAACTTTTTCTCTTCCTCCTGAACAAAAGAATAAAAGGCGTGTAGTCAAAACTACACGGTGTGTATTATGGGTTTTTCCAGACAGCAAGCTTTAGAAACTTCTCTAGAACCCAGAAAAACACTGAAACCAACACCTAAGTGCCAAGATCTGATCCGTGAGGGCCCATACTCCCCGCAAATCAATGTTTGGAATCTTACACATGATATAACAATATAAACAGTCAATAATTCACCAAATTTTGTTCAATGATGGCCCATACTTCTCAAGAACCAAAGTTTGGCGTTCATTTTATCACCCTCACATAAAAATATCATATCAAATAGCAGGTATTTTTCAAATAATCTATCACAATATCATGCTTTTCTAGCACAACAACTATCATAACAACATGCAATTTATAATGCACCTACATGGAATGGAAATAATGAATGACATGTGATTTCTAGCATGTGACTAAATGATGATGAGATGTCATACCATCATCTCATCAGGTTGAAACTAAAAAGAACCCAAGTATAACATATAAATAGCACACCACAAGTGTGTCACCCAACGGTGAAAATCAAATCGACTGTAAACTTGAAAAATCAGAACAATTGCATTAACCGAGGTAGACTGGATTTTCCCTATGCACGGGTTAGCTACTCTCAGGCACAACTTATTACCAACTACCATTTCCGTCCTATCCCTGACTAAGGCTCCAAACAGTAAGTCAAAGAAAAGAACTCATCTGATACCACTTTGTAATGTCCCAGATCTGGGTGCCACTTAATGGGTGCCCCGAACCCGGTTGGTCATATGACCTCATGCGAATTTCCCCAAATGCCAGAGGCTGCTGACTAACAGCGAGGGCCAAGGACTGGTAGTGGGGAAACTATGACCTCATCTGTCAAAGTTTAGTGCAATGGAAAAGATATATAACATACAACAATGGAAGTAGTAAACAATATACAAATGAATGTACAACTGAAGTAAAAGAGAACCAGTAGTCATATGTATATAAAGATGCAGCATGTCACTATTCTATGAAAATGGCCAGAATAGGATACACTGCAATACAATACAATACAGCTCAAGTATAAGGTACAACAAAAACAAAAAAAAACAGTGAAATAGGAGCTCAACAGCATCACAAGCCAAAGCTCGGTCCCATGCTATCCTAATCCTCTGCAATGATCATGTACCTGTATAGGGACCCTTTCCCCTATCAACACCTGTAGCAATATAGTCTGTTTAGGCTGAAGACACGACCTAAAAAGGGTGTGAGAAATAAATCTTAGTAGGCCGCAACCAAAAGCCCGTGCCCAACTGTCAGTGAAAATGTGAAACAACAGTGTGCAATAGTAAATGCAATAAACTAAGAAATACACAAAAGTAACTAACTTACCAGTTATATTGCCATTTTAATATTCATTTAACAATGCCAAGCCTGTGCTTTAACTTTGTAGGTATAACATATGAAAATCACCACGGTGAACATTCATGATAACACTGTCCTCAGACAGAGAAACCTTACCCTCAGGTAATCATGGTCACAACCCACAGGTAATTTCCCATAGGCATAATAGATATTTCCCTCAAGCATAAGAAGTGTCACCAATAGGCACAAAATCTACTACCCATAGGCATAACAAATATTGGCCTTTGGTTAAAAGAACCACTGCCCTCAGGCTAAAGGAAACACTACCCGCAGGCTAAGAAAGTAACCAGGCTGAGCCCAAAGCATAAACATGCAATTTATATACACTTTCTCTCAAGAAAATTAAATATACATAATAATCATGGCATACCCTCGGGTATCCAGGCCAAACGACTAAATAGAGGAACACACCCCCGGGGTGGTCCTGGATTCAAGAAGTGATCCCAAGAATCAGTTTATAATTACATTTAATTACCTATACAATTCTAGGTATTTTAAATAGCCATGTCCTCAGCCACATGACACCCCAACATGGGTTCGTAGCACAACGGTACACAAAAACACATAATAGTTGGAATTTAAACACCAGACCACCTACCTCGATCACCATTGATCAGTATGCGTGAACGACGCCTCCCGAATTGTCCAAGAACGATGGATATCAGAGGTGAACACAATCCCGTTCAAACTTAAATAACTTTCCCTTGGGAAATAATTGGTAAGAAAGGCACTAGGAGAAGGAAGAGCTTCCTCGTGTGGTTCCAAGAAGATTGACTGATACGAAATCGGGTTCCCGGTGCGCGGTCGAGAGATCCTTCAATCTCCGGCCATCTTTCCCATTCTCCTCCAGCATTCTAAGCTTCCTCTGTGAACCGAGGAAGCTACTACCCATTTAACCGAAAAAAACAAACTACACGACATGTAATTTTCTCATTTACCTATTCCTCTAGCGGCTACTTTTTCCACCGCCGAACTGTTCATCCATCGACATGAGTACATGGCGTGTATTTCTGAATACACGGTGTGTACTGTCGCTCAGCTGGCAGCTACTCCCACCACCTTACTATTCACCTACTGACTGACTACATGGCGTGTAAATAACTACTACACGGTGTGTAGTCGGTTTTTACACCTTTTATCACTGATAGGGCTACATGCCCTGTGTACTCATCCCACACGGCCAAAGTACATGGCGTATGGAAAATTACACAGCATGTACCCACAAAATTTGGGATTTTCTCCCATTTTCCTTATTTTCTACAAAACACTTTAGGAAAAAGGAAAAGAAGAAACATGTACCTCAAGAATAAGAACCGGGTTCTTACAAAAATCCTCATTTACTTGGAAAGTATAGATTTTAAAATTATATTTGATTTTTTAACACTTTGAAAAATTAATTAATGTTTCAAAATTTCTATTAAAATCGTTAGACATAAATATATTAATTTATTAATAAATTTCATGAAAATAAATTCTCTATGAAATTATTAAATTAACCATAAAATTTTAATTAAATATTTTTGTCTTTCCAAAATACCAACACTTAGTTAACAAATTTTGAAACATCCATTTACATAAACTATGATATAATTATAAAATTTTTTATTTATAAGATGCCCAAATTTTATTTATACTTTCACGGGTGATGTTACTATTCATTTTTCCATTTTACTAATCAAAAGGATTATATTACTATTCCTACCATAAAGTTACTATTACATTTTTATTGGTTCCTTAGCTTCCAGAAATACTTATTATTTAATTAATTTATAATTATAATACTTTTATTATGGTCTATAAATGATTTTTTGTGATTTCTACTATATAAAATTACTATAATAAGGGAGGAATTTCTTTTGATTAAAGATTGGGTTGTTACACTAAAAGACAATATGGAAACATATATGCTAGAGGATCTTGAAAAAAATGGTGGGATTTAGAATTTCAGGATAAATTAGACTGAGGCCTTGAATGGGATGATTTTTAGGAATTGTTCAACAAAACATTCTATCCTCACCCGTTAAGGATTCAAATAATGATGAACTTATTCATCCTAAAGCATGAAAATATATCTATCACCGAGTATGCTGATAAATTCTTGAATTTATTCTACTTTTCACCCAAAGTTTCTTTTAGTGCATCTTTGAAGGAATGCATCTTTGAATCAGCACTAAGATAAGAGATTCACTTGAAGATAGTTTTTCTCTGTATTAATGATTATACAGAGATAGTGAATTGAGAGATAGTGGATGAACGATACATCTCAAGAGAAACGGGAGGAGGAAATATGTTGATACCCATAGGAAATGGTGGGAACTGTAATGACGAGAGAAATAAAAATAGGGACACCTATTTCCAAGTTTGGAGCATGAATAAAAATCAGACGGCTGGATGAGTGAACCTTCCTCCATGACCCAAGAGAAATTTAGGATGTTTCCAATGTGGTTATCTTGGACACATAAAGTGATAGTGTATGACACAAACTCAAGCATTCCATAACTAAAAACATATGGGTCCTCTTCAGCTATATTATCATAGTGCTCTGAGGTCAGGTGCTCGTGGAACTTCTCTGGTGTAACAGGTGTCATATTCTTCAATTGGGGAAAGGAAATCAGAATCAATATCATGATCCAAAAAGTTCTATCCATGGGGATTGTAGGAATACCATTAATTCTTAATAAGGGAAATTTTAGCAGGAAAAAGAGGATCAAATTTCAGCGATGAAGCAATT
Source organism: Viscum album (assembly GCA_963277665.1). Classification (NCBI taxonomy): domain Eukaryota; kingdom Viridiplantae; phylum Streptophyta; class Magnoliopsida; order Santalales; family Viscaceae; genus Viscum; species Viscum album. The sequence goes on from OY728128.1 coordinate 1,505,081,421, forward strand.
ATATGGATTTTAGCAGGAGATTGTGGATGATAAATCTAGACCATCTACAGTAAGTGGTACAGTGATTTTAAATTCTATACTTATGTAAGTACTATTTGATACTAGTTCATCGAATTACTTTATTGATTCTTATACTATTTATTTTCTGAGTTTAAAACATGAGATGATGCCCTCTGTGATAAAACATCAAACTCCTCTTGAAAAAAAGAGAATGAATAACCTTTTTTGTAGATAATTATCTATAACTATTAACGGAGTTGAGATGAAATGGGATTTCTCTGTATTGGACGCGAATTTCTATGATGTAATCTGGGGAATGGATTGGTTAACAATATTCAAGGCTCACATCGATTATTATAGAACAACAGTTAGTCTCACAACATAGGATGACATCAAGAATATTTTTAGAAAAGAATGAAATGAAAATACAGGTGAAGTGGTCTTGTTGGTACCGGTAGTGGGAAAAATCTCTTACTAGTTGGTGGAATTGAATTTGGCATCGTTGGAAGAGATTGAGAATAGTGGTTTCTGAGTAGCGGTGGATCAGTATCTACATGTGTTTCCTAAAAAGTTTTTAGGGTTTCCACTAGTAAGGGATTTGAAGTATATGAATGATCACCTCCTGAGGACTAGTCCTATCTTAATTTTGTCTTATTAAATGGAACCAACAGAATTAAGGGAGTTGAAAGCATAGTTGTAAGAACTAGAAACCAATGGTTTCATTCTACTGAGCATGTCTTCGTGGGAAACACCAGTCTTGTTCATCAAGAAGGTAGATGTAACTCTAAGGATGTGTGTGGATTATCGTATGTTTAATTTAGTTATGATAAATAATATGTATCCACTTCCATGTATTGATGACTTTTTCAATAAATTTTGGGGATATCAATGGTTCTCTAAGATTAACTTGTGATCAGGATATCACAAATAGAAAGTTCTAAAAGAGGATATTTCTAAGACAACTTTTAGATGCATATATGACCATTGTGAAAATGTGGTAATGCCTTTGAGTCTTATGAATTCACTAATAGTCTTTATGGAATTGTTGAATAATATATTCCATATATATCTGGATTATTTTATGGTGGTTTTTTTGGATTTCAAACTGGTGTATTCAAGGACAAGGGATGAGCAAGAGAAACACTTGGTAAAAGTTTTGGGAACCTTGAGGGATCATCATATGTATCCAAAACTATCAAAGTGTGATTTTTGGATACAAGATGTAAGCTTTCTTATGCACGTTATATCTAGAAAAGTTTTTTCTATTAATCTATAAAAGATATAGGCTATTATCTCTTTGTAGTCACTAAATATTTCCTTTAAGATACAGATCTTCTGTGGTCTAGCTTGTTTTTACCGATGTTTTGTGTGTGAATTTCCATGGATATCCACACCAATGAAATCTTTGAAAAATAAGAAAATTCCATTTCAATGGGATGATGAATTCCATAATTCTTTCAAGAAGCTAAACATTGCATTATATCAACACCAATCTTGATCTTTCCAAAATCAAGACAAGGGTACATGGTGTATTTTAAATCATTGATATCAGGGTTGGGATGCTTTTTCATAAATAAAGACCATGTTGTGGCATATGGATCAAAGAAGTTATGGGTTCATTAGAATAACTCCCCAAAACATGATTTGAAATTAGCTGACATAGTCTATCCATTGAACAATTGAAGTAATTACATCTTTGGTGAGAAATTTACTATGTTTATAGATCATAAGAGCTTGAAGAATATTTTCTCACAAAGGTATTTGATCCTGAGATGAAGAAGGGGGATTGATTATCTCTAAATTATTATATTTGACTTAATGTATACACTAGGGAAAGTAAATATTTTGGAAAATGCATTAAGCAGGATGTCTTATGCTCATATGGAAAAAGAAGCTTCAGATGAGTGGCAGTTGATGTCGGTCCTAACCAACATGAGTTTGGAATGTGAAGGCTGAGGTGATGTTGAGATTTTCTTTCATATTTATTTCATTCTTAATTTGGTGAAGATGGTTAAATAGGCATAGACATCAGATTCAGAATGCATTTTGATGAGTTCAAAAATCAATGGTGGTGAGACCTTTGAGGGACAGAAGCTGGATGAGAGTTCAGTGTTCTAGATCAAAAATTAGATGGTTGTACCTATGTATTGTTAGGAATAACTTATTCATGCACCCCACCATTCAAGATGGGTTGTCCATTCGGTAATACATAAGATGTATAAGGTGTTTAAAGCACAGTTTTGGTGGGATGACATGAAAAGGAAGGTGGCTGATTTTGTTTCAAGATTCTTAACTTTTCAGTAAGTTAAGGTAGAGAATTAGTGAACAATCATCATGTTTTAGTCTTTAACTACCACTATTTGGAAATGGGAGTATATAGCTGTGAATTTTGTTATAGGTCTCCAAAGATTGGTTCAGAAACATGATTCTGTATGGGTGATAGTGTATCAACTCACAAAGTTGTCCCATTTCTTCCCTATTCATGAAACTCATATAGTGGAAGATTAGTTAAATATCTATATCTGATAATTAGTAAAGATACATGTAATACTAGTTTTGATAGTTCTAGACAAAGAATAGAGATTCATATATCGTTTCTAGAAATAATTGCAACAAGCCCTTGAGACTTAGTTGATTAAGAGTATGGAAAATCATCCTTAAATAAAAGACCAGTCCAAACGGATGATACATGTTTTGGAAGACATGTTGCAGGCTTGTGTAATGATTTGGTGGCTTATGGGACGAGCATGTTCCATTAGTGGAGTTTTCATATAATAACAGCTATTGGGGCTCAATACATATGGATCCTTTTGAGGCATTGTACGTGTATTTTTTCCATTCTCATCTTTTATAGGTGTAAATTGGAGATACTTCACTAGTTGGGATGATCATTTTATAAGAAACAATAGATAAGATTCAGTTAATTAGGAAATGTATAGAAACAACATAGGGTGATAAAAAATTGTATGTGGATCATTTTCAATGACCTTTGTCATTATCAGTGAGTGATCATGTGTTCCTAAGGTTATATCCAAGGCTTGGACATCATCATTTTGGGAATTAGATCAAGTTATCTACTAAATACATAAGACCTTTTGAGGTACTGGAAGGTGTTGGTGAGGTGGAATATTGTTTATCACTTCCACCACTATTCATTTTGGTGTATAATGTGTTCCAAATAACTTAGTGGAAAAAGTATCACCCTAATCCTGATCATGTGATCAGATGGGATCACGTTGACCTAGATCCATATGATTTTTCGGGGTATATACCAATGTCATCCTACCTTTTTATTACATAACTTTTCATTACATTTTACAAATAGAGGATCTTTAATGTTTTGTGTCTTGGAAAAAAGGTACATAATAAATGAAGACCTAAAAAATTATTTTATTCACCCTGAAAAGCTTCATAAAAAGATTATCCTAAGTATAATTACATAATCTTATAACCTAGAGACATACATCAATGAAAAGGGTGAGAAGAAGTCCCATTAAGAAAAACAAGTGAAATAGTTTGCATGTGATCTTGATCGATATCAATAAGAAAATGGAGATAATGAGGAATATCAAAATAATAATAACTTGAAACATAACATGAAAATTTTTCTAAACATTTAATTTAGACATTCATGAACATATCACCAAGTTCAATCCGCAAGGCTTCATAACAATTACCAAGGCCATTCACCAAGGTATTGTAAAACTTGTCATATCTAGAGATTAAATACTTTCCCCAATGCATTAGAGTGCAATCAGGGTGAACCATTAATATGTATTTATTTTAATGTGTTCCACATATATCATAATCAAAAATATCATATTTAACCCAAATAGAATAAAATAAATGGGTTTCATATCCAAATTGTTATGTTTTAAAAAGTGCTTAAAAACAAGATCATTATGTCATTTATAACCCATGGAAAGGGAATGATGGATTTATGTATGTCCATTCCAAAATAAAATAAATCATTTTGTTGTATTTATCAATACCCCTAGAAATGAAATAGGTTTTTTTATTCGCCTAAATAATATTTGATATTTTTTAGAATAATAGAGATGTTTTGAGACGAATATTTTGTAGCATAATGACTATATTACATGGTTTTAGAAAACATTAAAAAGAGAGGGGGCAAAGTTAAAACAATAATAAATAAATAATAATATAGTATAGGGACATAATAAAATGTAAATAAGATCATGGAATGGATTTTTGAATGACATACCTCGTGAAAAGGAAACATGGAAGAAAAGAGAAGATGCGATTTATTTTACAAAAATTCAATATCCTAATGACATCACTTAAAAATTTAAAAAATATGTTGATGAGTGAGAAAAGGGGCACACATCATATGTAAATAAAATTTACAAAAATAAGGATATAGAAGAACATACCCCCACATAATAAAATGGAAATTAGAAGACATAAAGAGGTGGGTGAAAGGTTCCCTTACCTTGAAGAGTAACTACAAAAACTCCAAGGTTGGGACTTTGGGGGAATTAGGGAACCTTGGGAGAAATCCTTGTGAGGTAAAAAGACCATAGATTCATTGAGGAAGAATTTGGAATTAAAGGAATGAAGGAATGGGTTTGTATTTATAGTAAAAATGAGGGAATATTTTATTAATTTCTAAGGGATGCCTCATTAGTGGTATTTGCAAAACCATGGGCTTGCCCATTGTACTTGCCCATGGTATTGGCCAATTGGGACAAATCATAACATATATTACTATACACTAGTCGACCAGAATTATTACATCATTAATTATGTCATTAAACATACTGAAACTTAAAATTGTATTTTTACTATTCACCAAAAAACAAAACATTTTATAAAAATATCAGATATTTACCCTAACCTAATATCAATTCTCTAAATTCAAAAATGAAATCCATTTTATAAAAATAATATTTTAATTATAAGATATTTAATTTTTATTTAAAAACACTAATTACACAAAAAAAATACTAATCCGTAACTAATAATTTATGAAATAGTTATTTACTTTTTCTATAATATCACATTATAAAACAAGATGCCTAAATTATACTTATACTTTCTTAAGTGAGGTTACTATTCCATTGGTCACATTACTATTCATAAGGGTAATATTAGTATTTATAATTTACTATTCACCAAAAATTATGTTGATCTTATTAGAACCTAAATTTCATACTAATCACAACTTTACAAGACCATTTTTTGAAAGTCATTTCACATTATTAATTATTTAAAGTATAAAAAAATATTTTAAAATTACTTTTTTACAATATTCATCAATAATATGAAACATCTATAAATTCATCCTAGATTTATTTTGACATTTAAAATGTACAACTTTTACCATAATAAGAAATAAAAATTTTATTTATACAAAAGATTACAAAAAATAACTAAAGACTTGTTACATAGCCCCTTATAAAACCTACATAGGGCCTAAGTAAGGATTGAAATTTTGATAGAATATTGGGGTGACTTAGAAAACATTTCCTGAGTGGTGATTTCTATAAACATGAACTTCTCTTGTAATAGATTCCGTTCAAGCTTAACATGTTGGTTTTTATCTTGGGCTTGGTCCTGAGCGAAGCCCAGAGATGTTACCTCCTTCCCAAGATCCGACAGATGGACTTTGTTTGACCCGAGTATACTAGATGAGGCCATAGACTCTTATTTTTGTATTAATTAACCATGATAATTTGTATTTATAAACAATAATCATAATGTTAAGAGTATAGTTTCCAATGTTCATATTGACCAATGACCATATAATAGTCGAAATCCAATGGTCTAATTTAAATTATTCTCACTTAATTAATAAAAGGATATAGTTTCATTGAGAAAAAAAAATTAAATAACACACAAAATCAGGAAATAAAATTTTATTCAAAAGTTCAGGTCATTACATTCTTACTCCCTTAAAAAAATTTGTACCTATAATTCCAACTCGTACCCTTATAAGAGAGAAGGTGTGGATGCTTCTTCCTCATAGACTCCTCTAGTTCCCACGTGGATTCTTCACATTTCTGGTTTCTCTACAACATCTTAACAAGGCGGGTAGTCTTGATTCATAACCTTGTCTCTATGATCTAAGATCTCCACCGGCTGCTCCTCATTAGAGAGGTCATGTTCCAGTTGAACCACCTCTAGATTTTTTACACATGAGGGGTTAGGTATATACTTCCTCAAGAGGGATATGTGGAAGACATCATGAACCTGTGTTTGATTTGGAGGAAGTAGAAGCCGATAGGCTACCGCTCTTATGTGATCAAGGATTTCATAGGGGACAATGTACCTAGGAATGATCTTAACTTTCTTCCCAAACCTCATTAATCTCTTCCATGGTGATATTCTAAGAATGAATTAGTCACCAAAATTAAACTCCACATCCTTTCGACGGTTTCCAGCATAACACTTTTGCCGAATCTGAACAGCCTTAATGTGTTGTTAGATGGCATTGAAATTTTTTATCATCTCTTGCACAAGATCATGCCCAAGAAGCTTTCTCTCACCAGATTCATTCCAACAAGTAGGAGTTCTACACCACTTCCCATATAGAGATTCATAGGGTTTCATTTGAATGATCGAGTGGAAGCTGTTGTTGTAAGAGAACTCAACTAATGGTAGATGTTGATCCCATCCACCTTTAAATTCCCTTCAAAATGTTCTCAGCATGTCCTCAGGTGTTTCAATAGTCCTTTCAGACTGGATATCAGTTTGGGGGTGATATGTCGTACTGAAAATCAGTTTAGTACTCAGAGCATATTGAAGACTTCTCCAAAATTTTGATGTGATGATTGGATCACGATCAGATACGATAGAAAGTAGAACTCCATACATCCTTACCACTTTCTTCACATAAATCCATGCAAGTTGATCAAGAGAGAAATATTCTTGAATAGGGATTAAATGGGCAGTCTTGGTGAGACGGTCCACAAAAACCCATATCGTATAGCATCCTTTGGAAGTTCTCAGGAGACTAGTGACAAAGTCCATAGTGATATTGTTTCACTTCCATGCAGGTATAGGTAGGTGTTGGAATACCCCTTTAGGAATTTGTCACTCTGCCTTAACTTTTTAACATACCAGGAACCTTTTAGTGTAGTAAAAAATCTCCCTTTTCATATTATCCAACCAATAATGATCACGAAGGTCCCTATAAATTTGCATGCTCCTAGGATGTATAGAGAACATAGAGCTATGAGCTTCATCCATAAGCTTCTTCTTTATTTCCATAATAGATGGAACACATAGTCTTGTATGAAATTTCAATACACCTTCTTGATCAATATTGAACACAAGAAACTTCCCATTCATTACATCCTTAAACTTATTTTGTAACAAAGGATATTATTTCTGAGCTTTTTTGATCTTCTCTAGTAACGACAATTGAGAAATCATTTGGAATAGGGTTGATGATGTCCCTTCCCTTATAATTCCCAGGTCCAGCTTTACTAGGTCATTAATCAAAGTATCTCTTTAAATCCTCATCATTGAAAAAACAACTGGGTCTTTCCTACTTAATGAATCAATGCCTTTTGTTTTCTCTTCTGTGATGATAATGAATTGAACAATCCTAGTCTTTAAGAAGTTCCAACCATATACTTTGTCTCCTATTCAATTAATTTTGTGTAAAAATACACTTCAAACATTGACGGTTTGTGTATATATCACATTTATCACCATAAAGATAATGCCTACATATCTTTAGAGAAAAAATGACCACAACTATCTCAAGATCATGAGTAGGATAGTTCTGCTCACTAGTCTTCAACTATTGAGATGCATAAGCAAGGTCTTTTTTATTTTTCATGAGGACTCACCCAATCCCTTTCAGAGATGCATCACTAAAAATAAAGAATAATTCTCTATTTAAGGGTAGAGTTAACATGGATGCGGTAACCAATCTATTCTTCAGCTCTTGGAAACATTAATCACACTAATTTTTCCAGATGAACTTAACCCTTTTTCAAGATTACATGGTTAATGGATTAGAAGTTCATGGAATGTTTTTCACAAACCTCCTATAATATCCCGGTAATCCTTGGAAACTATGAATATCAGTTATTTTTCTAGGCTAAGTCCACTCCTCTACAACCTTTGTACTTGTAGGCTAAACTGTTTTTCCTTCATCGGTTACAATGTACTCCAAGAAAGAAACTTGTTGTAACCAAAATTCACAATTGTTTAACTTTCCAAAAAGCACCTCCTTCTGTAGAGTTTTAAAAATAACCCTTAGATGTTCTTCATTCTTGTCAAAACTTTTGAATATATCAGAATATCATCAATAAGAACTACCACAAAGTTATCAAGGAAGTAATTAAAGACTCTATTCATCAAATCCATAAAAATAACAGGAAGATTAGTCAAGCCAAAGGGCATAAAAACAAACTCGTAATGCCAATATCTTGATTAGAAGGCTGGTTTTGGAATATATTCTTACTTCACCCTGAAATGATGACAATCAGATCGAAGATCAATCTTAGAGAAGAACTAAGACCCATAAAGTTGGTCAAATAAGTCCTAAATTCTTGGAAGAGGGTATTTGTTCTTAATTTTAATCTTAGTTAGTTATCTATAATCAATGAATATCCACATTGATCCATCCTTCTTATTCATAAAGAGAATTGTTTCTACCCAAGGAGACACACTCAGTTGGATAAAACCCTACTCCAAAAGATATTGGAGTTGTTTTTTTTAATTCGTCTGGCTCCACATTTTCCATCTTATATAGGGTCTCTGATATCAGATGAGATCTAGGTATGAGTTCAATGGAGAACTCTACCTCTCTTTCTAGGGGGAGGTCTAGGTAACTCCATAGGAAATACATCAATGCATTCATGGACGATGGGTATATTTCCAATCCTTATACTCTCATTTCATTTTTTTTCACTGATTAATTCCATAAAGAAGGATATACGAGGTTATTCTAGAAAAAGATCAGGTTGAGGTACCTCTCCTTCGAAGATAACTGTAGTTTTTCCATTCAAGACTACTCATATTTCCTTGCTTCTGCATTTGATCTTAGTATTATACTATGAGAGACAGTCCATCCATATTACAATGTCAAATTCTAGCGTGGGAATGACTACAAGAATTGTGATAAGATTGTTCCCACAAAAGTAAATACTAGAGTTTCTAAACTTTGACGATTCTTGGATAATCCCACGAGGAGTCATGAATGATAAATCTTCTTTTATAAATTCAGGGGTAGATTCTAAATTCTTTACAAACTTGGAGGAAATAAATGAATGCATAGAACCAGAATCAATCAAAGTAGTTGCTATCTTTGAGTGAAAAAAAGAGTACCTACCACCACATAATTTGGTTCTTCAACATCAGCTGTCGTGATAGAAAAATCATGACCATACTCCCTTGGCCTCTGCTGAGGTTGATGGTGGTTCCCCTCCACTACCCATATATTTGGATAGTGATTGAAAAACTGCACAAGTTTTCCACAATTATAGCATTGGAAATTAGTTAGGGCCTACACCATCTTCCCCTTGTCATTAGTGTTGCGATGTTGAGGCTTCACCTCACTATTAAAATTCCTTGAAATATGGACATCTCTTCCAGACATGTAGCACTTCCCACTTCTGAGCAGGCAGTTCCCCAAATGCTTCTTCCCATATTTATTAAACGTGGGGAATTACACTTGCTTTCCTCTTATTCTATGATAAAAGGTCCTCCATAAGCTTGTATCACTTTATCTATTCATATCTTTGGATTTATGAGACCACTGCATCTCACTGAACTCTAGTTTAACTTTCATCGCACTCCAAACAATCCCCTCATAGCTATCACTGTCTTGGTTGGATAGATTCTTCTGAAGATGAGGTTGTAGCCCACCAAATAATCTATCAACCTTCTCATTAAGGTCCATGACAATTCTTGAGGTGTAACATGAAACTCTTGTGAAGTTCATCTTATATCTTCAAAAAGATTAATTCTTCTTCCGCTTCAGCTCAAGAAACTTCTTCTCATTTTTTCTTCTCAAAGAATGAAGGAAATAATTGTTGAAGAACATCCCTCCAAACTCTTCCCACTCAAGAGATTCAAACTCCACTCTTAGACTCATGTTTTTAATTAGTTCCCACTACTAATCAGCTTCTCTCTCTAAGCGGTAAATAGCCAAGTTAACCTTCTCTTGTTTTGAACAATGGAGCACAGAAAAGATATTCTCAATTGAGGTGATCCACTATTCAGAAATCAATGTTTCCGTATATCCACTAAACGTTGGTAGTTGTTGATGCAAAAATGACTCAACAAAATGTTTTTCCCTTCACAGTTATATTGGTCTCTCATCTTGATTTTAGTTATTTTTCAATAACTTGAGCCAGTTGGTTCATCATTCTCAATAAAGTTTCTATTCCAACTTCCATCAGAGGGCCGTCAGCGCATGGTCCATTACGATCACCATTTTCATGGTTATTTCTGTTTCCTTACATTTTCTAAAAGAATAAAACCTTAGTTATAAGCTTATTTAATTTACAAATCTTTTAACTACAAAGAATTTTATTCCTTAAAAATTCATGCTGAAACAATTACATTTCCTTATAAACCCTTTATAATGATTCATAAGATGCTTTTGAGTGACCAAAAATATCCCCTAGGAGTGTGAAACTTGGAGTACAACAAGGCATGTTGTTGTGTACTAGGATACCATGGGTCAAGCTCAAAACTCCTTGTCATAGTTTTCACTCCTAGGTACATCTGTGCCAGATCCACATCGATTTGTTCATATCCAGATATGGATTTATTTGTTTGAAACCCACTTAATTTCAATTTAACCAAAATATCCAGAATTTTTCATATATTTAAACTTTTATATAGGGTTATTACTAAAATTTTCATAGCTTAATTTCCACAAATAACTAAACTTCCCTTTGACCAGGTTTCATGGAAGTTCTTCAGGCCATTCTTCATTTTTGTTATAAAACCCAAGGTCAGTGGATTCAGTATCCACTTCAATATTTGTAACTTGAAGTATTATTTTCAAATTGGTTAAATTTTATGATTTTTATTGTTAAATTTTTGTTCAAAGCCTATTATAAATCACTTTTAGTGATTATTTATGGTTTTTGGTGAAATTGAGGTAATTAGTTGTGCAAAGGAATTTGGTTTCTTGATTTTAAAATGTTTATTTTAAAATATGGATTTTAAAGTTTTTTAGAATGGATTTTTGGAAAGGTATTAAATAAAAATAAAGTTTTATTGAAATGGTTTGAAATGGGGTTTTTTTAAATATTTTTGGCATTCGTGGTATTGGTGTGAGTTCATGTTCGGCATGCCCCTGAATAAGGGACATGTACTTGTGGGGTACAAGAGACCTGGACTTGTATCAAGGGCATGGGTCAGTCGGATAGAAGGGGATTGGATGAGTGACCGCTCATGAGTATGGAACTGTAAAACAAGCATTCATGTGTGGGTGCGTTTTGAACCACGGAATGGTATTCCAAAATAATGGGTTAAATGATTTAAAGAATTGTTTATTGGATTTTATTAGAAAACTGTTTTGATGTGAACTGATTGGATTTGAAATAAATTGTAAAACTCTTTTAAAAGTGTTTTATATAAATTGTTTTATATAAATTTTATAACATGGTTTATCCTTGTTGTGTGAGTTTGGAATTCATTAGAGAAAATTTACTAAGTTTTAGTACTCACCCCTACTTTGGTAGTTTGGTGATTTTGTAGATATTTTATATCAAGATATGAGTAAATGTAATTTATCACACATATTTAGAACTAATTCAAGATACTTTGACTATTTGGTATAATTTTATGTTGGATCATGGGGAGATTTGGAGTCTTGTGGATGTCTTTGTAGTTTTAATAGTTTGTCTTCTTCTGTTTATTTGATTTTATTTTGTCTTCCAATATGGTACTCTTCGGTTGGTTTGATATAAATGAAATGTTTTGGTTGTATTTCATTTTATCTTGAATCATGTAGTGTTTTATTTCATTATGTTATGTTGGTTGGTTGTTTATCTTCAAAGGGAAAATCATCTCCAAAATTGTAAATGAAGCCCTCGACATTTAATTCCAACCTTTGGCGGCTTAGGGATATCACTTATAGCCAAGTAATGTCTCACCACTCTCTAAAGACAATGATAAGGGGAGGGTTGTTACAAATCAATTAATATGTCCAATTCCTTCCTCATATGAAAGGGGTGAAACAAAATAGGCAAAAAATCACATTGAAAAACGACACACAAAATGTTAATACTTACACTATTCAATAAACAAAATAATAAAACATTAAGAGTAATATGGTGAATGGTAATAACATTATACCTACTCAGTCAAACTAATCATAAAACATAAAAATAAATAATAAGTTTGATTCTAATACAACATATTCCCATTGAATCATAAGTACAAGAATGGGTTCATGTCATTAATGAATAGAAATACCATAAAAATTTCATTAATTTTTTTTGAGGAAAATAATATTTTCACTTTGAAAATATTTTTTAATGCTAAAATTTCAAAAATTATTTTGAAAATACCTTTATTTGAAAATAACCTCTTAAAAATTGTATAATATTCTTTAAAATATTGACTAGTCATGACAACAGAAAACTACGTTCATGTCATTCAAGTTAAATCAATTATTCCATTCGCATTTTTGGAAATGTAAAAATGATCCTTATTTTGAAAACAACGAGAAGATTCATTTGATTCTTTTAACAAAAAATCATAAATGGGTAAAAATTTCTTTAATAATTTTTTTTTGGAAAAAGATAATAATATTTTTGAAAACATTCTTAGAAAACATTATTTTGATGAAAAAAGATTTTTGATCGAAGAGAAAAAGAAAGTCCAATTTTATTAAAAACATTTTCTTAATTATTTCAAGTACCAAATAGATAAAAAATGGTATTAATAGATGAAAAATTTCATGATAACTATAGAATAAGAAAATATATTTATTTTAAGATATAAATATCAAATAATTCCCTTAGAGGAGACTTAATAAAAAAAATCCTAAAAATGATGATATTGTAAGATAATCCCTTACTACATTGGAAGCTTTTGAATCATAAAACCCATGAAAGAAATTTTAACACCCCAAGATTTTATGGTATTTATATTTTTGAATTTAATTTCTTTGACAACATAGGTTACACACAACACCAACCTTAAACAAATATATATATAAAATTAAATATCATTATAACTTACTTATTAAAAATGGGGGAATAAATAGTATGAATTAAATTTATATATTATATATTTAAACAAAAGTTTTTACATTCACCAAAAATATTTTATAGGAATGAGATAAGAATGAATCCAATTTTTTCCATCAAAGGCTATTTTTCTAAAGGTAGTTTTACCACCTATTAATGACACACTTGTTTTAAAACTAAATTTTGACACTTTTATAAATTCTCTTGAACAAAATAAACTTAATTTTTAAAATAGTAATGCCAAAATTATCTTACGGTGATTTTTTGGAAAATATTTATTTTATAGTGAAGAGTGAAAAATCCCAATTTCTATAAAACTATTATTTTGATTATATTAATAGTATATTTTAGATTTGAATAGTAACATCACTTATGAAAGTATTAATAATATTTATTAATCTTATGAAATAGAATATAATATATTTATATCATAGAATAAGTTAATAAATGTTTAAAAAATTATTAATTAACTATTAGTATTGTTGTGAAACATAAATTTTTATTCACAATTTTATAATTAAAATAACTATTTAAAAGAAAATTTCTTTTCAGGAAATAGATTCATAAATTAATATTTTATTAACTTATTATGATAAGATAATTTTAGGAGACCTTAATTAATTTATCAATGTGTATAATTTTAAAATTGGTATTGTCCAATAAAGGATGATTTTAATTATAAATTAAATTTATCATATTTTAAATTATATTTTTAAAAAATTTAGTTTATTTTTTAATTCTAAACATCAAAAAATGGTTAAGATGATTTGTGGGTATTGTTCAAAAATAGTTGAATTTTTTGTGAATAGTGAAATATTATAATTTATGGTATAAGTAAATAAATGAATTATTGAGTCATAGATGATGTATGGATGAGTTAATCACCCATTAGTTCAAATTAAAATTCATTATTTACTTAATTTATTCATATAATCAGCACTATTTCTTTTCTTGAGCCAAAATAATAAACAAATGAATAAAATAATAAAAAAACTCCCCTCTCCTCCACCATAAATACAACCCCTCACCATCTCTTCTCTTCATGCCTCTTAAGCCCGGAATCTTTTCCAATTTTTGAAAAATACTCTTACCAAGCCTCTTTCCCACGTCTATTTTGTTCTGTTCTCAACAAAATATGAAAACCAATTTTCCCAAAGGAGGTTCTCAATAGAATAATTAAAGAGGTAAAAACCTCTTTCCTTTTATTTCAATTTATTTTCAATTTCTTTTATTTTCTTATTTTATCCTCACCTCCATTGTCAAAAAATGCATGATAATTAAAATATATTATATATACTATAATTTTATTATGAAAATGGAAAATCCACCATCAAGTCTCTTATTCTCTTCATTTTATTCTAAAAATGATGACATCGTCCGTGAGGTTCCGATTTACCGCCTTCATGGACGATTTGTTTTTATTTTTCAATTTCACCTTCAAGGATGGTCATAAAAACATTTTTCTGGTTAAAAAAGATTATAATATATTGATTTCATCAAATTGAAATTTCTATTTCCAATATATATACATAATATGAATTAATAAAACAAAAATGGTTTGTGATGATCGAAAAAACAAAAAAATAATCTAAACAATTATTACTAATGTTTTGTCTAATGATTCATACTAAAATATCATAAAAAATGAAAAATATACCCATTTAACATTATTTAATTTCATTAATAAAATATAATTTCAATTCCAGATAACTATTCTCATTTTACATGATTTTTCATACATGTATACAAGTAAACTGATCATGGAACCCATGAAAACAAACTCCCTTGAATGATAAAATTGTATCTTATAACTCATAAATAAAGAAAATAAATGAACTTAATAAAATTATAATGAATAAAATACATGTATAAAAGTTTTTTAATTAATAAAATAATGGATTTAATCTTATTATATATGATATTTATATTAAATATAGACCACATTCAGACATAAGGTTAAGGTTTTCTCATCTTACTTTTATTTATGTGAGATATGCCTTAATCACCACTATTTTTCATGTGTGGTGTAATTATACATAAATTTTATGTATAAAATCATTAATATTTCTATTTTAATGGTATTAAGCACCTCGTTTTATGATTATTAATTTTATGGGGCATAAAATTCGATTGATTACAAACTGGAAAGGGATTCTCCATTTTCATTTTGGTTACACGTTCTATCTCTTTACCCTATTGTCATTATTAATTTTTTATATAATTATTCTATATTTAGTTTATATGTTCCAAAATCACTTTTCTAGATCCGTTCAACATTCTTTGATGGGGAATATATGGTTTACAAGGTTCTCTTTTCAATTCCTCCTGATAAGCAAGCATGATTTTTGTGAACTTTCCAATTTCTTATCCATTTAAAGTATACTCCATAATTTGTTTTAATACATCAATATTTTTCTAAATTCACAATTTTTA
Organism: Viscum album; assembly: GCA_963277665.1. NCBI lineage: Eukaryota > Viridiplantae > Streptophyta > Magnoliopsida > Santalales > Viscaceae > Viscum > Viscum album. Next base: position 1,505,097,047 of record OY728128.1, read on the forward strand.
TCATGAATAAACTTTCTTATCTATTTTCTAGATTTATGTAAAAATTAATCCTTTTTTCTCTTTTAAGACTCTTATATTTTCCCTCAAACCGCACGAAGTGGCCTATTTCTAAAGTTTCTTAGAATCTCTTTTTTACATGTTTTAACTTAAATTGGAAATAATTTAATCCAATAACATAATTTTATTATAATTAATTTTCTTTTTTGGGATATACATATTTATAATATGTTTTTATGATAAATACAAATTATTTTCCAAAATAACTCTTATTTCTAAAGTAAAAAAGGTGTATTTCCCCCAAGATTTTATCAATGATTTTATTAGAGTATTTTCATATATTTTTTCACCTTCCATTGAATCTAATGATTATTCCCATTTTTTAAAAATATATCAGATTTTATTGAATGGTTTATGATTATTTTGACTGGGGATGTTCTATCTTGATGCCATTCACTATATTACCCTTCATTTATATTTGATTATTTGAGAAATATTGATAATTCTGTATATTTTATTTAACACATATATTGGATGGTAAGAAACATAATTTTTTAATTAAATCAATATATGAGGAATTATTTGGACTGACATGACATGGTTTGGGGACCATTTTATACAATCCATATGATTTGGGGATCAGTTAATGCAATCCATATGGGTGGGGCCTGGCAATATATAGCCCCTCAATGCGTCAGTAGTCTCATGAGATGAAAATAGTAGGTGAAAAAAACTTTTTGTTTATTTCCAACGAATAATTTGAGGGGTTTATACCCATATACTTAAATCATCATGAATGTATTTTGGTTAATGTGCCAGATACATGATGTCCAATAATTAATAATTTCTTTCGTTTAGTAATATACTACTGTTATCTAGATGATTTTCACTCTAAAAAATTCTATAGATTCATCTTTATTCTCAATTTATTGATTATATGGTATGTGTTTTTTAGTTGTTTATATTTACAAACTGATTATTACTTAATACTTATTCTTCTCATATTTTTTATTCATGTTCCTACTATACCTAAGATATACTAAACATTTGAGCTCAGCCTTTTATTTTTTTCTTCTCTAGGTTATGATGATGAAATCTTTGAATAAGTGTAAAGAAAGTAGTTTATTTCCCTTTATAATGTTCTATATTTATTTACTAATGTAATAAGAGAACCATATATGTATACTGTTTCTTCAATACTACAAAATTGTTTGATCCTTGGGGATGAGATCTCTTATATCTATTCCATTCTAATAAAACAACCACAGACTCTAGGATACTAGGGGAGAGGTTGTTTTAGTTGGTATCAGAGCAAGTTTAGTATAAAACATTGACACTAGATTTTAAAATCCAAGATTATAGAAAACAACCGTACGATAGATTTTTTGGATACACATAGAGGAACATCCAAGAATTTTGGTAAGGTATATATTATATGGGTCTTCCTATAAATACATAACGGTCGGGATACTACAAGTGGTTGTGGTTCTGGAAGAGATGTACCTAGGGGAAACAACTCTGACAAGGTGCGTTGGGCCCGACTTATTGTAACCTGGTACATGGAAACAGCCCTTACTGTGCACCTAGTTTGAAATTCATGGGGTATATGCTTTGGATAATTCAAATTTCCTTTATAACCCATTATGAAGGATTTAAAAGTAAATATATCCCAAAAGAAACCATGTTATTAGATTATGAGATTAGATATGATTAAAATTTTCAATTTATATTAATTATTTCACTAGTTTTGGGATTATACGTTATCTTTAATATTTTTATGATCTAATAGAGTGTATTCCATTGTTTAGAAATGATGCCTAGAAGAAATAATGTGAACCTCACCAATGCGCATGATCTAAAGAGTAAAAATGATAACATATTTTATGATCTTAATCCAATATTTAGAAGGAAAGTAGTCTCCAAAATATTATCATCATATGAGGAAATAATATCATGTTATAATAAGACACAAAAATAATTATCAAGTTTAACTTCTTCAAAGGGAAGTAAGAGAAGCAGAGGGTAGCTTAGAAAGATATAGATAAAGGGAATAAGAGAAAACCGTATTTTCCCAAATGTGATAATTATGAAAAGAAACACATTAGTAAATGATTAAGAGGCAAACAAGTTTTCATCAATTATAATGAAAAATGCTATCATGTTCATGATTTTATGTAAAGGGAATAATTTCTAATGTTTAGTGCTTCAACTGCACGAAGACATGACACTACACAAATCAATGTCCCAAGAATCAAGGAAATATTACTCAAAAAAGTAAAGGGATCAAGGCCAAGATTATGCTTTTACTATATACTAAGTGGAATAAATAATGTATTTTTGTTTTTATGGAATCAATAAATATGTTACAGTATTCTGGTTATAACAATGATAATATATATAAGGATTTTACTACAGTACCTATTTATAAATTTGGAATTATGAATGTTTTCATTAAGGTTTCAGGGTGATAAATGTATTTATATATTTTGTATATGGGGATAAGAGGTACATTATTGGAGGAATCTTTTTTTATGTTGATTTTGGAAATTTAGTAACCTCCCTTCTAAAAATTTGGGTCATGGAATGTGGACAAACATGTTTTAGACAAATCTTAATATTAACTACTTGTGGAATGGACTAAGTTAAACATTGAAAATTATTGTTCATTAATAACATATTCTAACCTTATTTTTTTCCAGTAGACATTTAAATGTCAATGGAATGACTAAAATTCCATAAGATTCTTTAAAAGTGTTTCAGTTGTAAAAAAACAATCTCGAACAATCATTTCCATGTATAAGGGATGAATTTAAAATAGACTGAATCACAACCAAAGGACGAGATTATGATAATGACATGAAAAGTAACCATGAAAGTTTGTTTTATTATGTTATTATATGAAAATTAAAATAATCCTTCAACTCTAGTAAAAATATTTTGTAATAAAAAATTTATTTATTTAAGTTTCTTTTTGAAAAACAATTGCCTTTAAACTGAACACAAGATTTTGGGTTTTGTGACAGTTAACATTCTAATGAATATGTTCTCTATCAATCTAAAACAGAACATGATAGTTATATTTATCTTAAATGTCCATGTTATCATCATACACTAATGATTTCCTACCCAAAATCCTAGTTTTGTGTTGACCTTCACATTTCCCTCTCCCTCTTGTTAAGAAGATATTTTATTAACCATATTTCCGATATGGGTTTCCCATAAAGGAATTTTGAAGTATCAACCATTGATTGTATAAGAACAACTTAAAATTTCAAGTATGGAATTTATTGAAGAAGAGTACAATGTAATACCCTAATATTTTATGGTATGTATCTTTTTAAGTTTAATTTCTTCCACCGCATAGGTTTCACATAACACTGAGCTAAAAAGAACAAAGATATACAATTAAATATAATTTTAAACAAGATGATAAATTATCAAGAATGAATAATATTAATGGAATTTATATATTATATATTTAAACAAATATTTTTACATTCATCCAAATGATTTTATATCCATAAGAAAAGAATCAATCTAATTTTACGCATTAAAAGACAATATATTTCTAAAGGCTATTTTACCACATTTTAATGGCGCAATTGTTTTAAAAATAAAATTTTGACAGTTTTATAAATTATATTAAACAAAATAAAATTTATTTTTAAAATTTTATTGTCAAAATTATCATAGGGTGAAAATTTTGTATTTTTTTTGAAAATATTTATTTTATAGTGAATTGTGAAAGATATCGATTTCTATAAATCATTCCTTTTGATTATATTAATAGCATATTTATGATTTGAATATAAAAATTACCAATTAAAGTATAAATAAATTTTAGGTATATTTTTAATGAGAATATAATAATTTTATATTATGTAATAAGTAAATAAATGTTTTAAAAAGATTAATTGACTGTTAGTATTTTTTTGAAACAAAAATATTAACTCACAATTTTATAATTAAAATAATTATTTAAATTAAAATTTAGTTTTATAAAATATATTTATAAGTTAATATTATATTTTATTATGATTATAAAATAATTTTATCAGACCTTAATTAATTTTTAAATGTTTTATAAAATTAGTTATAATTTAAAAATTGGTATTTTCCCAGTAATTGATGATTTTAATTTAAAATTAAATTTATCATATTTAGAAAATCATTTTCAAAAAATAGAGTTTATTTTATAATTCTACATTTAGAAAAATGGTAAGGTTAATTTTTGATTTTTTTAAATATATTTGAATTTCTAGTGAATAGTGAAATACGATAATTCATGGTATATGTAAACACATGAATTACTAAGTAATGTATGATGTATGGATGAGGTAATCACCCATTGGTTCGAAATATAATTCATTATTTGCTATATTTAGTCATTTAATAATCACTCTTTCTTGTTTTGATCCAAAATAACAAACTAATGAATTTAATTATCAAAAAACACTCCTCTCCTCCAATACGAATGCCACCCCTCACCACCTATTCTCCTCACACCTCTTAAGAATTGATACATTTCCAATTTTTTCCATATCCTCTTCCCAAGATTTTTTCCCACTTATAGAGGAATATGGTATCAACAAAAGACCCAAAACAATTTCCCTAAGGAGGATCTCAAGAAGAAGAATTAAAGAGGTAAAAACCACTTTCCTTATTTTTCATTTCTTTTCTTTTCTTATTATCTCCTAACATACTTTGTAAAAACATTCATGATTAATATATTATCATATATATAATTTAATTTTACTATTAATATTTAAAATCCACTATCAATTTTCTTCTCCTCTCCTTTTTATTCGAAAAATGAAGACATTGTCCACAAGGTGCCGATTTACAGCCTTCATGGCTGACGTGTGTTCATTTTTCAATTTTTCCTTCAAGAACGGTCATCAAACCATTTTTATGGTTAAAATATATTATAATATATGTATTAAAACTTATTTAAAGTTCTTTAATCAGTGTATATGCATAATTTTAATTAATAAAACAAAACTAGTTCGTTGTGATCCAAAACAATTCCAAAATAATATAAACGATTATCGCTAACATTTTATCTAATGATACAACCTCATATCACATAAAAATGAAATATATATCCATTTAATATTATTTAATTTCATTAATAACATATAATTTCATATTTGGACAACTATTATCATTTTCCATGATTTTTCATACTTGTATACAAGTAAACATATCATGAAAACCAAGGAAAAGAACGCTCTTAAACGATACAATTGTATCTTATAACTCATCAAAAAAGACATAAATGAACATAAAAAATTAAAATAAATAAAACATATGTATAAATTCCTCTTATTTAATTAATTAACTAATTTATATAATCTTATCATCTAAGACATTAAGATCATGTGTAGAACACATTCAGACAAAAGGTATGAGTTTTATCATCTCACTTTTATTTTTGTGAGATATGATTAATCACCATTATTTCTTATGTGTAGTGTATGTATACTACCATTTTATGTATCATATCATGAATATATTTAGCTTTATGGTATTTAGTGGTTTATTTTATGATTATTAGTTTTTTGGGGCATATGATTCGATTGATTACAAAGTGGTAAAGGATTCTCCCCGAACCTCCAATTTTCATTCTAGTTATGCTTTCTCTCTCTTTACCAAAATTTAATTATTTTTTATTTTTTATACTTATTATAAATTCTGTTTATATTTTCCAAAATCATTTTTACATATAATTTCATCTTTATTTTATGGAGAAATTAATGTTTTAAAAGGTTCTCTTTTCAATTCCTCTCGATAAGCAGGCCCGATTTAAGGGAACTTTCCAATATATTATCCATTTTCAAGTACACTCCATAATCTATTTTAAGGCACTAATATTTTTATAAAATCACTCTTTTTATTATGAAAAACTATATTATCTATTTTTTGGTTTTATGTTAATAGTTAATTCTTTTTCTTCTTTAAAGACTCATTTATATTTTCCATCAAACCGTACTGAAGTGGCTCATTTCTAAGGTTTCTTAAAAAAAATTTACTTGTTTTCACTTTAGTTGGGAATCATTTATGACTCCAACATAAATTAATTGTCCTTTAATTTTCTTATCTGGGATATACATGTTTAAAATCTAATTTTACAAAAAATACAAGTGATTTTTCAAAAGAACTCTCCTTTCAAAAGTAAAAAGTGTATTTATCTCAGGAATTTATCAATGATTTTATTAGAGTATTTTCATCTATTTATAAAAAATTTGTTGAATTTTATTATTTATCCTTTATGTTACCATATACCATCTTTTGTTGAAATTTTTTATGATTATTTTTAATTTGGATGTTCAATATTGATACCATTCACCCTGTTACTCTTGATAGTTATTTCATTATCTTAGAAATATTGATAAATATGTATCTTTTATTTAATATAGATAATTTATGATACAAAACATTTTTTATTAACTAAATTAATAAATTAGTAATTCTTTAGACTGGTATGAAACTGGTTGGGGAATATTAAATAAAATCCTTATGGGTTGGGGACCAGTTAATGCAAGCCCTATGAGTGGGGCCCAGTTATAGATAGACCCACAATGCATCGGTAGTCTCATGAGATGAAAATAGTTGGGAAAACCCCTTTATGTTTATTTAAAATCAGAATCATATTATTTTTTACCCATAGACGTAAACTATCGTGATGGTATTCTCTTTCATGTTCCAAATACATGTCATCTATAATTATGAATTTCCTTTATTCAGTATTCTGTTAATATTATCTTGAGGATTTTTACTATGAAAAAAAATCTATGGATGCGTTTTTATTCTTATTTTATTGATTATATGGTTTCATTTTTTATGTTATTTATCTTTCCATATTGATTATTCCTTAATTATAGTGCTTCACTTATTATTGATACATGTTCCTACCATACCAAACCCTTACTAAGCATTTGAGCTCACCCATTTATTCGTATTCCTTCCCTAGGTTATGAAGATTAAATCATTGAATAAGTGTAAAGGAATTAGATTATTTTTATTTTTTTATATTCAATGTTTATTTAAAAATGAAAAAAGGTAACCATGTATGATTAAATTTTCTTCAATAATATTAAACTGATTGATCCTTGGTGGTGTGATATTTTTATCTATGCCATTGTAATAAAATGTCCACTGACTCTGTGCTACTAGGGTCATGGATGTTAAAGAATTAATTTAAAATAAAACTCTAAATAACATGAAGAGAAATATATTCATGATATAACATATCAAAAGGTTTTTTATATACACCAAACAATGGAATAAGTGGTGAATATGGTGTATGTCTCATGGAAGTGAAAGTGAGACGAGAAACCCTTACCTCTGGTTTGAATTCTTTCATATGTGTTTGAACCTCCTATATAATAAATATAGGTTTATTATAAATATATTAATTAACTATAATCATATATTTTGTACAATATATGATCATCTTATAACATTTTACCACCTATTTTTTAATAATATTTAAACAATTTCATTATTTTGAGTGTTAGTTGATTTGTTTTCTCATATGTGTTTTGTCATGAATGTTATGGTTATGGCACATAGGATATAGTTAAATAATCACCATAGTTAAATTAATGTTATAAATATTATTATTTTTTATTATATACATCCTTAGAACCATTATTGAAAGCCAGACATAAAAAATGAATTGCATCTCTTCATAGAGATGGTAGATCGTGTATACATACGAGCGACGTTATCATTCTATTAATGGATGAAAGGGTAAATAATTATATGATATATTAATTTTAAATAATTTATATCATTTCATATAGATCACATGTATTTATTAAATTTATTTTTATTACTTTCCATGTAAACCATAACTGAAAAACAAATCACATCACTTCACATGGCGGTAGTCCAATATACACACAAATCATGTTATTGTATTTTAGAGGGAATGGAATGAAAGAAATTATATTTGATATTATAACTCCAACTATATAATTATATTATAAATATTATATATACACATTAAATCTATCATTATATCCAACCATGATAATAGTTGATATAAAAAGAATAACTTTATTTTGCGAGGTAGTAGACCTTTGTACACATGATTTGATGATTTCATTTCCCTTTAGATGAAAGTGGAGATGAATAAATGTTATACTATCAACATAATAACATCTTATAATATTTTAGATACTTTTGTTATTATATTAGAAGTTTTAATAAATAAATTAATGTTGTAAAATAATAATGAAAATGAAAGAGTTTACTAAAGATAATTGCAATGTCTTAGAGAAACATCCTTTGAATCTATTATTAAAGACCACTTGGTTTGTCTTTTGGGAGGACCAATAGCTCTAAAGTTTAGATAATGTTGTTTCATGGAGAATTTGGTGGTTTTTAGTTGAGACAAAGGTATTGATAGGTGTAAATAATTTAGGGGAGTGAGTTCCATTTTCTAATTGGCTGAAATAGGAATTTCTTGGCAATTACTTGTAAATTTTCCATTATAATAAAAAATGATAAAGTCATTGTTACACCTAAAAAATCCAAAAGTGGAAAAATTGTATTTTATTACATGTAAGAATTGAGACACAAATAATGTAAAATAATATAATATCCAAAGACTTTATAATATATTTTCTATTTAAAATAGATTCAATATGTTCTATATATTTCAGTGCATCCAACACCGATTTAGTGTGCATTACATGCAATAATGAACTTCTTTAATGGATTGTGTTATATGCAATTCTGAGTTTTATTGAACAATAATTAAAATATAATAAGATTATAAATTATTAGTTATCCATAGTAATAACTAACTTATGAAATTTATGGTTTAGATAAATATAAATTCATTGATTAAAAAATAATTAGTGATGAACAAAACAACCAATTGAATATAAAAAGTATATTTTTATAGAAAACTATTTTTATGCCCACAAATATATTTCACCCTAATAAATTAAATTAATTACAACTATTTAGTTATATTAATCTAAAAAATATATATATTATATTAATTAAAATATTTTTTATATACATCAAATAGATTTGATAAGAATAATATAAGAATAAACCCAATACTACACATAAAATACTATATTTTTATTTAGCCATTTTAAAGCCTTTTAATGGAGAACCTACTTTAAATCCATTTTAAGAACCTTCATATATTATATATGTAAAAATAAAATTCATATTTGAAATATAAACATAAAAATTATGTTTGGGTAATTTTTAGTATTTTTTGTGAATTTTAATTTTTTAATAAGCATTAAAAATACTGAATTTTAATCCAAAAATTTTTTTTCATAAAATTTATTTATAAAGATAAATTAAACTTTTAATTGGTTTTTAATTTTAATTAGATTATATTTTTATCAATTTATAAAATTTAAGTCATTAAAATCAATTTCATTTTCCAATTTACTATAAAAAAGTAAACATTCAGTCATTTTTACTTTAAAAACCCACATTATCATCTCGTTTGATGGATTAAATTTAAATTAATTTCTTCCAGTTATGTGATTGGAATTTAGATAAATGAATTCAAAATTTGGAATCATAATAATTTATAATGTCTAGCAAGGTCAACTTTTTTTTACCAAAACTATTAGTGAATGTAATTAAAATTAATTACAATTATTAAGGGAAAATTAATTTAATAAATGAATAAATAGTTAAAGTAGGGTCCAAATGACCTATAAACTTGTCCAACGACCATTTTCTGGACATATTTCTACCATTAAACATATACTATTGAGTTTTGATTTATTTTTATTACTTTTTTAATGTAAACATTTGGGTACACATAATTCATTTTCAAACATGCCATGTGAGTCCTTTTCCTCCCCTATAAAAGGACACCACCCCTCCCACTTCCTCACATGTCTCAAGAAAATTTAGATCAAACAATATCTAGTCAAATGGATCATTAAAATAATTCCCCTAATCTTATAATCCTCACCTTTTGAAGAAAGCAATCAAAGAAATCCTTTTGGTACAAACCAAATGGAGTTACCCGATTAAGAGGTAACATCTTTCCTTAAGATACTTAGTTTCATTTGAATTATCAACCCATAATCTATTAATATTACATGCTAATATAACAAAAAAATTATCTTCATTATAATAGGATTTTTTATTCAAATTTATCTACGTACACTTACACACACTTTTATCTAATGGGTATTGAAGATATTGTTTACGTATATGGTGAACTATGGCCTCACAAAATGATGATTGTTCATTTTTATTTTACAACATATCATGGTAAACATTATGATGGAAACTCAATTTATATATGTTTTATATAATATTTATTATCTATTAATATTCTATATTTATTTTACAAGACATATCTGTATACTTTCCGTTTTTTTAAAAACGATAACATCGTTTGTGGAAGTGTGGAATACAGACCCACCAAAGTGATGTGATTCATTCACACAATACATGGAATGTATATGGTATGGTGTTAATTAACCATACAATACATACAAAATATATATTTGATATTCATGACATAATTACCTTTTTTTAAATAATATATATATATATATCATTTTCTTTATTACCCTTTCACACACAAAGTGACAATGTCATTCGTAGACTTGTGGATTACCACCTCCTCGAAATGGTGTGATTCCTTTACATCACAAAAATTATGTATATAAGTATATTTGAGTAAATAATATATTATTTGTGATATAATGATCATTATGGAAATATTTTTTATGACTTACTTTCTTCCATAATGATCATTGAAAAATGGGAACATTACTCATGCATGCATATGACCTACTTTCTCCATTAGTGTACCATTGGTTCATTTTTCATAAAAATATTTAATTATTTTTAAAAAAATTATAATATATGAATATGTATATTAATTATTTCATGATTATTATTATGGAGATATTACATAATGACCCATTTGACCGTAGTTGGTCTACCAATGTTTTTTTCGACACATAAACGAAATTTGGTCAAAACACTCAATGTAAAATTAATTTTTAAGTGGTTTCATATAGAATGGTAATAAGTAAAATAAGAATTATTATAAAAATGAAAAAGTTTATAGAGAAAGTAAATAATTAACATATGTTTTTTATTTAGGAATATAAAGATACACAAGACAAGTCAGACTCATGGTAAGGGATATTCATCTCACTATTTCACTTATATGAGATAAATTCGATGTTCACCACTTACATATTTTGTGTGGTGTATCTACTGCCCATTTTTATATATTATATCATTAATTCATTTATATTAATGTTATTTAAACCTTATATTTAATATTATTCCTTCATGAGGTTTATGATTTAAAATATTTCAAAGTGGTATGGGACACTTTGGAATGTTTATAGATTATTTTCCTCAACAATAACTTTAATGATCTTTAAATGGTATTTACAATTGAGGAAATTATATGAACATTTTGAACAAAAAAATTAATTTTATCCTCTATGGTTATTAATGTCAATTTTAAAGTATTGGTACCACTTTACCACTCGTTGGTACTCAAAATGTTTTGGAAAATGTTTTTAAGAAAACCAGACTTTATTTCTCTCTTTAGTCAGAGAACTTGTTTTCTTCTAAAAACCATGTTTTTTTAAAATGTTTTAATTTTTTTAAAATTATTTGGTATATAAATTTGTATCACTTTTTCATTAACCATTTTATTCAAATTAATCTTATTTTTCTTTTACAATAAGAAATTTTTATAACCTTTTACTATGAAAAAGGAATATTCTTTCTACCTCATATTACTTGTACATATTTACCCATCATCATTTATTTGGAGCTTTCTTTGCATGTTTAAAAGGTTAATTTTTAAATAAAATATTTTAAAAAGTTATTTTCGAAGAAAAGTTTTTTCCAATCAAAAGGATATTTTCTTCAAGAATATTTTTAAAATATCATTGTATAATATTTACATTCATCAACGATAATAACCAATTATTTTTCTCCAATTGATATATGTTGTATTGATACCATACTAATTAATATTCTATATGGTTTATGATTTATTTTACTAAGGATAGTATTTAAATTAAGTTCCTTTATTTATTTTTTAGTCCCCTTGAAATATTCATTCACTTATGACCATTAGTCATTGAATTCCCCCTAAATTATCCATTTCATTTATCATGGATATTACTATTTCCTAAACCATATACCATTTAACATACGGTGTATACTTTGAAATTTCAATGGTTATTATTGGAAATATTGATAATTTCTTATTCTTTATTCAATATGGATATTTGATAATTCTTATTATTTATTTTTAGTTATTCGATAGAAGGAATACTTTGGAATGATATCGACTGGTGGAGACCGAATTTTATATAGCTCCTCGATTCATCGATATGGTATCATGAGAAAAAAAATTGTAAAAATTAAATGGGTTTCTATCCATAGTTTTAAACCAGCTCGTGAAAGGTCTTGATGGTATAGGTTTTCATATGCCTTATACATAAAGTCCAATAATTAATAATTTCTTTCATTTAGTTTCATTTAATATTTATCCTTGAGATTTTTCATCAAAAAATCTATGGATATGTTTTATTTTTAGTTTTTTAGACGGGATGTGTTTTAGTTTATTTCCATTACATATTTATTTTTACATATCTTTTTTTTGAATGGCATGTGTTTGCAGTTATTACCTTTCCATTTTATTTACGCACTTCCTTATTAGTTTATTTGATTACATGGTATGTATGTTCAGTTATTTTCCATGCCACAATTATCACTACCATGGTTTCATTATTTCTTCTTTTATATTTTACCATTAATGAGAATTTGAGCTCACCGTTATAATTTTTTATTCTCTTGGAATCCAAGAACCGTACTATGAAAGATATGGAAAGATATACTAGATGGAATAAAGTTATTTTCGAAGTTATTTAGAAGGATGAAAAAAATTATGTTGTAATTAGTGTAGTAATTTATAATAAAATTCTCATTCATGTATCTAGTTTTACAAGACTACTAAAATCTAAGTCTTTTGGGATTTGGTTCTTTTTAATCAATCCAATATAATTGATAGAAGTCACCAAAACTCGGATTTCTGGGTTCAGGTAGCTACAATTATTCTTCTGAAAAATCTTCTAAATGACCTAATATTATAACTTGGGAAGGATAAGGTGGATATATTTGCATCCAATAATATTTTTAAAAGTTGTTAGATTATTTTAAACCTTATCTTCTTAGTTTAACCCCATGGTAAACCATTGTTACCTTATCCACTGTAAATAATCTTTACTGTTTTTACTATTCATTATAGTAAAAATTTATTTTTAACATATTACATGGTATAAATTATTCAAATTTTAAATAAGGAATATATTTTTACAAATTTTCTACATAGAAGTGGAAAAATTGAATTTAAAATTAATCCCATATACAGAAGAATAAAACATGTTTTCGAAGAGAAAATATTCAAATGTTTACAAAGTTTTTATATAAAAATTAAATATTAAAATGATTACTATAAAAAATTGTATTAATTGATATATAATTGAACTAATTATATTTTAAAACAAATTTTAAAATATATTTTAACTTTATGAATAATTTAAACCAAAAATAAATTTTCTATAACGATTTTTATTTTCCCCTATTCATCAAAAATGAAACTTTGTATAAAAAAATAAAAAATTCACCATAAGATAATTTTGATATGTTGATTTAAAAAATTTTGTTCATTTTATTAAATAAATTTTCTAAAATTATAAAAAAGTTATTTTAAATTATGTGTACCAAGACTGAATATTCTTCCATTTAGAAAAATATAGGTTTTTATAAAATATTTAATTTTATTTCAAATGGTTATAATAAATAGATATCCATTGGATTCATTTTATACATGTGAAAACCATATAATTTTAATAATTTCATTGTTACTATTAATATCCTACATATTAATGGCTTGGTAATAATGGTCATGTTTAAATAATAATATTTTAATAGAGTATCATGTTTCATTCAAACCCGATGTTATGTGCATTACAAGCTATAGAAGAGATTATGTTAAAAGGAAATATATGATAAATTCTCTGGGTGTTATATTTTCTTCAAATATTAGTTTTTATATCATAAAATATATCTAGAGTGATGTTCCTCTTTTAAAATCTATGTGTGTTGGAAAAGTATGGTGACACCAATTTTCTTTTCCAAGGGTTCTTTATGATGTAATGAATGAAGCCAATTTTATTTCCATAAGTTATTTATGACATAATGAATTATTAATTTCAAATGAAAAAATATGTATGGATATTTATTGTTAGGGTACTATATCACCCTCCAAAGCATTAGTTAAGGTTTTATATATCAAGATTTAAAAATGGGCCATGTGTTTTAAAACCCAATTTCATAATGGACCGTGAGGTGTGATACAAGAGTCAATAATGGACTAATATTTTTTGATACTATAGTCATTAATGGTCTGTGAGTTATTTTTATCACATTGTAATGGTTCATAAGAAGTAATTATTGAGCCACCGTATAATGGGTTTGATGTTCCAAATTCCTGAACCACCATGTATTGAATTATTATGATTATTTTTGTTATATAGTTTCCTATTGTATTTTTCCACATATTTATGAAATATAAATATGATAATGATTCATGGATCATGTTTATTATCCCATGTTTCCCTAATACTTTTCTTTATATATGTTTTTTCATTTGAAAAAACTTGTTCTTCTATCAATACTTTTTTGAAACACTCTTTATTTCATGTTATTTTTAATAATATATTTCAACCATAATCATGTTTTTTATATTCTTATAATTTAAAACTTGATTAAAGGTAGTGTAGTTTTTTCCTCACTTAGTGTTTGAACTAACCCCTTTCTTATGTTTCCATTCCAAAGGTTAAGAAGATGATTATAACTTATGACAAGTATTGAATCAAGTCTAGTGAGGTTTTATTGTGATGAATTTTCCCCAAAGTATCGTAAAATATGTATTTATGTAGCTGATCATCAAAGACACTAAACCTTATGTTCATGGGATTGTGTGATTGTTGTGAGAGGAAATGTTTAAATTATGGTAGTTTTCAAAATAAAGATAGGTTCATCACACTTTTTTTTCAAATCTTGGTTTTAAATAATTTTTACATAGTACCACATACAGGAGTGTGGGTTTTCAACACTTCACCACGTATCACTCGACCCTTGAACGACATATTATTGTGACTTCCAACATAGCACATTAGCTAAAAAGTTTCCTTTACTAAAATTATATATAATATCTTAATAACAACCATAGATAAATTATATTCACTTTGTTTCATCATAGATTCAAATATAGATAATAAATGACATGCCTCAAACTCTTATGGTCCGTAAAGACTATAAAATGATCTCCAATTAGGTATTTTCAACACTACTACATTGAAAATCATACTTCTACCAACTATAAATCATGGGTGGAATATTTATGCTCATGGGGAAGAAACTAACTATATCTATAATAAATCTAATCTATTTACTTGAATAAGATTCATCTAAAACCCATATGATAAGGATAAATAAAGATATCGAACATCTCCTATTACTTTAAAAGTCGAAGAACTAGGTCACTGATCAATCTACACTTTAGGTAGTCAAAAGCTGCCAATACTAATTAGTCCAGGTGAATGTAGGGTCTTTCTGAGTCAAGGATGTAAGTGGGGCTAAAATTCAAGATAAATATGAGGGAAACCTATGAAAATATCCCATAAGATAAAAGAATATATGGAACTACCTGAAGTTCTTGGGTGATACCCAATAAAAAACCAGGTCTATCATTAATAGGTCCATATCCACACCCTTTTGAGACACCACATATCCAAGGAAATAAACTTCTTATAAGGACCCAATCATTATTCAACCCATATATTAATTTTTAAATAATTATTTATTTTATTTAATTCCAAAATTCCTTCTTAGGATTAGAGTTTTAGATTATTAGGTCATAATTATTACATAATAGACACATTTATTACAAATTATACACTTCCACTATGTGTCATTTAAAAAAAACACTTTTAAAAAGAAACTTGTTCTATTTTCATGAAAAATATGAATGATTTTAAACCTGAATTCACCATTATTCCTAATAAACCTTAAAACCCATGAAAAACATGTGAAAACATGATATAAGAACCAAAATATTAGTACTATGCATGTAAAAAGGATGAAGGAAACCCAATAGTACATTTCCAAACCAGAAGATCATATAAAAGAGTTTTCCTTTAACATAAAAATCATTGGGATCAAATAATTATTTACCTATTTGTGAAATCACCTTTACACCCCATAGTTTTCCATAAAAAACTATATAAGAAAGTATAAAGGAAAAATAAAAATCAAGAGGGTTTATTAGAAAACATGAGAACCCATAAATTTTTTTTCTTAAAATCTTACCTTTTTATTCTTCAAGAGCATAATCATTCCATTAAAAAAATTAATTAAATCACCTTATGAAATAAAATTATTTCAATGAAAACACATTAAAAAAGAATAAAATGGTCACATATTTTCATTATGATATCAACTTCATAGAACCCTTAAAAGAACCCTTATAATAACCCGTACAAATGGAATAACCTACCTGATTAATTCCAACAAAATTCTACAGAGGACATGATCTTTACCCAATTCATTAGAGAGATATATTGGGAACAACCATCATAATAAACAATTTACAAGGACTATAACATATATGAAACACATAAAACCAATTATTTAAATCCTCAAACTCAAAAAATATACCCTCTAACCCATAAGTGAAGCATTTTTAAATATTGATGTATATCTTTCCTTTAGAATCCCAGTTTAAAAACTAAAATATCTACAAAAAAGAAAAAAATGAGTTTTTACTTGAAGAAAACATTGAATATTATAAAATCATCCAAATATAAAATAATGGTTCCAATGGTGGAAAAATTAAATAACATCATATATATTAAAATAATTTTTTTTTTATTTTTTGTAATTAAATTCAAATATATATATATATATATAATGTTTAAAAATATCTATTTTTAAAACCATTGAAATAAATTAAAAATAGATTTGAAATTTCATTTATAATTTATTTTTGTCAACATAAATACTTCCTTAAAATAATGTTAAGAATATGGACATGGAATAAAAATATTTTGAAAATAAATATTTTGAATATTTAAATTGATGTTCTAAGGTAAAGTGACCCATGACGTGAGTCTGATTTCTCATATATATTATCTATCAATCTAAATAATTAATATATTTTAATTATTTACTTTATTAATTACCATTTTCTTTTTTATTATTAATTTTATTTCCCTTATATCCATGTTATAATTATTTACTTAATTGATTAAGTTTTCATTGGGTGTTTTGAGAACATTCAGCTTATTAAGTCGGAAATGGATTCGGTAGGATAAGAATGGTCAAATGGATCATGATTATATAATTTACTGAATATTAATCATTTTATAATTATTTTTTAAATTATTTATTCTTTTAGTAATAACTATGTAAGATGGTTATGATAATGAATTATGTTACAACATAGTGATGGTAGTCCATATATAAGCTTGAGTAATGTTTCCATTTTTCAATGAACATGAGGGAAAAGAGGTAAGTATTATTTTACATTTTTTAAAATGATAATTTTATCATTAATATCATATTGTTTTTTTAAATACACATATATATTCAATCCATGTTTGGAATTGATAGAAAATAAAATACATCCATTCTTGAGGCGGTAGTCCATATGTATACATGAGAAATGTTTTTAATTTTCATCGGATGGTAAAGAAAGAAGTATAATATTTAACATTTTATAAATAAATTTATATCGAAAACACACACACAAATATATATATATACATATATATATATATATATATAATTTCTTTTATTTTCTTTTATTATGACCAACCATAAGAGTCGGTGATAAAAGATGAAATATATCATCTCGTGAGGTGGTAGTTCGCATGTACACACAAGTGATGTTTTTATTTTCCATTAGATGGATAAGTAGATGAAAAAGGTTTATACAAAAAATAATAATATTTTAGTATTTGGGGGATACTGACTTTATTTTTTTATAATAGTTAAGAGATTTTGAAGGATGTTAAAGAATAAATAAAATGAAAAAACTTAGTAAAGAACAATAACTCTTCTCCTGACAACCTTCTCGAGTTTATACGTAAAGCCTTCCTAAGATGGTATTGTGTTCCAAAAAGGACCTCTATTATGTGGGGAGTGATGTTAATAAGGTATTAGGGTAGGGATTGGTTCTTATAATTGTTAGAAACCAATTATTATTTTTGGTACATATGTATTGTTTTTCATCAATTATTTGTTCAATTTCTTAAATATAGCCTATGGTTGATGACCGTTGAGGTCATAGAGGACTACGAGGTGTCTGAGGATTGTTTGGAGACAAGTACAAGTTTTTGGGGTTGTTTTTATCCTGGCACATGGTTAGTGTAAACATCATGGGGAAGTCCACACATTTTTCCTAAACTATTCGAGGATGGATACAAGGGTTGTGAAGAGTGAATGGTTTGAAAAACCATGTGGGTAAACCGTCTAGGCTCTACTGGGTTGGAATTTTAATAATTTTAAATTAAAATAAAAATATTTTATAAGACCTAATTTAGATATTCTCATATGTGCAACAACCTCACCCCATTCTTGAGATCCCCTTAGTGACTAAGGTTGGAATCAAAGGATCTTCGCCATCCAGGCTCTGAATCAAGTGTGGTTAGAATCCTTGGATTTATAATTGTAATGCCTTAATTCCTTTTTATAAGTTCTCGATTCTTATAGTTATAGAACAGACTATTTGGATTTAGTCTTATATGTAATAATTTTTCATTCTTCCTATGTTCTTGATATTTCTTCCAAACCAAGATGAATCAGAGCCTAATACAAGACGAGACATATAGAATGGACCTAAGATAGGTGTTCGTGTGCTTTTCATTAAAGGTTAGATCATTTATATGTGCCTTCTTTACTCACAACCAATTTCTGAGAATTGACTAAATTGAATTTGAATCTGAGAATTGATAGGTATTCCCTATTCAGTTGAAGAGGATTAACCTTGCATGTTATAGGTTGTACACTTTGATTAAACCACCCCTTTTAGTGTTATTAATTAAAAACACCATTATGGATTTCAGACTTGGATTCCTATGAGGCCTGTCATTTACCCCTTATCATGGGATGTCAAAATATAAGTTTATTATAAGTTAAACTGAAATTTTTTGAATTATAATTGGAATGAATTAAGAGTATGGGATGGATGAATTCTCCCTTGACCCATGTATGTTATTTCTTGTTTAAAGCATGTTTCCTTATAAGTGTCGTTCCCATGCGAGTGAAGTTGATTTGATGCCTTGAGTTGAGGAAATTGTTTTTAATTAGTCTAATTGTTTATTTTCTAATGTGTGTTAAATTATAATTAATCCATTTGATATATTGATAGGCCTATTAGGCTTGTTATATTAAAAATTTTCATGTGAGTATTTTAATGGACCTTGAATTACCATCCCTTATGAGTTATGTTGAGACCATTCTATGTAATGGTTTGATAAAGAATAGGAATATCATTATCATAATATTCCCATGTGAGTTAAATGATGTTAAATCGATGTATCAGTTTGTTATGCATGTGATGATGGCTATATGAATTATGCCCACATGAGTAAATGAAATGCCAAAACCTTGAGGTTGGTCATTTCTTGAGTCAGCCTTTTGAGGCAAGTTATTTTTAATTCCTTTGGTTTTGACCTTGGAATGTTAAATGAATATTTTCAATGAAATTTAATTGTTTAAATGATAAATAGCCTTTGTTGATACATGGATTCAAATTAGAATTCCATGGATGGACTCATGTGACTATTGAACTTTATACCATGAGTGATACATGGATTTACCATATAATTAAATGGATGGACTCAATGGTTATTATGATATTTTCATGAATGATACCAGGATCCAAACAAGAGATGCCATGGATGAACTCATTGAGACTTAACTTATATGATGAGTGATACATGGAATCTAATGGGTTACCAAGGATTGAATCTAAGGGTCTTGATTATATGTCATTATTGATACTTGGGGATTCCTTAAAAGACCTCCAAAGATGGAATCATATGAAATGGACTTTCTACCACATCTAGAGTGATACATGGGTTCATGAGTGGTTATCTAGGGATGATCTCATAGGGTTTTTGTTGATTATACCATGAGTGATACTTGAATTACAACTTAGTAATGTCAAGGATGGACTATAGTTCTATATGAATTAAATAAATTAAATGGTTTGTATGAAAAGTATCCAAGACAAACCACAACCTTGGTGTTAGTCTTTACAGGTATTGTTTATATAGCCTTATGTGACATCTGTTGAGATTCAACTGTATGGGGGATGCTGGGCTTGATCTGGATCTCAAGACTTATAAATTTCAATGCAATTGAAATGTTAAATGGATGTAAATGAAAAATAGTGCATGTGGGATGTTTTACTTTTGAGTTATTACATTATTAATTATTTTTTTATTACACATTGCCTGCTATATATATTCACTCACTGATTAAAACAGACTTTGGGTGGTTTCCTACTAGGATTTAGTCTTACACCCCTTTTGGGTCATATGTTTTTGACCTAAATAGACTTTATGATTATAGGTAATGATAAGGTAAAGTTAAATAATACTAGTACTTGATATTTTTCTTTGGAGTAGGAGAGCATTAGAAAAAAACTGAGGGTTGCGATGCTACTGATACTCTTTTGGAATTTTTTTCTTTTGGGACATGTAATGTACATGTATATTATTTACATTATTTGGATGTTTGTTAGAAACATGATACATATATCATCATCTTGTATATGATATGATTTATGTGTTAGTTTATACTATAATTATTCCACTATTTCTTTATATCATATGGTTTACTGCTTCCGATACTAGTATTTTCTAGTGATATTCTGTTGTACTACACTACGATTATGAGGGTATAGTCTCCCTACAGACTAAAGACCTCACTATTAGTCAGAAACCTCTGGCGTTTGGGGAGATGTTCTTGGGCCCATGCAAGCCACCGGGCTCAGGGAACCTTTCAGTGACATCATGGTCTTAGACTTTATAATAATAGGATGAATAATTGTGGAGAAAATAGGAGTGGTGTTGTCATTTTTTAAGTGAGGTATAGGACACACTTTAAATTTTTCAGAAGATTAAAATATATTAATGTCTTACTCAATAAAAATGGAACAAAAAAGATTCATATTCAAAGATGAGATGATATCGGGTTGAAATATTACCAAATAACAGGAATTATAAATTATCATATATCATTTTAACCCTTATAATTTTAGTTTTATCTTTTTTAGACTATTTTATCTACTACCATGGTAACTGATTTTTTACCAAAGTTACTATTCATAATGACAGAAAATAAAAGTGGCCTCATTAAAAAATTTGGAAATTTTGATTCCAAAATTTGATTCCATTTTTTTGAATTCAATTTCTATAAGTGGCAGAAATTTGTTTTAAAATAAACCCCCAAAATGTAATGAAAAATGATATTAAAGAAAATATGCCTTTTTATGTATAAAAATGTTTTTATACAATATTCAGGTAGAATGTTGACTCTAGTGAAATAGATTAAATTATGATTTATGATAAGGAAATAATGAGAATTTAAAACTGATTAAAAAAATGAGACAATGTAACTACATAAAAAGAAAATACAGTTTTTAAAAAAAAATCGGTATTTTTTATTGTTCACAAAAAAATCAACTTTTTCTGAATATTTCCAAAAATTCACTATAAGATAATTTTAAATTGATGATGTTAAAAATGATATCATATTTTTGAAATTAAAATTCTATAATTTATAAATTAAAATTTGAAATAAAACTAAACAACCTTTTGGTTGTTTTTATAATGAATATTGTATTTATTGTCAACATCTTATTTTTGAATGTTTTAAATTAAAAATGAATAAGAATTGATGAAGATGTTTAAGTAAGTTTCTTTACCATGATAAGAAAATTTATTTAATAATTCAAATTATGTTTCAATAATCATAATGTTCCAAATAATATAAATATTTTCATGATTCAATATGAGCTTGTATGAGTTTTTATAAAGAGGGAGAAGTCAAATTATGGAGATGTGATTGTAAATATTTGAAGTTGTGGATGTATGAATATTTATTTATGATATTATCATTTTAAAATATATGATGATAACAAAAACATATAGGTAGTCCAATGATTGAATTCCAACAAATAAATGTACATGAAGTTTACAAGATGATGATGTTCTCGAACAATCAGTTTGTACGATGTTCAAAGTATAGGGTTTTGTTACAAACTATACAAAGTTAAATTTTGTGAAGCTATGATTGATACTTCTATATGTAGTCTATAAAATTGATTTCATCATGAAATGTTCCCTCAAATTGTGTTTACATGAAAAAGGTTTTGCTACTTCGCCTGAAGAAGAGTTTATCAAATCATGAGATAGACGTTTAGAAAGATCGCTAGATGGAAACATGAAATGATAATTGTAAAAGAGGGATGTTGATCAATGTTGTTTCATTAGAAAAATGTTTATATTATAAACTTAAAATCCTTTTTCAAAGTGGTGTAGGTAGATAAATATGAGAATTATACCGTAGTGAAAATTTGAAACTTTCAACTGGTATGAGAAGTATGAAAAGAGGGATGATGAGTAAATCATTTTTCACTGAATATAGAATGATCAACGAAGCCACTCTGATGATTTTACAAAAGTTGTGATGATCATTAAAATATCCATCAGAAATATGATAATTTGGGAAATAAATACAATGTCATCAAATAAAAAAGTCTATAAAGTTGTACTAGACTATCTTTTTTGAACAAATACCTATACAAAGTTCAAGTGAAGGTAATATTTCCCAAATAAATATATTCCAAAACATTAGAAAGATAAACATAGATAAACATATGTGAGTCTATTAATAAAATGATTCATGTGAAGAGAACTAAAATGAGAGAATAGTACAAAATTCATTAGATGGTGGAAAAATCATACTCTTATTGAACAGAATTTTGTGACATCCTTGAATGAAGGAGTCCTTGTATAGTTTACTGAATAGAGGAAAAATCACTATATAATTATTTTAGATGATTTCATCAATCAAAATTTTCTAGAGAGAGTTCTAAGGATCTTTATATAAACATTATTAAGTCATCTACATTGATGATGCTGAGATTTTATTTCAATATTTGTTAATATTTCCAAGTTTTTAGGATGTGTGAATAAAATCATTGATTACATGTTTATGATGTAACACCCCAAGCTTCTACGGTACGCTTCTCTTTGAATAATGCGATAGCGTGTGTTGTACGCAGCACCGAGTTCTAACAACCAATCAAACTAGCCGTTATGAATAGTAATACCTACTTTTTAAAATTATATATATTTTATATTTCAAAATGGACTTCATTTTTGGATTCGGAATATCTAATTTATCCTAAGGTGAAATTTTGGTACTTTTCGGATAACTTTCATATTTTGATGAATAGTGAAAATTACTAAATTTTAATTAAAAACAACTTTTTTAATCAAAATAATTAATAGTGATAAATTATGAATTTTAGTAGTTTTAAAGTATATTTAGAATATATTTTTACCATTTAATATAATTTTGGTCATTGGACATAATTTTACAATTAAACCGAACATAAACAAGTGTCAATCTTTTGATAGTTATTATCTCTTAAAAACACGCTTTTTGTTTTGACAGCGGGAATTAATTTTAAATTAATTTCTGCCACTTCTGTGTTTTGAATTTAGGAAAATGGATTCCATATTTGTAATCAGGATGTTCAAATTGTGTAAATAGGTAACTTTTATTTTTAGACATTTTGAATAATTACTGCGGTAAATATTTTATTTACCATGGTTAAGGGTAAATCCGGTAAATAAGGGTTAAAAAATAATATTATAATAATACTAAATTACCCTAAAACGTGTCTTAACCATATATGTTGATACATGGTCGACCATGGGCATCTTTGGGTCGATTTTGGGACCCCATGGATCCACTTGTAAGTGACAATGACACTTTATTTTAATTAAGTTAAAATGAATACAAAAATGACACAAGCATATATCTTTTAGAAAAACAATTGTTACATAGGGTTATATATGTTGGATTTTAGATTATAAATATTCATTAGAAAGATAAAAGGATTTACTACATAATGATATTTTATTTATAATTTTTAGACATTAAATAATTTATTTTATTTATGACACAATGATGATGCAGTAATTACTATAATAGTGAAAAATTAAAATAATTGATATTATAAATACCCAAATAAATATAATATGAAACTTTTAATGAATTAAACTAATTTTCTAGGATAATATGATATATTATTATTGATTTAATTTACTTTTTTCGAAGTAATCAATCTGTTATGAGTTTCACAAAAATCAACAATTGAATAGTGTCAAAATTGACATAAAAGAGTTCTTAAAACAAATATTATATTATTAATTGATATTAAATTCCTAAAAATATAAGGTTCGGCCAAGAGACTAATATCATGATAGGTTCATAATTAATGGACCACTTGGGGGTTTCTTGGATGTATATAGTAAGTTTATTAACCATATTATATAAAAATACAAAGAGACATTGTAAAAGTGAAACTAATTAACTTAGAGTAAATACTTAAAGATAAGGTTAATATAAGTACCCAAACCTGTCTAAATTCTATTGGTTGAGTGGTTTTAGACCTATCCCCACCTTAACCTTTGAATAATAAACTTTGGATCCATTAGAAACAGAATATGAATTTATTATATATTAATATTTCTAGCTTTTACAAAGGTGCCCCTCACCCCTCTTATAAAAGGGCACTCCTCCTTCTCATTTCTTCACACCTTCAAAGCCTTTTCGTTCGGCCAAACTCTACCCAAATACTCTCCCAACATCCCTCACTACAACCTAGAGGCCTTAGTTTGATCATAAAGCCAACCTAAGGAGCCCTTTTGATCAAATCAAAAGGAAGAACCCGAAGAAGAGGTAATGTTTTCACCACCCCTTTTCAAGTTCCTTTCTTCTTCCACTTCTTCTTTCTTTGTTCTTACCATTCTAAAATAATAACTCCAGTATCTCACATATACTGAGATGTTATTATAAATATGGTACAACCATATTCAGTATTCTATCTACCCTTTGAATAACATGTCACCATACGTGCGTACGTACGGCTTACCGTCTCCACGTCGTGGTGTAATTGTTATTCAATATATTATTATTTGGATGGGTATAATAATGATGTGTAACTCATGTAAATAATAAATATAACATGTTAATTATTCTGTATATATGATATACCATCCATTTATATATTATTTTAATATCAAAAGAATGATATTATCGCTCGTGCGTACGTACGGACTACCATCTCCACGAACGTGATGAGATTCATTCTCCATCGTATCCATTCAAGTATAATTATCATTTGGTGATTTAAAAATGATGTTTAAGGACTTGATATTATTCTAGATATGAATAAGATACAACAAACATGGCTTATGTAACAAAACATATAAAAGAAAATGAGTAAGTTAACACCCGAAACGACGATAATTCTAAGATATTATTAACAAATCAATGTTAAAAGATCATATATGATATCATATTAATATATATGATTCTTGTATAATTTAATAACAATTATTTCACCATTATACAGGAGGTTAACCTACCCCAACCAAGGAAAAGTACAAGGTAAGGGTTATTTCACAATCTCTTCATTATCCGAGGTTGTTTATACGTAATAATCTACTGGGTTCTCTTTATCATCCACATCCATGTTTCTTAAAAATGTATTTCAAAACATTTTTACTATTTACTAGAATATGAGTTAAAGTCATTTATACCCTTTTTGACTTTTATAAGTGGTTTATAAAGGAATCTTTCGGTCGTTTTCAAAACAAGGTCATTTTTAACCTTTTCGATAGAATTATGGTAAGAATGTTTTTTTATACGGCGGGTGCGGCTATTTTCCTCCGTTATAAAATCTTCAAAGCTTCCCTTACAAGCTTATAAGAATATTTTCAAAGAAAATGTTTTATTTTATATGGATCTTAAATGATTTCAAAATAAAAGGAGATATTTCTTTAAAAAGAATTTTGATTTCATCTATGTCAACATCCTTTGATGGATTTTAAGATTATTTGAAGATGATTTATTATGATACAAAACTTCTATATTGTATTGAAGGTTTTGTGATATGTTTGACTGTGGATGTGCTATTTTTATACCATTCATAGTTTATGGTGAAAGTATTGACATTTTTTATGCTAGTGTTATGTTTAAACCTTTTCATATGGGAATGCATTGGACTTAATATGTGACGGGTGGAGCCCGCTATAGCTCCTAGATGCATCGGTAGGTCTCATGAGACAAACTAGTGTCTTGGCACAAGGCCTTGGCAAAATCTTATTTGTATTCTTGGCACGAGGCCTTGGCTATGTGGTTATGATAGTCTGGCATTATGCATTCCAACATTATGAAAGTGGTTATTGATTTTGCATGTGATTATTCGATTAGTAGAATATCCATGTGAATAAGTAAATGGAATTATTTCATTTTATTTATGACATACTATGTTGAAAGTTCATGTTTGAAAGGATTTTGTTTTAGTTATACATTGCCTTAAATGTTTATTCTTATTTATGAAAGTTTCCGTTATATTGTTATCCTTTCTGGGCATTTGAGCTCACCCCTTTTCTATGTTTTATTTGTCCCAGGAAGTGAAGAAGTAAATTATGAATGACCTGCAGGGATATTATGTGGGGATATGAGTGTGGATTATGGAGACATTATGTTGTTGTAGTAGTTTTTCATTTTATAATGTAATGTAAAACTTATGAATATATCTATTGTTTCCAAGGCTACTAAACAAATCGGTCTTTCGAGATTTGATATTTCTTGTGATCATGACAATGTTATGTAATAATGCACCGACTCTGGGTAACTAGGGTCGGGGCGTTATAGTTGGTATCAGAGGAAGTTTAGTACAAACCTTGGAAACTAGATTTAGATAAACTCTGATTAGAGCACGTAGACCTAAGATTAACTTTGAGGATTAGTATAGAAGAACTTCCTAGAATTTTGGTATTGTAGAGATTTTGTGAGTTTTCCGAGCAATACATCCCTGTCTGGATACAAGCAGGTAGAGGAGGCTCTGGCACAGATGTACCTAGGGGTAAAACCCGAAAACACCGCTTTGAGCTAGACTCGAACGAGAACTGGTGCACGACAACGGGCCTTACTGCACTCTTGGTTACGACACTCCTGGGGGATATGCTTAGGATAACTCTCATTTTCTTTACAAATCATTTTGAAGGGATTATGAGTATATACTTCCTCAAAGAAAACAGTCTTATGATTATGGATTATATCCATAAATAGTTCAATTTATGTTAAGTGTTTTATAAGTATGGGGTTATGTATTTTGATTCATAAACTGATCTAGTTTATGCCATTGTTTAGAAATGGCGCCTAGTGGAATAAATGGAAACTGTATCAATGCACGTACTTCCTGTAGGGATTTCCCTCCTGCTCAAGATAATTATAGTGGAGCTGGTGATGCAACTGGAGCCGATCAGCTAATCACCATACTGGGACAACTTACTCAGGTTATGAATAATAACCTTACCTGTATGAAGCACCCTGATCCGCAGCGTGGAGGATCAATGTTAGATCGATTAATGAGGCAACAACCACCAATGTTCAATGGGAGTACAAATCCCTTAGTAGCTGAGCAATGGATATTTTCCCTAGAGAAAATATTTCAGGCTTTGGGGAGCAGTGAAAGGGAAAAAGTTATCATGGCAGTTTACCGCCTCACTGGAGATGCTGATCAATGGTGGTCATTGATTCAAAATATGAAGGAAGATGATGAAGTATCAAATATGGAATGGAGGGAGTTCAAAGATCTGTTTTTAGAAAAATACTTTCCTCGCGACCATCGAGCAGATATGGAAAGGCAATTTCTAAGTCTGAGACAGAAGGAGGATGAGAATGTCACAAAGTATGAGGCAAACTCTACAAGGTTAGCAAGGTACGCTGGTGATTATATACGTAACCAAAGAAGTAAGATTGATCATTTATTTGATGGGTTAAAACCATTTATCCGTCGAGCATTAGTCTCACAATCCTTTTCTTCGTACGAAGACATTGTCTCATGTGCTATCAAGACCGAAAAAGAATTCTCTAAGTCTTATGACTTTAAAGAAAAGCAAGAGAAGAAGAGGCCTGCTGATCAATCTGGGAATAGAAATAATGGGAAGAAAGGAAAGGTTGAATATCCATCCTGTGGTAAATGTGGGAAGAAACACCCCGGTGCTTGCTTGAAGGGAATGGGAGTCTGTTACAAGTGTGGTGAAAAAGGCCAACAAGCTCGTGATTGCAAAGGGAAGAAGGAAGCCACCAACGTTCAGTGCTACAATTGTAGGGAGATGGGACATTATGCGAATGAATGTCCTAAGTGTCAGGAGAACTTACCTCAGAAAAGGCCAAGGGATCAAGGCCAGGCTTATGCTATCACTACTGCAGAGGTAGAAGCTCCAAAAGACGTGGTGGCAGGTAATTTAATGGTTTCCTCAAGTTTAGCAAATGCATTATTTGACTCTGGATCGTCGCATTGTTTCATATCTTCCCAGTTTGCTAAGAAAATTAGATATTTACAATTTGATTTAATAAGGGAGTTGTCAGTTAAAAATCCTAAGGGAAGTATCATTGCAACAAAGTTTTGTGAATCAGTCCCCATTAGAGCACATAAATTTTCTTTATCTGCTGATCTCATCGTCATACCTATGATTGAGTTTGATATAATCCTCGGTATGGACTGGCTTTCGGACTATGATGCGAAGATTTATTGTAAGAATAAAGAGGTTACGATTCTTGATGATAATGATAAGGAACACCTTATCTTTAGAGCAGAATCGTCACCACCTAATTCTTATTTAGATCCACCCTCAATAGCTCAACTAAATTCAATTATTGGGGAGGAAGAGAATGAAATAACTACGGGTGAGGAAAGGAATGTTCAAATAGAGGATGTACCTGTTGTGAAAGAATTTGTAGATGTATTTCCGGAAGATTTACCTGGACATCCTCCAGAACGAGAAGTTGAGTTTTCCATTGATTTAATTCCTGGATCAAGGCCTATATCGAAGACCCCTTATAGAATGGATACTGTAGAGTTAGTCGAACTAAAGAAACAACTAGAGGAATTGAGTAATAAAGGATTTATTCGCCCTAGTGTTTCTCCATGGGGAGCCCCTGTTCTTTTTGTTAAAAAGAAAGATGGATCTATGAGGTTATGTATCAACTACAGGGAGATCAATGCTATAACGATAAAGAACAAGTATCCCCTACCTCGCATTGATGATTTATTTGACCAACTACATGGAGATCAATACTTTTCAAAGATTGACCTTCGATCTGGATACCATCAGTTGTGTGTGATGAAAGAAGAAATTCTGAAGACAGCATTTCGAACCAGGTACGGGCATTACGAGTTTACTGTAATGCCGTTTGGATTGACTAATGCACCCTCTGTATTCATGGATCTGATGAATAGAGTTTTCAAGGAGTATCTTGATGAATTTGTGGTGGTATTTATTGATGATATATTGGTATACTCCAAAACCTACGAAGATCATGAAAATCACTTGCGCATTATCTTGAAGACTCTGAGGAGGCATGAATTATATGTGAAGTTTAGCAAGTGTGAATTCTGGCTTCAGGAGATTTCTTTTCTTGGCCATATTGTCTCTAAAGATGGAATCTCTTTTGATCCTTCTTAGACCAATGCAATCCAAGAATGGCCAGCACCTACGAGTATAACTGAGGTACGCAGTTTTATTGGTTTTGCAGGTTATTATCGACGTTTCATCCAGAATTTTGCCCGATTGGCTAACCCATTAACACAGCTCACACGTAAAGGGGTTAAATTTGTTTGGAAAAAAGAGTGTGAAGAATGTTTTGAAGAACTGAAGAAAATATTAGTCAATTCTCCTATATTGACTCTACCATCGGGGAATGATGGGTTCGTTATTTATAGTGATGCATCGAAGAAAGGACTTGGTTGTGTCCTTATGCAGAATGATAGAGTTATTGCCTATACATCACGACAGTTGAAAATTCATGAACAAAACTATCCTACTCATGATCTCGAGTTAGCAGCTGTGATATTTTCTTTGAAGATATGGAGGCACTACCTCTATGGTGAAAAATGTGAGATTTATACTGATCACAAGAGTTTGAAGTATATTTTCTCACAAAAAGAACTCAACATGAGGAAAAGGAGATGGCTTGAATTACTCAAGGATTATGATTGTACGATACACTACCACCCGGGGAAGGCAAACAAGGTGGCAGATGCTTTGAGTAGAAAAGACCATGGAGTTTTGAACAATATGAGAATTGAAAGGGATCCAATTTTCATGGATCTAGTGAAGATGGACATGGGAATAACCAGGGAAGGTGAAACATCATTTCTTTTTCAAATGGTTGCCAAAACATCTTTAATAGAAAAGATTAAGAGTTCTCAGACCGATGATGAAGAATTTTAAAAGAAGATTAAAGCTGTGAATGATGGGAGATTTAGAGAATTTGTGTATGAAGATGGAATTTTGAAATTCGGGAAGAGACTTTGTGTTCCCGATTTACCTGATCTAAAAAGGGAATTGCTGGATGATGCTCATAGTTCCAATTTCTCTATACACCTTGGGAGCACCAAAATGTATAGATATTTGAAGGAACATTTTTGGTGGGACAACATGAAGAGGGAGATTGCTGATTTTGTGTCAAGATGTATGGTTTGTCAACAAGTGAAAGCTGGAAGGCAACAGCCTGGAGGAGTCATGCAACCTCTTCCCATACCGGAGTGGAAATGGGACAATATTACGGTGGACTTTGTCATGGGGCTACCAAAGACTCCTAGAAGGAACGATGCAATATGGGTTATTGTTGATCGTCTTACCAAGTCAGCACATTTTCTTGCTATAAGAGAGGATCTACCCCTGGAACATCTAGCAAGACTATATATTAATGAAGTTGTGAGACTTCATGGAGTACCCTTATCAATTGTTTCTGATCGTGATCACCGTTTTACTTCAAGATTTTGGAAAAGTCTTCAGAAATCCCTGGATACTGAACTTCATTTGAGCACTGCTTACCACCCTCAGACAGATGGACAATCAGAATGGACTATTCAGACCTTAGAAGACATGTTGAGATCTTGCTCACTTGACTTTCAGGGTATGTGGGATCAATACTTACCTCTCGTAGAATTTTCCTATAACAATAGCTTCCATTCGAGTATTCAG
Source organism: Viscum album (assembly GCA_963277665.1). NCBI lineage: Eukaryota > Viridiplantae > Streptophyta > Magnoliopsida > Santalales > Viscaceae > Viscum > Viscum album. The sequence continues at coordinate 1,505,128,465 of OY728128.1, forward strand.
ATGGCACCATATGAAGTGTTATACGGAAAGAGATGTCGTACACCAACCTGTTGGGATGACGTTGGTGAAAGAAAACTTGTAGGCCCAGAACTGGTGGAGGAAACGGTGGAAAAGGTGAAAGTAATCCAATATCACATCAAAGCAGCTCAAAGTAGGCAGAAGAGCTATGCCGATAATCGAAGGAAGGATTTGGAATTTCAAGTCGGTGATCATGTTTTCCTGAAGGTATCTCCATGGAAGGGAGTCATACCTTTTGGTAAGAAAGGTAAATTGAGTCCCAGGTACATCGGACCTTTCGAAATTCTAGAACGAATTGGGTTGTAGCTTACCGATTGGCAATGCCGCCAAGTCTCTCCAAAGTTCACGATTTGTTCCACGTATCTCTGTTGAGGAAATACATGCCTGATCCAACGCATGTACTCACCTATGAGGAATTAGAACTGGAAACTGATCTGTCTTATTGCGAATAACCCGTCAGGATTCTTGATACGAGAGAACAAGTACTGAGAAACCGGACGACGCGTCTGGTAAAAGTTTTGTGGAGAAACCATAAGATGGAAAAGGCAACGTGGGAACCCGAGGAAATTATGATGAAGAACCACCCGAGTCTTTTCATGTGATAAGTATTCTAGAAATTTCGAGGATGAAATTATTTGAAGGAGGGGAGAATGTAACACCCCAAGCTTCTACGGTACGCTTCTCTTTGAATAATGCGATATCGTGTGTTGTACGCAACACCGAGTTCTAACAACCAATCAAACTAGCCGTTATGAATAGTAATACCTACCTTTTAAAATTATATATATTTTATATTTCAAAATGGACTTAATTTTTGGATTCGGAATATCTAATTTAGCCTAAGGTGAAATTTTGGTACTTTTCGGATAACTTTCATATTTTGATGAATAGTGAAAATTACTAAATTTTAATTAAAAACAACTTTTTAAATAAAAATAATTAATAGTGATAAATTATGAATTTTAGAAGTTTTAAAGTATATTTAGAATATATTTTTACCATTTAATATAATTTTGGTCATTGGACATAATTTTACAATAAAACCGAACATAAACAAGTGTCAATCTTTTGATAGTTATTATCTCTTAAAAACACATTTTTTGTTTTGACAGCGGGAATTAATTTTAAATTAATTTCTGCCACTTCTGTGTTTTGAATTTAGGAAAATGGATTCCATATTTGGAATCAGGATGTTCAAATTGCGTAAATAGTTAACTTTTATTTTTAGACATTTTGAATAATTACTGCGGTAAATATTTTATTTACCATGGTTAAGGGTAAATCCGGTAAATAAGGGTTAAAAAATAATATTATAATAATACTAAATTACCCTAAAACGTGTCTTAACCCTATTGGTTGATACATGGTCGACCATGGGAATCTTTGGGTCGATTTTGGGACCCCATGGATCCACTTGTAAGTGATAATGACACTTTATTTTAATTAAGTTAAAATGAATACAAAAATGACACAAGCATATATCTTTTAGAAAAACAATTGTTACATAGTGTTATATATGTTGGAGTTTATATTATAAATATTCATTAGAAAGATAAAAGGATTTCCTACATAATTATATTTTATTTATAATTTTTAGACATTAAATAATTTATTTTATTTATGACACAATGATGATGCAGTAATTACTATAATAGTAAAAAATTAAAATAATTGATATTATAAATACCCAAATAAATATAATATGAAACTTTTAATGAATTAAACTAATTTTCAAGGATAATATGATATATTAGGATTGATTTAATTGACTTTTTTCGAAGTAATAAATCTGTTATGAGTTTTACAAAAATCAACAATTGAATAGTGTCAAAATTGACATAAAAGAGTTCTTAAAACAAATATTATATTATTAATTGATATTAAATTCCTAAAAATCTAAGGTTCGGCCAAGAGACTTATATCATGATAGTTTCGTCATTAATGGACCACTTGGGGGTCGCTTGGATGTATATAGTAAGTTTATTAACCATATTATATAAAAATACAAAGAGACATTGTAAAAGTGAAACTAATTAACTTAGAGTTAATACTTAAAGATAAGGTTAATATAAGTACCCAAACCTGTCTAAATTCTATTTGGTTGAGTGTTTTTCGACCTATCCCCACCTTAACCTTTGAATAATCAACTTTGGATCTATTAGAAACCGAATATGAATTTATTATAAATTAATATTTCTAGCTTTTCCAAAGGTGCCCCTCACCCCTCTTATAAAAGGGAACTCCTCCTTCTCATTTATTCACACCTTCAAAGCCTTTTTGTTCGGCCAAAATCTGCCCAAATACTCTCCCAACATCCCTCACTAAAACCTAGAGGCCTTAGTTTGATCAGAAATCCAACCTAAGGATCCCTTTTGATCAAATCGAAAGGAAGAACCCGAAGAAGAGGTAATGTTTTCACCACCCCTTTTCAAGTTCCTTTCTTCTTCCACTTCTTCTTTCTTTGTTCTTACCATTCTAAAATAATAACTCCAGTATCTCACATATACTGTGATGTTATTATAAATATGGTACAACCATATTCAGTATTCTATCCACCCATTGAATAACATGTCACCATACGTGCGTACGTACGGCTTACCGTCTCCACGTCGTCGTGTAATTGTTATTCAATATATTATTATTTGGATGGGTATAATAATGATGTGTAACTCATGTAAATAATAAATATAACATGTTAATGATTCTTTATATATGATATAACATCCATTTATATATTATTTTAATATCAAAAGAATGATATTATCGCTCGTGCGTACGTACGGACTACCGTCTCCACGAACGCGATGAGATTCATTCTCCATCGTATCCATTCAAGTATAATTATCATTTGATGATTTAAAAATGATGTTTAAGGACTTGATATAATTCTGGATATGAATAAGATACAACAAACATGGCTTATGTAACAAAACATATAAAAGAAAATGAGTAAGTTAACACCCGAAACGACGATAATTCTAAGATATTATTAACAAATCAATGTTAAAAGAACATATATGATATCATATTAATATATATGATTCTTGTATAATTTAATAACAATTATTTCACCATTATACAGGAGGTTAACCTACCCCAACCAAGGAAAAGTACAAGGTAAGGGTTATTTCACAATCTTTTCATTATCCGAGGTTGTTTATACGTAATAATCTACTGGGTTCTCTTTATCATCCACATCCATGTTTCTTAAAAATGTATTTCAAAACATTTTTACTATTTACTATAATATGAGTTAAAGTCATTTATACCCTTTTTGACTTTTATAAGTGGTTTATAAAGGAATCTTTCGGTCGTTTTCAAAACAAGGTCCTTTTTAACCTTTTCGACAGAATTATGGTAAGAATGTTTTTTTATACGGCAGGTGCGGCTATTTTCCGCCGTTATAAAATCTTCAAAGCTTCCCTTACAAGCTTATAAGAATATTTTCAAAGAAAATGTTTTATTTTATGTGGATATTAAATGATTTCAAAATAAAATGAGATATTTCTTTAAAAAGAATTTTGATTTCATCTATGTCAACATCCTTTGATGGATTTTAAGATTATTTGAAGTTGATTTATTATGATACAAAACTTCTATATTGTATTGAAGGTTTTGTGATATGTTTGAATGTGGATGTGCTATTTTTATACCATTCATAGTTTATGGTGAAAGTATTGACATTTCGTATGCTAGTGTTATGTTTAAACCTTTTCATATGGGAATGCATTGGACTTAATATGTGAAGGGTGGAGCCCGCTATAGCTCCTCGATGCATCGATAGGTCTCATGAGACAAACTAGTGTCTTGGCACAAGGCCTTGGAAAAATCTTATTTGTAGTCTTGGCACGAGGCCTTGGCTATGTGGTTATGATAGTCTGGCATTATGCATTCCAACATTATGAAAGTGGTTATTGATTTTTCATGTGATTATTCGATTAGTAGAATATCCATGTGAATAAGTAAATGGAATTATTTCATTTTATTTATGACATACTATGTTGAAAGTTCATGTTTGAAAGGCTTTTTTTTAGTTATACATTGCCTTAAATGTTTATTCTTATTTATGAAAGTTTCCGCTATATTGTTATCCTTACTGGGCATTTCAGCTCACCCCTTTTCTATGTTTTATTTTTCCCAGGAAGTGAAGAAGTAAATTATGAATGACCTGCAGGGATATTATGTGGGGATATGAGTGTGGATTATGGAGACATTATGTTGTTGTAGTAGTTTTTCATTTTATGATGTAATGTAAAACTTATGAATATATCTAGTGTTTCCAAGGATAATAAACCAATCAGTCTTTCGAGATTTGATCTTTCTTGTGATCATGCCAATGTTATGTAATAATGCACCGACTCTGGGTAACTAGGGTCAGGGCGTTACATATGAGAAGTGTCAATGATATTATATAAGGTTTGAGAGAAATTGAAAAAAATTTAGTTGTGTGGGAAATTTCAATGTTTGGATTTAAGAGCAAAAAATTTCATGGAGAAAATCTTCATATATAAAGGGGTTCATTTAAAATAAAAACTAACACTATTCATGTGTATGAGAGAGATTAAGTTCTGATGTTTTTTTAGATGAACAATATGAGTTTCCAATGAAGGAAACATGTGTTCGAGGAAAATTAAATTGGAAAAGGTGTGAACTGAGGCACTGGATAGAGTTTAGTATAGGGGTACCAAACATAGGTTGGCACTAGTGTAATGAAGGGAGGCATATTGTTTTGAGGCCCATAATAAGAAATCATACTGGATAAAGACAGGTGAACTAGATAAAGTCATACCATATGGAGAGTGTATCAGATGAAGAATTTATAGAAAATGTTTCATAAACTATTTTCAATGTCTCTTATCTTGTGTTCATTATGAAGAATATGTAAAAGTTAAAACTGAAGGGTGTATTAAAATTTACTATTTGGATAAAAAAAAATTTTGAATAGAGTTGGGGTGATTTTATTCACTTATTATCACAGCGAATATTCATGGGATTATAGGAGTCACCATGGAATGTTTATAGTCACCCACAAAGGATAAATCCTTTTAAATATTTTTTGACTTCCTTTACTTTCATATCTTTTTATATAATTAAGGTTGAGATATTGAATCTAAAATGATTAAAAATTTAACAACTTTTAGGAGTTAATTTCAAGTAGAAAATAAATTCTAAAAGGCCACCATATATTCTACCCCCCTTCTTAGGGGCCCTCATATTCCTAAGATCATCATGTGGTATCAGGTCATCCAAGTTCCCTCTATAAGATACTTAAATTTTTTATCAAGTATAATCTCAATTTTTTCAATAAAAGAGGAATTACTAAATTTGATGAAAGAAATTAATATGGTTGAAAAAATGGTACCCTTTCTTCGTTTTATTGACATAGAGGTAATCTATGTATCTATATTTTATTTCTCAGCCACACAAAAAATAATAATCTCCTATTAAATTTTCTAAAAAATGGAATCTTGAGTTTGAGGGGAAATATAAAAATGATATTATTTTGTCATTTTCATAAAATATTTATATAAAGGTGATATGTCTTAAAATATATCGTGAAATTTGGGAAAATCTCAAAAGAATTTTTGATTGAAATATTAAATATAAGGAAGAAAAACTTGAAATATAGAGAAACTGGTTCGAATACATTAGGATAGTTGAAGATGAAACTATTGATGAAAAATTCCATGGAGCTAATGAAATTTTTAACAAAATCATAGGATCAATATATTTCTTGGAATATTATACCATTTTTTAAAATATGGGTGGAAAACATTTCAGTTAGTTTTGATATGAAAATATATTCTTTAGTAGATAAAGTTTATTTTCCTTATTATGAATTGCATAACAATATTATTGCCTATGAGTTGAGGAAAGCTGAGACATTCAAAAATAATATTAAGGATTAAATTAATTTTTAAGATTAGAAGAATCTAAAAATTCATGAACCTGGACCTAAGATAGTGGGACTTATTGAATCATAAGATAAGGATGTTGATGGTGAATAAAATAATAAAATTAAGTTTCTTATCTCTAAAGGAATATTGAAATGTAGAATTAAATACAATGAAAAACCCCTACATAAATGTTTTGAGTGTAGATGAATTATAAGTTTTTCTATGAATTTTAAAAATATTAAATATGGAGAATATTATGAGGATTCTGAAGAAAATACTCAGTGGAATAAGTGGAACAATATTCAAAAATAAAATAAGTAGTCTTGTCAAAGAAAGAAAACTTTCACTATATAAGTCAATGAAGTATATTGATTAATAAATTTGAATATGACTATATAGTAAATAGTTCGTTGGAAGTTGATAATCAAAATATATTTTGGCTCTTATTTTCTAATGTTGAAATAAATGAAGATACATCAAATAGTAAAGAAGAAGAAGGTAAAGAATCATATAGGGAATAATGTCTAAATTCTGAACATGTATCATGTCTTGATAAAAAAAGTCAATAAATATGATAGAATATTGATGAAATTAATTTAAAATAATAATAAATGAAAGAAATAATTTATTTATAAGGAAGGTAAATACCTAGAAGAAATTAAGAATATCAAGTTGAAAGTTATAAAATAAGGAATAATTGTAGAATATCTTGGTAAGAAACTTTCTTCTAAGAAAGATAAGCAATGTTGGAATCAATAATTATAGCTTGATCATAAAAAGTTATTAAGCAAGATGAAAAAAGTTTCAATAAATATACATTGGTTAAACCTAAAACATCCCAACTACTAGAAGAACACATCCCAATAATCAGAATAAATCTACTCTCACTAAACAGGAAAGATTTTCTGGGTTTACAATCCATGAATTTGTAATAATAGTTAATGAGATATCCTGGGTTGAGAAAGGAGGTGACAAAAACAACACATCTGCTATAGTTAAAAGAAAACCTATGTGATAATGTTTTCCCATTCTAGGTAGAACAAGATACAATTAGATATGTTGTCCCTCAATAAACTCATTAGAGGGAAAACCATATTTCTAAAAAAGATCAAGGTTTGGTGGATACTATTGGTGTTATAGTATATATAGGTACAAGAAATAGAATTGTTGAAAAAAATTTCTCTCCCTATAAGTTGGAATAAATCAAGGGGAAAATAGGATAATAAAAGAAAGAAACATTATTAAGTTATAGGAAGTAATAAGAATAAAGTATTCAGAAGTAAGAAAGTTCCAAAAGAAAAACCGATTTATTAGCTTGAAGGAAGTTTTTTGGAAGGTGTGAATAACCATGTCAATATTCTGAAGAATGTATAAAAACACTTCTAAGAATAGTTTATTATAGAGGAAAAGAAAAGGATGCTGAAAAAGAAAATTGAATGCAAATATTTTTTATTGAGACTACTATATAATCTATAAAAATAAATACACCATGGATTCTTGATATTGGTTGTTCCTCACATATGACATCTGATATGAAAATCATAAAAAATATTGAATATCATGAAGGAGGATAATTTACTTCTGGAAATGATAGTTCCTTGAAAATTAAAGGAATTGAATCCAATGAAATTAAAGCATAGAAAATAAAGTCAATTGAAGTTCTGTATGTTTATGGGATTAAGAAAAACTTACTAATAAAACATCAATACATTACAATAAAAGAAAGAGAAATGTCATTTAATAGTGCTAGAAATGTGTTCACTATATGATCCAGGTTAAAATACTAGGCCTTTTATTAGTGTTGAAAAAGTGCTGACAAAGGGGTCATTTATCAGTGCTAAAAAACACTGATAAATTGTACATTTACCATTACTTTTAAAATAAATGATTAAGAAACCATTTATTAGCACTTTCATTGAGCAATTCTAGAGGAATCCTTTATGATTGATTTTAAAATCCTAGATAAAGGGCCATAATACAGTGTGCTATAACAACACACTACAACACCACTACATTGTGCTGTAACAACACACTACAACACCAAAATCACCAGAAACACAATAGATATCAATAAAAATAAGTCCCAATATATAATTTAAATGAAATGAAACCTAATACACAAATAGAAAAATAAAAGCACTATATTATATACATTTTAAACATTGGTTTATAAAAGTACATAAATAAAAAGTATTACATACATTCAAAAACAACAATATTCCGTTATCTTTTAATCGTGACTTGATTCATGCTATTACTAAATAAACCACCAAATACTGGAGAAAAATAAAGAACCTATATAAGAAAACCATTATCATGTTAGTAATAATATAAATAAATAAACTAATAGAAGGTGTTAATTTTATTATAATTGATATCAATTTTATATAAAAAATAAACTTGGAGTCGTACTAGTCACATCGTGCATCATATTGAGGTGTGGCCAATTCCAACACATCTCAAATGACTTGTGGATAATTTTCCTAAAGTATCAAAACAATATGAATGTGTTTTCTTGGTTTATTTTACATCAGTTGTCTTTTTTACTAAAATGTAATTTTAAACTCACACACTTTTGAATAATTTTGATCACATCTTTTATCAGTTTGATGTGAAACTGATTCTGATGCATAAAAAACATAGGAATAATTATCCGAAATTATGAATAAAATTCAAGCACATCTAACCGATTTTCAATGAGTGACACTTTTAGAACTACAATGATTATTTTAAATTGATAATGGGTTCTTTGAGTCATACTGGGTACATCATGTATCAGATTGATGTGATGAGGATTCCAACACATCCCAAATGACTTATGAATAATTGTTGTAATGTTTTCAAACAATATAAATGTATTTTCTTGGTTTTGAGTATGTCAAATTTCCATTTTACTAAAATTGAAGTCAATTTTAAATAAAAAGACATACTTTTAGTCATTCCGGTCACACTGTGGGTTGGATTGAGGTCCGGCTAATTCTTACTCATCTAAAATGACTTATGGATCATTTTAATAAAGTATCAAAATAAAATGAATGTTTTTTCTCAGTTTTGAGTATGTGAGTTTCCTTTTTTACTAAAATGTCATTTTAAACAAGAAATACACACTTTGATTAATTCTGATCACATTGTGTAACTTTTTGACATGAGATCTATTCTTAAAAGTTCCAAATGAGCTATGAATTATTTTACAAAATTATCAACAAAATCTAGGTGTGTTTGATCAATTTTCAGTTAGCGGTAATTTCTAAACTAAAATGTTTATTTTAAACTGATAACAGAAACTTTGAGTCATTACAATCACATTTTGCATCATATTGTGGTACAATTGATTGATAAATGTCACAAATCACTTATGGATCATTGTATTAAAGTATAAAATGACATATATGTTCTTGTTTGGTTTTTGGTAGGTCACTTTCTTTTTTACTGAAATTAATTTCAATTTTAAATAAAGATTCTCTTAGACTCATACCAGTCACACCGTGCATCAGATTGAGGTGCGACTGATTCTTACACAGTCCAAATGCCTTAAGAATTTTTTTCCAAAAGTACCAAAATAATATGAATGTGTTTTCTCAATTTGAGTACATCATTTTTCTTTTGTTCTGAAATGTCAGTTCAAACATGAAACATGAACTTTGACTCATATAGATCACATCGTGTATCATTTTAATGTGAGATCGAGTCCCACACATCAGAAATGATTTATGTATTGCTTCCCCAAATTATCAAGAAAATCTGAATGTGTTTTCATGGCTTTCATTGAGTGAAACTTTTTCAACCAAAATGTTGATTTTAAACTGATAACGGGCACATTGAGTCATATCGGGCACATCATGTATAGCATTTAGGTATGGATGATTCCTACACCTCAAAAATTACTTATAGATCATTTTATTAAAGTATAAGGACAATATGAATATGTCTTACAGTTTTGAGTATGTCATCTGCCTTTTTTACTATAATTAATGTAAATTTTAATAGAATTTAGTACTTGGACTAATACCATAACATCATGTTCTAGATTATGGTGAGGTTGATTTCTACACATCCCAAAGTCTCAAAATATTCCTAAATGTCAATTTTACCATGATTTCCATTGAGTTTATTTGTCTAACTACCAATACTTCGTGAGAAATTTCAAAAAATCTACCTCAACTAGAAAAAAAGATTCCACTTTATAAGAAAACAATTATTTTGAGTAATACTAAAAAGAAATAAATTAAACATTAATATAAAATAATATAATAATTCTACAGAAAACAATTTTGATATTCAAATATTATGATTACCTTTGTGATTGAGCAGTGGAGGGAACTTGAAGGATAGTGATAAATGTCAACATTGTATGAGTGAATGGATTTGAGGGAGAAAAAGCCTATGGATGTTTTGGTGCAGAAATGCATGAAATATAGAAAGAGCACCCCAAATCGAACAAAATAATCCACATGTAGAAGAAAACAATTATTTTTTAAGTAATTCTATAAATAAATAAATTAAAGATAAATATTAAACAATACATTATTTAAAAAAATTGAAGAGTGAATTGGAAACCCAACTCACTCTTAATAGAAATTTATTAAAACAAAAGGAGTAGTGTTTACTTGAGGTATAATGGACTTGTACCAACCAAAGTGACTGAAAGAAGGATAAAAAACAGTGAACATACCAAAAAGAAAGCAGCCTGCAAACTAACTTCAACACCATCCAAATATCATCATCACCACAAGCAAGCAGTCCAAGCTGAAACAAATGAGTAGCAAAACAGCGGAAATCCTCGAGGCTGGGAGGATTTCAAATCTAACATGTAGCAACAAGGCGAGCCAAGGAGGAAGTAGAAACGCCTGGGAAATATTTTGAGAAGAGGAATACCCATAGAATTTTCATGCATTGTCAGGTGAAGTAGAGATTCAATGAGTCTGAGAACAATGAAGGTCATGCCAATAGAAATTGAATTCCAGGTTGTCTGAATAGAGCTAGTCAATCAGGGAATGCCTTCAAATCTTTAAAACCAAAAAGAGAGAGAAAAAACCACATGCAGCATGAAGACGTGCATCAAAACCAGCAAGCTTTGTTTTGAACAAAATCTCGGTGTTGAAACTATAAATTCTGATGTGATCCAAACAGATGTACTGAAAATATGAAACATACACCAAAGAAAAACACTTTCATTGACCAAAACAAGAGTGACAAAAGTAGTTGCATTGTGCTATCCAAGAGACTAGCAAGAAATCAGAACCGGATGGAGGCTTAACAGATGCATTTGATCCAGCCAAAAGAAGGAATGTCAACACCAAAAACCAGAAAATTATTATCCGATATTAGAGATCAGTCCAACCATAGTTGATGCACAACAACCTTCAGCTTCCAATATGTGGTAAGAAAAGAACTCTTGACATTCCAATAGAAAAGAAAAACCTGGGATGAAAGCCATTTCCCACAAAAAGAGATTCAAAACATCTTCATTTACAAGGGATCTCCTTAAAATTGAAACCTCGATCCTTTTTAAATTCCTCCACCACTTTGATGAACATCCTCTTTCAGATATCTAGATAGAAATCCGATGACATCTCTCCATTTTTATATTGTCTGTATACAATGTTGTCATTCTCTTCCATCCAGGCGTCCAGGTCATCGGGGAAATCAAGATTTTCTGAAATTAGATAGGCATCCCTATACGCCGGGTCATTTTCATCATCCTCACTAGATGACCCATCCGATTCAGAAGAATTGGAGGAACTAGCATCTTATGATTAAACAATACATTAATGCTATGGAAAATGATTTAACTGTGAAAATATCAAGATTACATATGTGATTGAGTTGATACAAAATCATTGATCTTCTTGAAATGGAATGACACATTGAAAAAAATCTTCTAAAATAAATGAACACTTTAAAGAATAATGAAAATTAAATCAATGTTCTATTATATAAGTTTTTGATAAAATCGAGAAATTATTTCACAACATTACCTTTACATCTTTCCAAAGGATTTCTTTCATTATAGTTTGTTCTCCCAAGGGATTGGTAACATCATCACTTGTAGAAGACATTGTCTATGTGAGTAGTCAAACATTTAATTTAGATTATGTTAATGCAGTATAGAACAAAAAATATTATGAGAAAAAACATAATATGTTAAAAAACAATTTTACCTTCTCATTAAACTCTATTTATTTTTTTAAAGGTTTCAAGGATTTGTTTCCCCTATTGAAAATCTGAATCCCCTCATTGTTTTCCCCTCTAATGTAAAATACATTGTTTATATTTGGACCACCATGAAATTATTGTGATGTCCTAATGAAAGGGTCATAATTGATTAAATTTTCATCTCAATCAACATTTGTTTCAGTCACAAGTAGGATAATCAACCAATTCTTGTTTGTTGGATCAGAGACCGAAAATACTTTCATTTATTTGGATTCCATTATGAATGGACCATCTTTTCCCCTTCCATAGTGAAATTCACCTTCACAAATCCCATTTCATCAACTTTCACTCCATTGATTTTCTCAACCCATTTTCAATGGTAAAGAGACACTTGAAATGTTGTATAATCAAACTTGTATATCTATTTGATAATGAAAAAATATGACATATTTTCATAAATTGTATATCTATTCATGGAACCATATATGTGCATCACTTTATCCATAAGCGAAATACCACTATTTTTCATTGTACTAACGTTATCATGTTCTTTTATATAGAACATATAACCAATTATTACAAAACCAGTGCAAGATATATCATTTTCATTTAGTTATCTGGATAAACATTTAATTTATTCGGTAATTGATTTTGGATTTCAGATAACTCCTTATAAATTTTATATATGAACCATCCTATAAACTATTTATTATTTTTATTTGATATCTATCTTTCTTCCATTGTTGGATTCAAATCTCTAAGATCTTATTTATGCGCTTCAATGTATGGGTTAAGATTTTCACTATTATGTAATATGTAAAGATGTTATTACTCACATTCTATCAAGGTAATTATAAAAATATATCTTTTATAAATCCATTCTCCCATAAGGTGTTAAATGTGATGACACTTTGGGAGACTGATTCTTTCAACATCTGATAGGTAATCGGTACAAAATTCAATAGCTTCTTCAATGATATATTGTTTTGCAAGACATCCTTCTAGAAAACATAAATTCTTGATATAACATTTGAAACAATTCATATACCATCAATGGGGTACATCCATCTGTAACTGATATGACCATATATCTGAACCACTTTACCAAGTGAACCATCCGGTGGAAAATTATATCAAATAATGATGGTGGGAATAACATCTCTAATTCACATTATATGACCGAAATCTTCTTATTTATGATGGGAAACTTCATCGAGTCTACAAATTTATTGCATATGGCTTTAAAAAAAGTATATCTTGGTTAATTTATGTCGTACATTTTGAGGCAGAATGAAATAGAAATCAACATTCATTAAATCTTGCATCAAAAAATGACTTTTGTTTTTTTAGTCCTAGAAACTTCAAATTAATCATTGACATGACATTCTTGATTTTTTATGAATATCCATTTTGAACTACTAGACAAGTAAGGAAAAGGAAAAAATTTATTTTTTCCTATCTGGATAGAGTGTAAGCTTCTAGAGGAAGAAAATATAGCCTTTTACCCTTCACTGGTTCCAACTCTTCGCTTATCTCCATTTCAATCAAGTCAAACCTAAAATTGACTCCATCTTTCGTTTTTTAGGAACATTTAGGAATGTGCAAATAACATTAAAAAATACATTTTTTTCAATATGCATGACATCAATAAAATGTTTGACATATAAACAATTACAATTTTTTAATTCAAATAAAATTGATCTCTTCTTCAAACATGATTTAGTAAGGATTTTCAAAAATGGTTTATCAAAAATAGTGTCTATATTTTTTACTTCTTTCCACAATTGATCACCCATTCCTAGAGATGTTATTGTAACTTGTTAGATATTCCCATAAAATGCTATCAATCAAGATTAGTATTTATGTCATCGTGGTAAAAATTTCCAATTTCCGAAAAACATGTTCTTTGAGGAATGTTTCAATCAAACTAAGTTTGTGAGTTTTTTACAGATGGGACACCCCAACTTCCCTTTAATTCTATAGTTTGAAAAAATTTCATAAGCAGGGAATTCATTTATTGTTCCATACAACATGGCCCTCAATGTGAATTCTTCACTTCTATAAGCATCATACATTGTACCACCTATATCCCACATAAATTTTAGATCTTTAATAAATGGATCCAAATAGACATCAATATCATTACATGGTTGATTTTATTTTGGTATAAGAAGAGAAAACATAATGAATTAGTGCTTCTTGCATAACCACGGTGGAAAGTCATAATTTACCAACATGACAGGACATCTACTCTGAGTACTAATCTATACACCAAAAGGGTTTATTCCATCTATAAATATTGCAAGATGAATGTTTCTCGACTCATATCCAAATTCAGGAAACTCATAACTAATTTTCTTCCACTTTGGAGAATCTACTAGATGATGTAGGTTCCTATATTTAATTATCGTATCTTCATTCCAAGTTAATTTTCTTGAAATTTCTTGAAATCCATATAGTCTTCTAAACCATGGAATGTTAAGAAAACACCATACAAATTTTGAGTGACTTGATTCATTTTTCTTTTATGTATATGCGCCACAATTAAGGAATTTAATGAGTGTTTCATGGTCCCTATGAAAAAATATTAAATCATTTGGAGAATCATGTATTTTCTAGAGATCTTGCCAATTGTAAATTGCATTTTTTTAGCAACATATGTTTTACATGGTAGTTCATTTTCTTCTGGTAGCATATCTTTCAAGAGACCAAGTAGTTCTGTAAATTTTCTGTCACTTCATCTTCTGCCAGCTTCTAAATTATATAACTTCAATATAGTTGAAAATGTTGTGTATTTAGTTCAACCGGTATAAAATGGTTTCTGGGAATATCTATTTAACTCCTCAAACAACTTTGGACAATCATGAAGGTCATTTCAATTTCCATTTTCATTTCATTCATTTTATCCCTATCATCCTTTACAAAGGTATTCATATCAAATGAATCATAAACTGTAGTATCATCCCAATCGATGTCCACATATAGTTTTTCCTGGTGTTTAGCCCAAAATTTATAGCTCTGTTCTATTACATGACATATCAAATGTTCTTACAACTCTTTCAGACTAATTTGTCTTGAATATAAACAACATAAACATGAACAAAGTATTTAAAAGTGTCGTCTTCATGCTCTCTTAAAAACATGATGAACTCTTTAATTCCATAATTATATTCATTTTTCAAATAGTTTGAGGGAATCCATTTTCAGTTCATATCCATACTATTGGGTTCATAAATGATTTATTTTATACAATATATGAATAAATACACATAAGACATTCATTATCAAAATAATAAGACATTAAGAATATATCAAAAGGTACATTAGTATTGTTAATTAAAATTAATGGCATGTATTTTTTAAATATTCCATAATCCATTAATAAATAATTACAAATACATTGTAAATAATTTATTTATAAAATAATTATACGTAATGTTAATTTTAAAAATACATTTTGAAAAAATTTATAACCATATTATAATTTATATTATTATTTTTATAAATTATAATTTTGAAAAATAATATTGTTCTTCAAATTTTTTTAATGATATACATTATATCACATTCCATGATATAATTTAAATTCATATAATGTGTTATAACTAATGTGTCCTAAAATAAAATAGATAATCTATGTTTATTTATCATATTTTGTGATATCTTCATAGAAAAAAAAGTTCACTTTAAATAGTACTCATATTTTCAAATATTGATCTATATAATAAACATGATTTGTTTATCTATTTTGAGATAAGAAAATAGTGTATTTTATCACATAATACATTATAATTATACATATATAATGATATGATATCCCAATACCCAATTAAAGAAAATTGTTTTAACTGTTAAAATTTATTATATCATATTACATGATTGTATTATTTTTTAAGAAATCTTAATTAATAATTAATGCCACTGAAGAAAATTTACACAATTTCTTGTGAATAGGGTTAGGAATTACATTATTTCATCATTTTTAATCTAATTTCAAGAATCATTTGAGGAATTGAAAGTATTTTATATCGATGATACTTTTCCTTGGATTGAATGAAACTTATATTGGTAGTTGAAGATAACATGAATCCACAACCCATGATATACATGTTAGTAAAATATCCCATAATGAATATAAAATTGATGAACATGTGTACCCTACACTTAGATGGTCACACCACTTAATTTCAGTCAAAATATATGATGAATATCCATATAAAGTAGCTATAGGTTTCTAATATGGTGTTATTATAAGGAAAAACCATTTCCCAAATACTATTATGAGAAGGATGCACATATTTTAGATGTTTTAATAGACAATTAAAAAAATTTAGATAGTTGTGAAAGAAATAATACGTATATTTCAGTGAATTAAAAATGATTTTTTAAATTTAAAAATAAAATTCTATCTTCATTCCTCATTATCATGGCTAATTTCTACTATATGGGAAGCCAATTCCAATAAAAGGTGCTAATGTCATAACTCCATTCAAGATTTTGCGATTTCAGGGTGCCTTAGTATTACTTGTAACATCATCCCTCTTACTAGTAAATTTGATTTTGTTTTACAACCTTCACTTATTGGTTGGATTAAAGTCAACATGTATTATGTATATAAGGGTAACCATAGTCCCTTAGGATGGTGTGCTCTCTTTTGATGTAATAATTCATAACAACAAAAATTGATTCGAAACTAAAATTTAATAAAAACAAAAAATCAGTATTCAATTGAACAATGGATCATAAACAAATCGTTCTGTTCATAATATAAAAAAATAGTATACAAGCACCAGACCACAAATATCGACATCATTGATGAAGAAACCAAAAATAAAATTAAAAATAAACAAAGGAAATCAGAAGGCCTACCTTGCTAGGTTGTAGAAAATATGAGACCCTCTTCAGGAACCCTAACGACAACTGAACACCGGATGTCAGGTGAGATGTTTGAACAACTAGAGGCAGTCGAGTGGGGTGATTCGAGCTTCGATTCACCAAGGAGGAGCACCGAAAGTAGGTGGATTTTGTGGAAATATTATGATATCACAACGGGATCACAAATGGTTTGGTTTTTTTAAATAGACCGAGAAACATTTAAAATAACTTAAAAATAATCACTAATAAAGATTCTTTTTATCATCACTCATGTAATAAGCGCTCATAAATACATATTTTATCAGTTCTTTGTTTAGTGTTAATAAAGCCTCATCTTTATCGGCATGAAAAAGTACAGATAAAGATGCTTTCATAAGTTCATATTACATTAGCCCTAATAAAGGATTTATTATTATAATTATAAATAAAAAATTGTATATATATATACTTAATAAATAAATAAATATATATAAATATAGTAAAAATATTCCTTTTAAAATATATTTATTGTAATTTTATAATTATTTATTTATAATTATAGAAATATTTTTAGAAAATAATATTAATATCATTATATATATTTATATAGTTATAAATATATAAATTTATATTATAAATATATATAAATAAAAATATAGTAAATATATTCATTATTTTAAGAAAATTTATTATAAATTTAACAATTATTTAAATATATATAATTATTTATTTATAATTATAAAAATACTCCAATTTTTTTATTTATAATTTTAAATATTTAATTATATAAATATAGTAAATATATAATTATAAATATATTTATTTGTAAATGTTTTTTTACAAATATTTTTTTAACATTATTAATGAATGTCTAATTTTAATTGCATGCATATATGTTAAAAATAAGTGAAATTGAATAAATTTAAAATAAGTACATTTTAAAAATATTGAAAAAATGGATAATTTTTGTTTGTGTGAATTGAATATAAAAATGAATTAATTTCGTATATGTGAAATCAATATAAAACACATTTGATCTATGTTAAATTGAAAAATCAAACTACCTTCAATTATATGTCTATTACACTGTGTAATTAGTCAGTATTTTTAATACATATTAATTTTTAATTATAAACCATTTTTCAATAAATATATGACTATTTAATGTATAGTTCATGAATATTTAGTGATATATAAATCATATTTATAAGCATTAATATATATTTATATATTCAATTTATTAATATTAATTATCCTAATTATTTAATTAATAAAAAATTTAATAGTTAATAAACAATAATAAATTTATTAATTTTTATCAATAATTATTTAATTCAGAAAATTTATAATATTTTTTAAAAAAAGACATTTTTTAATTTTAATTAATTTATTTATTTAATTTTATTTATTCATACCTTTATCAGTACTAAAACAACACTGATAAAATAAATCTTTATCAACACTAAACATAAAGAACTAATAAAGGGTACCCTTTATCAATACTAAAAATAAAGCGCTAATAAATGATACCCTTTATCAGTGCTAAAAATAAAGCACTGATAAAATTTTCCTTTATCAGCACTAAAAAAAGCACTCGTAAAAGGCTAAATTTATCAGCACTTTCTTTAGCGGTGATAAATATTCCATTTATCAGTTCTTTTTTCTAGCACTAATAAATAAAAGTTTTGTTAAAGGCATGTTTTTTTAGTGTAAGTGTTAGAAAACTTTGTGACTATTGTAAGGAAGCTTTCTTCGAAAAATATTCATGTATCATCAGAGGTTTTATTGATGGGAAAGTTTTTACTAAGGGAGAAAGAACCAGTGGAAATCTATTTCCAATTGAAGATGCCTGTATTTATTATTATCTAAGTAATGATGATTAAAATAATAAGTACTAATGAAGACTTGGGCACCTTGTATGGAAAATTATGAATAATGATTTGAAAGAAGATGTGGTAAGAGACATACCACAACTAAAAAGGGAAGATAATGCTTTTAGTGAAACTTTCTTCAAAGGAGAGATAGTTAGCGGAAGATATAATAAATTTTAAATCCAATCTAGTGGACCCCTTAAACTCAATCATTTTTATATTTTGGGGATAATGATACATCAATCAATAAAGGGTAATTTTTACTTTTTTACTTTTATCGATTATTTCACTCAGATGGAAAAAATAATGTTTATGAAACATAAATAACAGTTTATATAATTATTTTGAAGTTTTATAAGGAATGATGAGAAAGATATGGGTTTATATATATTGAATCCAAGGATCATTAATTTAAAGGAGTAAATAAGTGTCTCTTTCAATAACTATATGAATAAATATGTAACCAAATACCAATACGTTTCTCTCTATATTCCTTAAAAATGGACTCATAGAAACGAAAGGTATAAGTTTATTAGAAATGGGAAGAGACATGATCATTGAATATAAAATTTCTAAATTATTCTGGAGTGAAGTTATAAGTATAGCTGTGCATATTAAAAATATATGTTTCTATTGACCCAAAAAATGGATCCCCATGATATATGGTATAAGAAAGAGACTACAAATAAATAATTTTGGGTTTCTTGGATTACATTCTTACTAAAGATAAAAAATATATATTTAGGAATGTTTAATGAAAAATAATAAGAACGAATCTTCATTGTATATTTAGCCAATATAATAAGTTACATTTGTTTGAATAAAAAACTATAAAATTTGGCTGATTCATTTGATGTGAAAGTTATTAAAAATCATACATAACCAAAGTTTTTGAAGACAATAAAGAATATGTTAGAAAAGATAAAATGATAATTTACAAATAAGATAATGTGAATAATGATTAATATAAGCCAAATATTATTTATGTTGACTCAAATTAGTCTAGTGAGAATAAAAGTAAGATTGGAATAAAATCACTAAAGTTCCGAACAATACAAAAATATATTGAATTTGATAAAATCAATGGAAATTAGAGTGATACCATTAATATATATACCCCTTTTAGATAAATTTATATAATTTTACTTATTTTTTATTTATTAAAAAATTTTGTTTTGGCCTATTTTTGTAGGAAATATTAATTTAAAACTCAAGGGAAGTATTTTTAAAAAAAATTAAAAAAATAGGTTTTACAGGCCGTGAAAGGAGTTCAAGATGTGTATTCCTCAATCATAGAATTTGTGATGACCGAAGACCTTCCCATGAACAATTACCTGATGTGAAGTTGTGATATTAATACCATTGAAATTTCATGACATAAATGATTTCAAAGATGTGAATCACATACACAACATGTAGAATTTTCGTGATGTGAAAAGTTCAAGATCTCACTCCATCAAAGATGGAGCCTGGAGATTCTGAAATATTCAATATTTTTAAATGAAAATTTTGGATATGAAGTAAATGAAATGTAATTACCTTACATGTATTTTATAATTCAATATATAATCCACTTCAAGCCATTACATGATGTGAAGAATCTTCACGTGATGTAATTTTTTATCCTAAATATATTTTGTCTCCCTCACCATATACATAATCTCATAAAGTCTTTCTTTTACCTCATTTTATTTTTTCTCTTATTCTATTTTATTCTTCCAAACTCATTTATAATTATTTCCTTTTCAATTATAATCAATTCTGTTGTCGTTTCTTGTCATTCTACACCTTCAGAATAATGTTCTATATTTTTTTCATCCCAACTCATGATTCAGTGACCTTTTTTAATACCAGTTGTTGTTCAACATCAATTCACACTATTTATTTATTATTTCATCATTCAAATTAATTTTTTATTTATTTTTACTTATTTAAATTGTGGATTACTTTTTTATAATTTTTTTATAATTATGATATGCATGTTTCACACATCCTTACATTTGATTATCACAGTCATGTGTGGCTAGTACACTTATGGTAACGGGTTTAGAGTAGGGGTGGTTTGAACTTGATAAATATTTAAAATTGAAACTGGTTAACCCCATGTCTAGTAACATAATTTTGAAAATTTTCAATCTCATTCGATTGTACCTACCTTGACCATCCGATTTGTAATCGAATGACCAAGACCTAGTCGAAGTTGACCAGGTTAGGAAAAATTAAATATGATTATTTATAGCTAGAAGTGATGCTTTTCATACTTAGGTTGAAAACTACTCTAGACCAAGGGGTATTTTCCATATTAAGTTGATCAATTTGGTTAGACCAAGATCAATTGGTGAATTTTTCATTTTTTTCATAGATTATTCCATAGGTCTATCTGAATTTAGATTTAGGGTTATCCATTACCAATACCATAAATTTTACAATGAATCCTTCCTTTAATATGATTGAAATCCAAATCTATGTAGTTTAATAAAATAAAAAAAATTGATTTTACATTAGGAATCCTACTGAAGAGGTTCTCACTACTTGGTTTCATCTATGCAAGCTATCTCTATGGGGTCGACCCCAGACTGTCACTTTATATGCCTTAGTCACTGAGTGTAGTTTGGGGTATAAATTTCAAATATTAACATTCCTGGATGATTCAACAACATCCTATGGGCAAATCAAATTTTTGTGGGATGTGATAAACGTTTTGAAACATTTTCTGGGGACAGATGTGTTTAGGAACGATGACCTTTAGAAGAACATTGGATTTCCTAAACCCCTTCCCCTTCCTTTTCATTACCCTTTTATTTTTTCATCCTTTTTCACTTATGTACTAGAAACTTCTTTCACTTATTTTTGGCTTAGTTCATTTTCTAGGGCCCCCTAACTCACTCAAGGATCCAATATACACAATAATTTCTTCCTTTAAATCATGAGATCAATTGAACTTTTGATGTATGTCAACACTTTACAATAAATGAACACAATGATCTCACACCACCACACCGCCAAAGTCTCCAATATGAGTTACCTAAAAATTATGATGAGCGAACAATGTTGTGGGAGGACACTATAATGGATTATGACTTGACATATATTAGCTGTATTGTTCCCAAAATTGTGCTCCCACCAATTTAGGCACAGTATTACAAAATAAAACCTGGACATATTCAAATGTTCCCACAACATATGGAAATTTAGGGGATTTCAATGTGAAGAACCCCATGAACGTATTCCTACTTTATTAGAGGTTTGTGACACCTTTAAAAACCAATACATCTCATCAGACTTCATAATAATATGTGTTTTTCAATTCTCCTGACACGAAGGAGCTAAGGATTGGATAAAAAGTCAAGCTCCCGAGTCCTTCATGACTTGGGAAGACCTAGAAAAGAAATTCATAGACAATTATTTACAACTCATCAAAATCTAGAAGTTAATAAATTAAATTCAAAATTTCAATCAGGTGGATGGAGAATCATTTTAGGAAGCGAGGGACTACTTACAGGAGGTTACCCACAAGTAACGACATCGGGGACTTGATGTGTTGCTAAAACAACAAAATTTATTCCAAGGATTCCTACCTTCCACCTACACTATTGTAGATGTCTATGTTGAATGGAGGCTCATTCTAAAGACAATTGATGTAGGCACAAAATTGTTATATGAAATTTTGCAAAATACCATTTTGTGGAAAAGTGATATAGGACCTCCCCTATGGGGAATCCATCAGGTGGATGAAAATACCCACCCATTATCCCATGAAGAGGCCCTTATTAAGAAGATGGAATCTTTTTAGACATCTTCCTCACCACCACCCTACCAATAGTACTAGATACAATGCTACCAGTAAAGGCTAGCTTAATAGATGTAATAAAAAAATAAAGGTTGCCTTCAATAGAGGGATGGATAAGTTCCTCCAATGAATTAGGGACCACCTAGATACCCACCTCAATGTCCAACTCCTTGGCTGTAACAACAATTTCAATACTCTTTTCCTAGAGACCAATAGTTCCCACCTACAAAAAAAAGAACAATTATTACAAGATATACTAAAACCAGAAACACTTTCCTAACCACTTCAATCGAATCTTGAAAAACTTCTTACTACCTTCCTGTAAAAATCAGATCAAAGTATGAAAACCTAACTTATTGATATAAAAAACCAAAGGGCTACCTTTTGAAAACATAAGCATCAACTGGGTCAAAATTATAAGACCCTATCATATGGATTATCGGGTACATTTTTCGGTAATACCACGACTCATCCAATAGAGGAGAATAAGGATATAATTCTTAGTATTGTAAATATGTTGTAATTTTAGAGGACAAGCAGAGAGTAGAAGATGAATCTGATAAAGTTGGTTAGGAGAAGAATCAAAAGTCAGAATCAAATGAATATGATCTTGTAAAGGAGAACACTAAATATATGCAGAATAACCACCATATAATCCCCCTCTTAATTTTATAGAGTGTATTATACAAGGTACAAGATATGGGTAAAGCATAAATATTTTTAGAGATGTTAAAAAAATTAAACATAAACATTCTATTTTATGAATAAATTTCTCAAGTGCTTGGTTATGAAAGATTATTTATAGAATTTCTATATATAAAAAGGAAAAAGTAAAAATTAGGAGTCATATCCCTAAATGGATAATGCTAGAAAATTGTTCTGCAGAAGCTCCCACAAAGAATTTGACACCCCAGAAGTTTCTCAATTCATTACAGTATATGTGCATGCAATTTTGACAGAACCTTCTGTGATCTTGGAATAAGTATCAATATCATGACTATAAGTGTTTTTAGAAAACTAGTTCTTGTAAAATTAAAACCAACAAGAGTGGAAATCCAATTAGTAGACCAGTCAGTCAAACACCCTCAAGAAATTCTTGAGGATATCATAATCGAGGTTAAAAAATCATTTTCCCTACTGATTTCATAGTCGTAGATATAGAGGAAGAAGGGGATGTCCCCATAATTTGATTGAGACCATTTCTCAACACAAAAAAAGTGTTGATTGATGTTAATCAAGGGAGATTAATTTTTAAATTTCATGTAGAATAAGTTGTGTTCTATTTTGTGAAGGCCACTATAGAAAAAGATGATTCATTAGGTATTCAATATGTCTCTCTTACTGATAATAAATATAATTCTACAACTAGTAAGGATTAAAGAAAGAACTTACCTCATGTTTAAAAAGTATGAAATCCTTACAGGAATGATAATTTCATTTCATCTCTGATAAGGAATTCCATCCCACATTTCCTTCCATATGTTTTCCAAGAACCATTCTACAAGGGGTGATTCTCACATTTTAAGTAATCTGAATGAAATCGTGTCTAGATATCAAAAGTAAAAGAGTAAATGACTAGGAGGAAAATAGGGGTAAGTCTAATAGGTTAGTTTATAATTTAGGAAGTTTTAGTGATGCTGAAGGCATAAATATTTTGGTTCTATCCCAGAAGGGTCATAAAATGACAAAAACATGTTGTGTAGTAATTTCATGGAGTGTAAATGTCAATGTATTGAAATTAACAAAAACATGCATGACATGATCATTTTGGGTGGATTTAAAATTCTGTGGACCCTAGGTTCACTGTTGCCCCGTTCTTTCTCCCCTCCCACATGACTCCTCCTCCCCTGTTTCTCCTTCATCGCTGGTCTCCTGTTCCTTCACCAGCTCCAATCCTTTTATCCATTCTCACCCACCCACACCCTATCCACCTCTTACCCATTAAAATTTCTTCTAAAATGGATAGAACCAAGAACACTAATGAAGGATCCTCCAAATGCATGCCCGAGATTGATGAACAACCACTTCCCAAGTGCCAAGAATCATATCCGCCTCCACAACTCACAGATCCTTCCATTTCAGAATCTGCCTTATCTTTTTCCACCTTCGATGCCTTCTAGGGATTATAGTAAAAAAATAATGGGTCTCGAGGTGATTTTTAATGACACCTCCACCTGTGGATATACTTATCAAAACCTCACCATAAGGTTAGGATGGTCCACCTCCAGGCGTAGCCTATGAGGTTTAACATGACCTTAGACCTATCCATGATCAAGAGGATTCAGGTTCATGAGGAAGTCATTGACATCATTGCATGGTTTCACCTTCCCACCATTACCTTGGTTCCTGAGGAGAACTTTAGAGAGCTCTTCCTTGAGTTCTTGTCCATCATTTATCTCTCTACAACCCACACAACTTTTTGTTTTAGAGGAAACCCATGAGATCTCACCCTCATAGATTTTTTTTGGCCTGAACATTTACTCCACAAAATTCATCACCTTCCCAGTTTTACTGACCATAAAACATGATACAAAAAATGTTGATGCAACAAAACTTTGGGAATTAATTATCAGGGATTAACAGAGTTTTTATGATCCATGAATGATGACGAGAACCCAGCAATAATCTTCCATCTTGTATAACATGCATCAAGCTCTAACCCATTTTTAGATGGCCCATGGAGATGTTTATGGGAGAATTAGTAAAATTGATGTCCCAATCCTGGCTATATATGGTATTAAAATAAAAATGTCCATACAATTTTCCCTTTTTTACGAGACGCAAATATGGTTGAATTGCATCTATCTGATGAGAGGTAGCTTTATTAACCATCTTTCCCTCCATCATGGGCTCTTTGATGCCACTCAGACCCATTATGCTATTGGGTATATGGATCAATTCGATCTACTTATGTTCCATAAGATGGGTCTTCTGAGGAAATATGGGAGTATCTACTGATGGGTGTTGGAGTAGATAGAGGTTGTGGATGAGGCACCCACTGATCAAGTCCAATCCCAAACCTGACCTCCCCATACCTCAGCCACCACTCTCTCTAACACCACAAAATCCTTTTCCCCTACATTCACTACAATCCCCCTTCCTCCACTACCAGACCACTACCATTAGCCACATATGAACCTACCCTATCCATGCCATTTAAATCTATCATATTATCTAGTTTATTATGGAGAAACCACACTAGATCTATCACCATATTTTCATCATGTTCGTTGAACCATCTCCCTTCACCACCACTCCCCCTCCACTAGGTCCTTCCACTTCCGACCCCACCACACCTCTTGCTATAGCCGAATTGCCTAAAAATCTCACAAACCCTTTCACCAGGTAAGAGTTCATATTAGTGTAGTCCAAATGGGTAAAGTACCCTACAATTATATATTCTACATAGTTGACTTTGATCGATCTAGAAACCTAACATATGAAATAAGCACAAATCAGCACCTTGTATCATCCATCCTCAACCAAGCCAGATATCCACACCCCGAAACCAATTCTGGTGGTCGATCCTCCATCCTAAGCCTCAATCGATGTGATAGATCTGACAGAGATCATCCAAACCACCACAATTTGGGAGGCGACTTCCGAAGTATAGACTAGATATTATGCACTGACTATTTAGTCTTATACCTTCACCCCTCCCACGTTGTAATCTATCTTGTGTTAGTTTTTTTACTACTCATTATACCATTTACACATATGTATCATTTTTCAAATATATATATGGGATATATTTTTTTACATCACTACTGGATGTATTACTTTAATTTTTCACTTTTGCATTACTTTATCCATGTCCAGCATTGATTCATATTCTGTTGTCACTTCCAAATCTATCAGTCCATCATAAATCCCCCCCACATGTGATGGATCATCAGTTGGATGACATATAGAGATATGTTGAGGAGATCTAGCTCTATATCAATCCTAAGTAGGATCGATACCTTCCTAGGGTGGTTAATCCTTACAAATACCCCTATGAGATCAATGACACTACCACCGGTTCCTGTAAGAGGTAGTAGACCTATAAGCCAACAAAAACACTGAATGATCTGTTTTTCTATAATTTTGGATGACGATTTCATATTTAATACATTATGGTAGTAATCCCATCATTTTTCTTTTTGTAGGCACATTATTAGGAATTTTCACATTTTTTAGAAATTTTTATTTATAATTCATCCTAAAATTATGTATATACACTTATTTCATTTATCTGAGCTATTTTCTTATTTTTTCAACTATGTCTACCTAACAATTTTTTTGTTTACAAATTGGTTAACTCTAAAGGACTAATGGTTTATCTAGTGTTTGTATTTTGTTTCCAACAACTTTTGAACGTATTAAATATCAAATCCCCTTCCAACAAGTTTCCCCATGGCATGAAATTCACAATATGGAGCTCTAGATTCCTTATTTAAAATTCAAAAATATCAATTTCATTTTTATTTGTGATATACTTACTATGTATCCCATGTTTATTTCCATAATAATACGTACACCAGATCATTTAAGTGTGGGGGATTCTTTTTTGATATTATTGTCGATACACTTGGATTATTGCCTATTTTCAATAGTCTAGGAGGAATTTTTCATTTAAAGCATGATTTGAACATGAGAACGCATTGAACCCATTTAAATAAATTAAAATGTTAGGATGAAGATTTGGGAAATCATTTTTATTATTTTTTATAATTTTAGTATGATTGTTGATATGATTAATATAATTATAATTCTAGATTCTTAGAAGATATCTTGAATGACTTATTACTAGATACTATACCCTATTTGATTTTCATTTATTTTTGTATACTACCATTATTAAGAGAATTCTAGACCTACATTATTATATTTTTTGGACCATATTTCTTGAGAGATAAATAAGGCATGTAAACCTATTGGAACATGAATTGAGATATTATTAATGAAGTGATTGAAAAAAATACACTTTTAAAATGATTGAGGAAATATTTTTTCAACCCTTTTTCATATGGCCTACCTATACATCTATAATTTATTATCCCATAGTACCCATGAGTAACATTGTTAGGTTGAAGCATTTTAAATCCTACTATCACTTCTTAAAATACTCTTAGTATGATGTGTTATTTTCCCTTGAAAATTTGTTGGGGAATTTTCACTATTGATGGACATGGGATATTGAAACTATGGAGATGTATTGTGGAACTGTTAGTTGATTGACATGATGTGGTTCATGATTACTTATGGTATGTTATATTCATACCCTTTTCCTTTGATATGTATATATATATATATGTGGGTGGGGGAGGGGGTTAGTATTAAATAGGTAAAAAATTAGCATTTACCAGACCGATAAATCTTTTTATGGATATTATGTGGTTAGGGGATGGATTTGTGACCTGGCCTAGACAAGGTTTTTGAAAAAGAAAGAAAAAGAAAAATAAAGGAATAAGGTACATTCTTGATAGTATCTTGACACATTCATGGATGGACTTGGAGATATTTAGATAAAGGACACAATTTTTTATAGAGGAGTTAATTCATTGCATTGTTCACAATTATCATGTATTATACTGTAGAGATACCCTCCATTTTGAGCTTTATTGAACTATTTAACTTTATTCCCTTAGCCTTAGTGACATCAGAACCTCACTGCTGAATCCCTCATGATTAATTTTGTATTATTCTTTGGTAAGTGAAGATAAAAAAATGTAAGCCTATAGTTAGTAATATGTATTCAGGATATGATCATAAATGAAACTTTATTTTACC
Organism: Viscum album; assembly: GCA_963277665.1. Taxonomy (NCBI): domain Eukaryota; kingdom Viridiplantae; phylum Streptophyta; class Magnoliopsida; order Santalales; family Viscaceae; genus Viscum; species Viscum album. The sequence goes on from OY728128.1 coordinate 1,505,156,823, forward strand.
TTGAATGATGAGAGAAAATTCAGTGAGAGGTAAATTAAAAAATGGGTATAGAGTCTATGAAACTATTATAAAAATGTAATTAAATTAAGAATGAATCTGAACAAAGAACTTGAATATAAGGAAAGAATGAATTTCTATGTATAATTGATTCTAGATGTCTTACTTATTCCGATTATAATCAGATTTATTTTCCTAGTTTTATTGCACGTTTATTGCTTTAAAAGTTGTTTATTTGAGATCCCCATTGAGATATGTTTTACTTGAAGCTAATATAAATTTCAAGTGTGGGGGAATTTGACAATTTGAATATACATATTTTTGATACATTTATTTAATATTTAATCTTGTTTTATTTGACAATTAACTATGTTTTAGTTTATTTTTACAGGAAATATGAATTTAAGACTGAAAAGAAAAATTGATGAAAAATATCAAAGACAGGTTTTATATATGATGTAGCCCAGAGAATCTATATTTTTTTTATTTTCATCTCAATTTTTCTTCCAAACTCCATTTTAATTAATTCTTTTACCTTCTTAATCAATTTTATTGCCATTTATTACCATTCTACACCCATGGATTATCATTCTACATTAATTTTCATTCCACCTCATGACTAAACACCTATTTTCCATATTAGTTGATGCTTAATATAAATTCTCTTTATTTATTCATTATTTATTCATTCAACATAAAATTTTGATTTCCTATTACTTGTTTTAATTTTTTATTTATTATTTATATTTTTTATGACTATTTTAAGAAAGTTTCACGGATTCTTCATTTTGATTAACACCATCATTCACAGCAAATCCACTTAGGGTTAGGGGTTTAGACTAGAGGTGGTTTGAACGTAATGAATATCTAAAATCAAAACTGCGTAACCATATTGATAGTAACTAGTTTTTAAAGAACTTTCAATCTAATTCATTTGCACCTACCCTAACCATTAGAGGTGTAATCGAACAAACATGACCTAGTTGTAGTTGACCAAGATAAGACCAATATCTTGTGATTATTTATACAAGAATATAATATTAATGCACTTATATTTTCAACTACTCTAGACCAAAGATTATTTTTGAGCTTAAGATAATACAATTTGTTGGACAAATATTAATTGGTGTTTTTTGCACCACTTTTTTTCCTATTACATTGGTATTTCCTAAGTTATATTTAGGTTTATCCATTAATTATACCTTTAAATTTACTCATAACACTTCCCATAATCTGATTGAAATCCCAATCTATGTATTTAAATGAAATCCACACCAAAGAGAGTGAATGCGAGGATTCCTACCCAAAAGGTTCTTACCAATGGGTTACTTATCAATAAGATGTCTCTATGGTTTCAATATTGGAATTACAATTGATACACCTTAGTAGTTGATTATATTTGGAGATATAAAATTAAAATTCTCTTACACCCATAGTATTGAACAACATTCTATAAGTGCATCAAAGATTTATTTCAGATTAATAAAAAATACACATAATATTTTCTTCCTCGATAGTAAGGAAATAATTCTATAGAAAAAATGGGTGTTTAGAAATAAACTCACTGAACCAGTGTAAAATTCAAGAAATAAAAAATTTATTATTTTCAATGGATAATCACAGGTGAATGGGGTTGATTTTGATTAAATTTACCCCTTTTGTTAGACTTGAATCTATAATAACATTCTTGGAAGTTATTGATCATTGTAATTATAAAGTCTATCATATAGACGTTGGGTCATCTTTATTAAATAAATAAGTTTAAGAAGAAGTTATAGTGAGAAAAAAAGTGGGGTTTTACTTGATAATGAAGTAACCATGGTGGGTAAATAGAGGAAATATTTTTTTGTGTTAAAAGAGGCTCCTCATTCACAGTATTCCAAAATTGAAATTTTTATGAAATAGTTGAATTTTTCAAAAGAAAATTTTTATCGAAACTTATATGTGAAGGAAATGAGAACATGTACCCTGATTTTCATTGATTACATTAATTATATAATTTTTTAGCTGACAAGGATAAATCTTGTTAAGCATTTTTTGAACAAATGAAAAGAAAATTTGAGATGTCAATTCTTGGAGGGTTGAATTTATCTCTTGGAATAGAAGTTCAACAGAATAGATGTTACATCTTAATAATCCGAGAAAAGTATGCAAATGTGTTATTAACAAATTTTGGTATGAAAGAATCAAAGGAATATTATACTCACATCTATGTTTCCCTGAATATAAGCAAGTATGAAATTATGAAAAGTGTGAATCAGAAAGAATTTTTAAATTTGATTAGAAGCTTACTCTATCGTACAACTTCAAGGAATTACATTGTGTATGGTGTAATGTTTTATAGATGATATTAGAGTGATCCAAAGGAAACAAAATTTATGGAAGCTAAAATAATACTCTAGTATGTTAAAGTAATATCAAATTATAGACTGTTATATCAAAGAAGCAATGGTACAACCCTTCTGAGGATTACTGATGCTAATTTGGATAGATACTTTAATGATATAAAATAAACAACAGAATGAATTTTATTCTTAGTATAAAGTTTTTTGATATGGAATTAAAGTAACAATGTTCATTTACATTGAGTAAAATAGAAAAAGAATATATTTCTGACACCTGGGCTTATACATAAATGAAGTGGATGAAATTTCAGCTGAACGATTTGAGGGTGAATTTAAAGAAACCTTTGATGATTATTTTGGATAATTAAAGGTCCATTTATCTCTCTAAATATCATATACAACATTCTATATTGAATAAAATTGATATTAAATTTCATTTCATTATGGAGAATGTTTCTAATGGAGATATTATTCTTGAATATATTGCAATGAAACATAAAACTTGTGATGTTTCCCCTAATTCCATTCTAAATGAAATATTTTAGGAATTGGGGCTACAATAACATATTCATCTTCCACAAATGACATGATAAGGTTCATAAGAACCCCCACCTTGATTTGGATTCTTTTTTCAATGGGGGATAAGAAATAAAACTTTATCAGAAGGTGTGAAATATATATTTTTTGAATATGAAGCTAGTGGTAACATAAAAAAGGGAAGTACCATATTGAGGGAGTGTTTATAAATATAATATTAACAATTTTTTTCACCGTGGGATTAAATAACTTAAAAAAATACTTAAATTGATAATGGGGTGTCATAAAATTCTCTTTGAGAAAATCTATGGTTTAAGAAAATTTCAAAAAAAATCATGAGTTGTTAAGAATTATTCCAACAAATCCAAAGGGGGATATTAAAAATATGTTGGGTTTTATTGATAATTAATATTTTATTTGTTTTCAACATATTTTTTTTGTGAATGTTTTATGTTATAGGTGAAAATGAGTTACTAAATTTTTTTAATAAAGTTTTATTAACAAGTTAATAAACATTCCTTAACAAGTTTGATGATGATATATTGATCTTTATGTTCCTAACATCATGAAGATATTTATGATTCAAGATAATAATGTATGAGTTTTTAAGAAGGGAGAGAAGTCAATGTTTGAATATTTGACTACATGTATTTGAATTTTAAATCATATAAATATTGATCTATTATTTTTTTCATTTTCAAATTCACGTTTATCGGACAAAAACAAATAAAGGCCAATGGTTCGAGTCTACTAGTCATAAGAACATAAAGTTTTTATGAAAATGATGTTTTAAAATATTAATTTTGTATGATGTTCGTAGTATAAATTTTTCTTATAATATATAATAATTTCATTGTAATGTTGTAATGAATAATGCTACCGAATTATGGATATCAAATCGAGGCCATTAGACATAGTTTCATCAGACTAAGATTTATATGATAGGGGATTTGTTACTCCAACTGAAGAACAGTTCATCAAATCATTGGAAATAAAAAAATAAATACCATCATATGGATATATAAAAAAATTAGATAGAGATTTTTGATGAAAATGAAGTTCTATAAGATATTTTTTTACAATTTCCATTAAAAAACCTTTTTCAAATTAGTTTAGGTGGAGAAATATGAGAAGTATATTGGATAGTTAATGAGAAAAGTCGTACTAATTTTAGAATTATGAAAAAAGGGATTATGAGAAAATCATGTTTTATATAATATATAGGAGTGAATGATCAATGATTTCATCAGGGAGAGTTTTTGAAATCATGTTGATTTGTTACAAATCCATTAGACAAAAGAGAATAAAACAATGAAATATGATTTCCTCAGTCATAAGATTCTTTGAAATTTTACTAAAAAAGTTTTGTGAAACAATACCTCTTTGAATTTTGAGTGAATGCAGTATGGCCGGGGTAGAGATATCCCAACACATTAGAAAAATCATGCCAAATAATCATATATGAGTCTTTTATTTAGAGGATATATACAAGGAGCACCATATTGAGAGAAAAGTAAAATGTCCATTATATAAAAGAAATATATGATTCTTAATTGATAGAATTATTTGAGAACATCTAATGGAGGAGTTATTTCATAGTTCACTGGATAGAGAAATAGTCATCAAACAATTATGTTCTTAATGAATTCATAAATCAGACATTTTCTAGATGAGGTGTTGAGGAGCTTTACATAAACTTCATAAAGTCCTTAATATTGACAATTCTGTGTTATTCCTTTAAAGTTTTTTTAATATTGTAGAGATTTTAGGAATTTTGAATAAAATCATTGATGTTGAATTTTTAATAATAATAAAGAATATTCCAAAAGGTTTGTGAGGTGTTTAAGTGAATTTTAGTTTACTCGTAAAATTCAAAGTTTGATTTTTTTGGATCCCACACTTTCTCGTAGAAAATATAACTATATAATGGTGTACAAGCATAACACAGACTAAAATTTTTCATGTTCATGAGAGATTTGAAGTTGTTATTTTTTTGTTAGAAGAGATATGTGACATTCCAATTGAGGAAATATTTGGTTGAAGAAAAGGCACCAGACAGAGGTGTGGACATTGGCCCCAGATAGAGGTATAAAATTCTAAGACACACACTCCCAGATCTGGTTCTAAATACAGAATCATTATATTTATGGATTTTCTACTGAAAATATTGACCTAATTAAAACTATAAAAAACTTAAAAACATCAAGAGGAAAGTATTGGATCACTTAAAAACTAAAAGATCTTTCAGGTTTGGAGTTTTAGAGGATTGGAAAGAACTAATTCATATTGGACACTCCCACAAAGTATCCTTTTTCCCCAAAAAATAATATTTTTGTGCTCATCCTCAAAACCCTATGAAAAACATTTTATAACTTGGAATGAGCACAAAAATATCAATAAGGGAAATAAAATAAGGAAATGCATTTGTGTAGTTAAAAACATAAAAACCCAAATAATGTTTTCCTTTATCACAATATTCATTGAAATTATGAAATAAATCATTTACATAAGAAAAACACACACCTTTTTACTCAAGGATAACCTTTAAATACCATATAAATAAAATAGAAACCCCTTTTAGGTGACTTAATGCATTATATTCATAAATTGTGTTATAAATAACTCGAAACAAACTGAATATATAGGATAAACTTTGTCAGTTAACTCCCTCCTTATTTCCTTTGAAGATATGGAACATTACCAAATGCATTGGAAATATATTAGGTGGCTCACCCATCATATAAGGTGTATCTAGATCCAACATTTATATGACCTGTATCAGGCCCACTCACTCATATAAGCTTTATTTAGATCAAAAACTCTTCATAAATATTGTTCAAGTACACGATAAAAAAACATTTTTATGCCTATAATTTTCATCATAAAACCGTTGAAAAAATCATTCAAATCCATATCCAATTTTTTTGGATATAAAATACAGTTTCCTTTTTAGATAACCCATTTTCAAAAACCAAAATAAAAAAATGGAAAAGGGTTTTATATTTGATGAAAACCTGAAATATTTTAATATAACCAAAAAATGAAATAATATTTATGGTTATAGGAAGAACCATTGATACTTTATATGTTGTAACAAAATATATTTTTTCGTTTCTTTTTTCAAAACATTCCATATAAAAAAATCTATTTTGAAAAAATTAAAAAGAAGAAAGAAGTGACATAAAATGTTCTTTAAGATATATATATATATATATATAAAGATATATATAATAATTTAAATAATATGGATATAGAAGTGAAAAATTTATAAAATAAATATTGAAAAATTTTAAAAATAGGTTTTTAAAGTAAAGTGTCCCTCACAAAAAACCATAAAAGATTAGTTTTTCTTAAAAAATTATAAAGAACATAAAATATTGGAAAAACTCCCTTTTAGAAAAAATTTAATCAAAAATATGATCTTTATTTAAACATTTATAATAAAATGAACATGAAAGAAAAGGTGTTGTAAGGGAAACATTAATAAAGTGTTTTTAAAAGAAAGTACCTTACCTCCAGTCTGACTCATCACATATGTTCTTTATATTATTGAATAAAAAACTTAAGTTATTTATTTAATTTCTCATTATAAATTTTAAAATTAATTATTATATTTGTTTTATTTAATATCATGTTATATTCAGTTAATTAATCAATTTAGTTTACATCAGATGTTTTGATGATATTCTAATCATATGTCAAAAATTACTTTGGTAGTTCGTACGTATGCATGAGTACAATTTCCATTTTTCCATGATCATAGTGGAAAGAAGTTAAGAATTATTTAGAAATTAGATAATGATAATTATATCATAAATATTATATTAACTCTTTAAATAATGTTATATTTTTAATCCATATGATGTCATGATGAAAAACAAATCGTATCAATTTGTGGAGGTGATAGTCGACATTAACACACGAATGACATTATCAGTTTTCAATGAATATAAAAGTAAGTAATTATATGAATTATTATCTATAAATAATTATAAATATTTCATAAATATCATATATATATATAAATTAAATGAATCATTTTATCTATCCATGATATTCAATGATAAAAAATGAATTACATCTATTTGCGAGGTGGTAGTCCTTCACACACACAGACTATGATTTAATTTCCCATTTGATTGAAGAAGGAAATGGGTATATATTATTAAATTAACATAATAATATCTAACTATAATTAATTTACTTATGTAATTATATTATCATGGTTGAATAATATTTTAAAGCGGTTAAATAATAAATAAAACTAAAACTTTCTGCTAAAAGTTATACCTATTCTTCAGATAATTTCCATTTTTTACACCTTATGTCCTATAATTTTTTTTTTATTCCAAGAAAAATAAACATAAAACGAGTTTAGGGATTATAGGAAGGAATTTTGGTATGGATTTACTGATTCAATTGGTTCTTTAAGTATAAATAAAATAGGAGAGGAGGTTCCCTTTTATAATGAGGGGATACATTCTATTTGAATCTCTCATTGTATTAAATTAATATAAATTATTTCTCAAGGAAAAATTGGATCCAAATTGATATAATTTTAATATAATATGAGGATTATTTAAAATCCAATAATATGAAAAAAAATATTTACAAGTTTATTTAATTTTTTACCCTTATATGTATTTTAACCCCTTGTTAACCCTTTTGAAAACTAAGGTGACATCAATAAGTGTTTACTGGTCAAAATTGTTAATTTAAAAGGAAAATTGGATCATAAATGAGACATGGTAGATATTATTAACCAATACCCAATTATAAATCAAAATATAGGATTTTTATTAATTTTAAATAATTTAATAAAAAATCAATTATTATAAAATTCCATTAATGTCATTTTTGGAACTATTTAATTAATTTGAAATTGAAAATATAATTATGGAAAATTAATTAGAATATATTCCTATAAAAAATAAAAAAATATGCTATATTTATTAATAAAATTATTTGAATCTAATAATTAATTAAAATTAGGCTATATTTAAATTATCAATGAATATTTACAAAAAATACTCATCAAATAAATTTATTTTTAGTGTTAGGGTCACTTTTTAGTCATTATCACATTATTAGTACCCTTAATTAACCTATTTTAGTATTATCATGGTAATAAAATTTAATATGATTACTATTTAGAATTACTAAAAATAGAAGAGAACTATTTAAGAAACTTGTATATCCTGAATAAAAATATGGAGTCCATTTGTCAAGGTTTAATTTAGATAAATTATAGAATTTAATTTAATTATAAACTTGTAAAATATGAAAAAATGTAGTCTATAGAAAAAATGCATTTGTAAGTATACGTTTTTATACCAAATTCAAACATAAAATTAATTATAAATATCATAATTATATTTTTATTAATAAAAATTATCTATTTAAATTTTAAAACTAATCCAAAATATAATTTTTCTGTAAAAATACTTGAAAATAAAATACAGTTACCAAGAGAAATCAGTATTTTTCACAATTCATTGAAAATCCATCTTTTTGGAAAATCCTCAAAAATTCATGCTAAGATAATTTTAACATAATGAATAAAATTATTATACACTTTTTATAATATAAAATTTCATTAAATTTCATAAATTTATTATAATATTCCCTAAAAAAATGCACAAAATACCATTTTTGAAGAAAACATATTTTTGATGAATATAATGAATTTACTAAAAATTGAGTCCTTATTTACTATATATTGATAAATAATTTTTTAATTTTTAGGACCTTTATATATATTTCATAATTTGGTTAATTTTAGTTATACCCACCAATTCAATGACTAAGTCATAATGGTAATATTTTAATAATAATATTTTTTGGTTCGTTTAAGCTCGATATTGTGTAACATGCATATTATCAAACATAGTATTTTTTTCTAAAATATCAGGTTACTAAAGGAGGTGTGAATTGAGGAACCATAAATAGGTTTATGTTGGTGTAACAAACATATCCATAGTTCTTTGAGTTATACCAGATGGAATCATTTCTAATGAAGATAGGCACACTAGATAGAGTCATACTGGACATAATGTATTTCATATAATGAAATTCAAGACAAAGTTTCATGAGCTATTTTAAAATATTATCATCTTGTGTTGGATAAGTATAAGAAAAATTTTAAACTAATTGGGGTAAATTTAAATAACCAATGGGATACAAAAGGATACTAAAGGATGTTAGATCGATTTTATTTATTTTATATTATATTGAATTTATATGGTTCGATGGGTGTGTCCATGGAAAGGCTATATTCACCCACACTGAGGTATGAACATTTAAATCTTGGCTTCATTTATTTAATTTTATATCAAGAATATGACTATAGTTGATATAGAATGTTGAAAAAGATAAAATATTTAACATGTTGTAGGGATTAAATTCATGTAGGGAAGAAATTATAAAAGAAAACTACCTATTCAACACCACCACTTAGTGTTCCGAACATTTTTGGGAACTAAAAAACCAATATAACACATGTAAATGACATTATTACACCTAAAAAATTTCTTTTTTATTGGAAAATCACTTCTTATTATCATAGTCAGTATAATTTTATAATATATAATTCGTGAATATTTATAAGGAATAAAATAGATAAATTATAAACATTACCTAGGTTGTTATATTCTTTCCGCATTTTGTGAATTACATGATTAAAATTATATTCGTTAGTCAAACAAGTGAGGATATTTTTTATTTAGATCATTCTTAGATTTACCTTTTTCTTCTTCAATGATATTGGTTTTCCAAAAAATCTTAACCTGATTAATCACATTATTCCATAACATGTTATCTCTATGATCAAGAATCTTAACTTGTTTTTCTTCATATAAAATATTTTTTTCCAACTATATTATATTAGGGCTAAAAATGTGATATGATTTTATCATAAACATCCTTAGAAATGAAACATGAAACACATCATGTAATGGGGATAAACTCAATGCTAAATTTATTTGATAAGAAACTGATCCAATCTTCTCCAAAATTGTATATAGTCCAATAAACCATGGACTTAACTATCGCTTCTTAAAAAAATTCATGAGACTTTTCCCTAAAGATACTTTAAGGAAGGCATGTTAACCTTTCTCAATCTAATAAACTTTCCTTAAGTAATCAACATATTTTTTCCCTAATATCAGTTGCCCTTATATGCTGCTGAATCATCATTAATTCATCAATCAAATCTTCCACCAATTCTAGTTTAAAAAACCATATTCCACCAAATTCATCCTGATAAGTTTGATTCTAATTCCACTTTCTATAGAATGTTTCAAATTTCTCCACCAGTATTGATGCACGCCTGTCGTAGGGCGTGGAAAATGCAATTTAATTTTTCCTAGTGCAGCATAGAAGCTGACCAGAGTCGTCTCACTTGAGGAGATTTCTCAATCGTTTACTTAATATAATTTAACTAAACTACATCTTTTTGTTGTTTTTATATTATCTAGTAATGGAATACAATTAAATTAAAATAAAAGATAAAACTAACATGCAATGACAAAATACAATTAATTGAGAAAGAACTTGGCCTTTATGGGTTGGTTTGTGGGTTTCATCATTCTCCCTGTTGGTTTTTAAATTAAGTTTGATAATTCAATTATGAGATCTAATTCATGAATTACTATTCTTTTATTTATTATTGTGAAATCTTGAATGTGTTTAGCAATCTTAACTTCACCTCCTCCTATAATCAAGGTTGATGGCACACCTTGATCGAGAGTGTGACATCTTCCAAGACCTGGCTCTGTCGTATGCCATTTAAACCACCGAATGGATCAACTCCATCATATGAAGAGCTTGTATCCAGTAAAAGAGAGCGAAAATATTTAATAAAAGAATATAAATGATTTTGAGATCAGTGTTGTGGTGGACGATTGCCACACCCGTGCACATCACTCTTACTCATCACAAACTTAATAAAACATATGAATTTAAGCACAAAATGATTGAAATTTCCACATACCTCCCCAGGGCCAAGTATCAGGTTAAACCCTAATATTTGAGGGTAAGAGGTCACAGTGGAGAAAATGAGAAGAATAAAATATGAAAAGGAGAAAAGATGAAGATGAAAACAGGGTGGATGGCTGGACACAGAAATAAAAATAATGCATGAATTTTATTAGAAATCTAAATTACAAATGAAAACTAAAACAAAAATAAATAAAATAAATAAATAAATAAATAAGTGAAATCGTGAAGATTTGTGGCCAGCCTCCTTCGGTGGAGATCTCCTCCTTGGTTCCTTGAAGTAATGGATGGAGAATGAGATTCTTTGAGGATGAGGAGCTCTCCTCCTTTTATAGACAGATTTCTGTCCTTCGAATGGTGTCACATTTTTGACCAATTAAATGGACTCTTCACGCGTTCCACCCTTAATTAATGTTGTTCATAAATAGCTTGGAAGTATATTCTCAAAATTTCTGCTAATTTGGAAACAGTATGAAGGATTTATGAATTTTTCATTCTCTATTTCAGTTTCTGGATGAAGCTTCCAGGATGGTTCGTCCAAAAGCATGTCATTTAATGGCCTCCTTAATGACTTCCAAACTCCCCCAAATTTGTTGTAGATTCTTCCCTGGATTTTTTAGTTCTATAAAATGTGGAAAAACCTTGTTTGAATATGTTTAGGCCGATTTTGGGTTCCGTTACAGTTGGGGGGTCCACACTGTCCGTCCAGAAAAATGTCCAACTTCAATGAATTTTTAGACCATTTAGATGGCCGAAGAAGCTCCTTGTCCAGAAGACAAAAGTGGAGGAAATAAAATAATAATTAAAAAAAAATTGAATCATAAAATTTGGAATTATATTTTTTAGTAAATTACCAAAATACCCTTGACGTAAAAATATGTCAAAAATCCAGAATTACTCATTTTTCACATTTAGGCTCAAAGTAACACTAAAACCTAAAAATGTGAGAATTACCCATTAAATAATACTATGGTGGTATTATAAAAAATGATTTACAATATAAAATATAAGAAAATGTGAGCTTCATCACTCCCCCACACTTAAACATTGCACTCCTGGGCAATCATCTTACATCCAAATCAAATTCCACACAATAATCAAAAATGAGAAAATATCAATGATCTCATCCAAAATAGAAGTCCATCATGTATCATATATGAAAAAAAATCCACTATCATTTTCATTAAATTCATTAAATTGATCCTCATAAATAAATCCATGGCCCAATCACAACATACCTCACATTGAATTTTGTGTCACTCTTCACTCAAGAGAAATTAAATCTAGAGTTATACTCATACTTGAAAATCAAATGTATCACCATATGTTTGTGAAAATTATCATTTCTCCACAGTGTGAAAAATGAAATTGAATTTAATCATGCGGTATTTAATTAATGGTTCAAATGATTCTGTGGCCTAGGGTTGGTGGGAAAATTATTGAAAAAAGTTCCAGGCTAGAAAGAGGAGGTTGGACTTTTAAGTACAATACATGATTAAATTAAGGGAAAACATAGACACTTCCTCTCTCAATCCCACTTTAAAATGTGAAAAACAACACCAACCCCTTTTATGACATGGTACATGATCCAAGAAGTGATTATAATGAATGATATCATCTCATTTCTCCCTTTTTTTCAAAGCTCCAGAAAGGCACAACTTTATTTTCTTTTTCATTTTTTTCATGGTGGATGAGCTGAGAATTGAATACAATGAATGAATGAAAATTAATTCCCTTGATTTTTTAGAGGTACATGAGTCATAAAATAATGTAAAATGTGGAATTCAATCCCATCTCCATTTTTTTCTTTTCTTTTTTTTGAAGGAGAAATGGATGAAAAAAATAAAGCACAATGAAATAACGACACATGCCCAATTCTCTTATTGTCCAGTGCCCAAATATTGACACACACTTCACACTACCCATAAATGATACACATCCCAATTAAATCACACGAAAGGCCCTTCTCCCACAATCAAACTTGAAATTTCCCTGAAAAAATACTGAAAGTGCGGGTAGGTAAGAGAAATTGGCTTGTAATGTGGCTTGAACCTATAAGGAAATTCATGGAATCTCAGGGCTTACGAAGGATAAATGTAAATGTGTGTCTCAAGATAAAATTTGGATATCCAAAAAGATGCCTCAATCATTTCAAATACATTCCATGAAATCCAATGCTTCGAAAGAGAATTATTCACAAATTCGGGTTCTCACGCAAAATTCAAGTTTCCCTCAATAAAGTGTGGTTATTAGGAAGAATATGTAAAAGTGGTTTAGAGTACCTCACAAGATCAGAAAAATATTTTCTGTTAGTGTTTAAAGGGAATGTAATTCAAAAATCAGTCAAACGTATTAAAATTCTTGAAAATCAATTTCAAGGGAAAAGAATTCATATCAACAATCATTTAAAATCCATTATTTCAAAAATCATTTCAATTCTTTCAAAAACAATTGATGTGTGAAAAGTGATAAGAATATTCATTAATGATCAAAATTTGTTTTGTACCAAAAAATGAAAGTTGTTTAAATGATAATCATAAAAAGTTAACTCCCTTTTGAAATAATGATTTGGTCCTCTTCCTCTAATTCTCGGGGCTTCCTTATTCCTTTATGATCTTACAAAAGAAAAATTACTCAATTAATCACAAGGATGATTTAATTTAAGATCAAAATGAAAAGGTAGAGGGGGCCACATGCTAGAATATTTCTTAATAATAAATTTGAAATTTAAATTACTAGAAATAATGTAAAGATAAATAATGTTATGATCCCCCAAGTGTCCCCAGGCATCTTTTACTGCCTCCAGAGGGCAGTACCAGCTGTTATCCATAATCCGACAGCGGGTGGGGATTTTTTGACATGAACCACCACATGTGGTTTTTATTAGCATACAATTATTCTTTCTTATTGAGGAGGACTCCATTGATAGAGTACACTAGATCCTCCCCCTTCATAATTTGGTACATCTTGCATGGAAGGGGTAGGATAAAGTATGGAACCTCCTCCTTATTTGTTTCTACTAGTGAAACATTTAATTTCTCTTCTTGTGATCCCTCTATTAAATGTTCAACGTCTCCTGGGAGCACTAGATATTCCTCAAAAGGTGCATCTTCTTTTGTCTCTTCATCCTCCAGGGTATAATAAGATTCTTCTGATTCTAAAAATTCAAAACAATTGGGAGTTATACTCAAATTCATTTCAATAAAATTAATAGAATTTGAGTTCAAGAATGGATCATATCCATGAGTAGGTTAATCTTGAATCTCTTCTTCTATGGAAAGTTCCTCATGGATTTGATCATCATAGGATGGAGGTAGGTAGTCAGACTCCTCCATTTCGAATTTGGATTCAACTTCTTGGACTTCTTCATTGAAATTTGGGAAGACCTGTGGCACTTCCTTCTTAGCCATGAATCTTTGAATGTAATTTTTGAGTTCATTAGCCATGGCCATCAAATATTCAAGTGTGATCCATGTTTCAAGTCCTCTTTCCTTCTATTTGAACCTTATCATTAGAGCATCAGCCCTTTCGTTGGAGGTCCCCCTCGGTGTAGTCATTTCCTTCTTCCTGAACTTGTGAGTAATTGTTGCAAGAAGAATAATTTGAATTTGAATGCATTATGGAAATATTTTTTTGGGTTTTTTTAAAAAAAAATAACAAAAACTATCTAAAATTTGAAAATAGAAAAAGTAAAGTAAACAAATGATTAGCTCTCTGGAAACTGTGCCAATTTTGATGCACGCATGTCGTAGGGCATGGAAAATGCAATTTAATTTTTCCTAGTGCAACATAGAAGCTGACCAGAGTCGTATCTCTTGAGAAGCTTTCTCAATCGTTTACTTACTTAATCTAATTTAACTAAAATAAATATTTTTTTTGTTTTTATATTATCTATTAATGGAATAAAATTAAATTAAAATAAAAGATAAAACTAACATGAAATGAAAAAACTGCAATTAATTGAGAAAAGAACTTGGACTTTATGGGTCGGTTTGTGGGTTTCATCATTCTACTTCTTTGTTTTTAAATTAAGTTTGGTAATTAAATTATGATATATAATTAATGAATTAATATTATCTTATTTATTGTTGTGAAATCTTGAATGCGTTTAGAAATCATAAGTTCACCTCCTCTTATAATCATGGTTGATGGCACACCTCAATCGTGAGTGTGACATCTTCCAAGACCTGGCTCCATTGTATGCCATTTCAACTACTGAATGGATCAACTCCATCATATGAAGATATTTTATCCATTAGAAGGGAGTGAAAATATTTAATAAAAGAATAGAAATGATTTTGAGATCAGTGTCGTGGTGGACGATCACCACACCCGTGCACATCACTCTTACTTATCACAAACTTAATAAAACATAGGAATTTAAGCACAAAATAATTGAAATTTCCACATACCTCCCCCGGGCCAAGTCTCGGGTTAACCCCTGATATTTGAGGGTAAGAGGTCACGGTGGAGAATATTATAAGAATAAAATAATAATAGGAGAAAATATGAAGAAGAAAATAGGGTGGATGGGTGGACACAGAAATAAAAATAATGCATGAATTTTATTAGAAATCTAAATTACAAATGAAAACTAAAACAAAAATAAAGAAAATAAACAGATAAATAAAAATTAAAATGGGTAATATTTGTGGCCTGCCTCTCTCTGTGGAGATCTCCTCCTTGGTGCCTGGAAGGAATGGATGGAGAATGGGATGCTTTGAGGAGGAGGAGCTCTCCTCCTTTTATAGCCAGATTTTTGTCCTCCGAATGGTGTCGCGTTTTTGACCCATTAAATGGCATCTTCACGTGTTCCACTCTTCATTAATGTTGTTCATAAATATCTTTTCCGTATCATCTCAAAATTTAAGCTAATTTGGAAACTGTATGAAGGAGTTATGAATTTTTCATTCTCGGTTTCAGTTTCTGGACGAAGATTTCAGGATGGTTTGTCCAAAGGTATGTCATTTAATGACCACCTTAATGACTTGAAAACTCCCCCAAATTTGTTTTAGAGTCTAACCTAGTGTCTTAGTTCTATCACAGGTGGAAAAACCTCATTTTAATATGTGTAGGCCGATTTTGGGTTCCGTTACAGTTGTGGGGTCCATGCTGTCAACCCGGAAAAATGTCCAACTTCAATGAATTTTTAGACCCTTTAGATGGCCGAATCAGCTCCTGGTCTAGAATAAAAAAGTGGAGGAAATCATATAATAATTCTAAAATAATTTGAATCAGAAAATTTGGGATTATATTTTTCAGTAAATGACCAAAATACCCTTTATGTAAAAATCTGTCAAAAATCCAGAATTAGTCATTTTTCACATTTAGGCTCAAAGTAACACTAAAACCTAAAAATGTGGAAATTACCCAGTAAATAACACTATGGTGGGATTATAAACAATGATTTATAGTATAAAATATATGAAAATGTGAGCTTCATCAAGTATACTAGAATGAAAACTATTATTAGAAGAAAATTCAACTAGGGAAATATAATAACCCCAACTTTCCTAGTAATCCATAGAACAAGCTTAAATATTGTCTTACAATGTTTGAATCATTTTAGCTAATTGTAAATCATATTAAGAATGAAAATATGTACTAATATTTAAATCAGCACCATATGAATTCTGAATTATTTTCTAAAAATTAGAGTTAAATATTGAATCAAGATTAAATATAAAAGAAAAAGGGACTCCACACAATCTGATTATCACTTTACCTTAAAATTATAGAAGGATGATCCAAATAAATATTATCCCTTATATTAATAAAATTCACATATTTTTTCAAATTTTCAACAATAACCCATATCACTTTATTACCACAATATTTATTTGGAAATTAAACCTTGAAATCAATGGATTTAATCTTCTATTTCTATTATGAAACTTTAAAAGTATAAACTATTCACCTTAGTAATTTTCATTTTTCTAAAATATAGAGACAAGTTAATCATTTAATGATATATTTAGAAGTATCTCTTTTCATTCATTCCAAAAAAATGTTCTGAAGATCAATATACATCATAGTGATGTCGGGATAAGAATAAAATAGATATATATAATCTTCACTCAATAGTTATTTCTACAACTAGGAATCAATAAGAACACATAATCCTTTTATGAATATCCAAACACATTCTTTATTAATTTTAAAGTAAGGAAAAATAAATTTTTTAGATCAATTACACCACTTCATGTAAAACAAGATCCTTCTTCTATGTTTATTTAATTTTTTCTAAAAAGGAATATTGTATTGATACATGAAAAAATATAGGGAGTTCCCATATGCATAATTTGTATACCAATATTCAACATATCATTTACCAAAGGATTATATATGAAACCTACCATAGTTAATGAAATTTTATCTTTTCTCTTTAAAGCATCAACTACTCTATCTTCATTTCCTGGATAGTAATGAATTATGAATTCATAATCCTTAATTAAGTCTAGCATGTTTCTACAACTAATGTTCGACTATTTTTGAGTAAAAATATAGGATTACTAAATATTTCATAATTACTCCATATAAATTATGTCTCATTTTTTTTAAAAATAAAACACCATATAAACTAGTACAAGGCCATGTGTAGGATAGTTTAGCTCATGAGTATTAATTAGTTTGAATAATAATAAATTAAATGATCATCTTGAATCAGAAAAACAATGTTTTTTTAAAGAATCATCAATTTAGATGAAAAATTCACCATTTCTGGATGGAAGGGACAAAACTAGATCATTCACTAATCTTCTGTCCAAATCCTTGAAACATTAATCACATTCCTTTATCCAGATGAATATACCTCCATTTATATTTAACGTAGTTAGTGTGATATATAACCAAGGAGTTTTTTCAAGAAAAAATAAGTAGTAATATGATAATATATGAAATCTAAGAAACTCTGTGACATTTTATTGTCTTAGACACTCTTTAAACACTTTATTTTTAACTGGATCTTGAGTTATTCTATTTTTATTTATAATATATCCATTAAAATAAATATAACATAAATAGAATTCACATTTACTAAATTTACATATGCATTATTTTCTTTCAATATTTTTTGAACAATCCTTAGGACACTTTCATGATTCTAATAATTTTTCAAATATACCAAAATATCATCATTTTGAATAGTTTCCTTCTTCAGAATAATTTATACCAAATAAATTTCATTTCTATATTTAATCAATTTCTTATATTATTGACATATTATTAAGGGCATGAATTCATTATTGTATAAAAATTGAAATAAATTTTGAATGAAACTTCTTAATCTATATAATCTATCATAGCATGATAAAGACATATAAAATCCATACCCAAAATTACATCAAACTCTATATGGTAAAATACAACATGTTTTGTAGGTAAATTCCTTCCATATATGATAATAGGAAGATTGTAATAATTTATTTTTTTTCTAATACTACCCAAAAGTGGTTTTACTAAATGTTCTTTCTTTATTTATTGATGTGAAAATTCTAATTTGTTAGAAAATTTCTTGAAAAAATAAGAATGTGTAAAACATGACTCAAAAAATACATTGGCTTATTCTATGTACACAGGTAATGTACATGAATTGACATCACCTGATTGTCCAAAATATGTTGAGGTTGTCATAAAGAATTTATCCACATCTTTATTCTAGTGATTTTTAATAGTTACATTCTTTATTTCTACCTTTGTAAATTTACTCACATAATAACTCATATCATTATAATTAAAGCATCTTTCTGCTGGCTTTTCATTATTTTAATGATCATTACTGTGATCCTTTTATTTGTAGTCGTGAACCACATGTCCAAATATAACACATCAGGAACACTTTTCCGTCTTCAGAAGACACACTCAAGTGTACTTTTCTCCACACTTATCACAAGATAGAAACTTCATTTTCATACCTTCAAATTTTTTCAATGGATACATTCCCATTACCTGCCATATGGACCCCTTATTATAGTTATTTTTGTGGAACAAATTATCATAAAAAATCTTCATTTATACCTTTTCATTATATTGAATAAGTCTATCTCATCATTTAAAATCCTTACTATTTAATTCTTTCAAAATATATCCTCCAATCCCAGGTAAAATCGATTACTTATACCACCAAGATTCCAAATGAAACTTTTTTCATTACATTCAAATCAAGGGAAGTTTTCTTCATACATGAAAACATAATATTTTTTTATCTATCTTAATTCCAGGATTTTTTTTCATTATAATTTTAAAAACATTATAAAAAAACTCAAATAAAATATTCTAAAATTAATCCCATTCCAAAGCATAAATATCTTCTATTTCTATGTTATTTTTTACCATTATACCCTATTAATTAACTTTTCCTTCAAAAATTATGTAAAAATAGATAAATATTGATGTTATGAACAACCTATGACATCAAATATTTTCTCTAAGGATTTATACCATCCTTATGCTATCATAGGTGTAGATGATCCATTGAATGTTTGAGGGTACTATTTTATGAAATGGTCTATAATGGACATTTTACATTCTGGCGAGCATGGTTCCCATATCATATGGATACCACCAACATTTACAACCTACATCAACTGATCCATCACAATAATAAACTACTATATTACAATTATAATTATTATAGGTTACCGATTTTGAAGTATATTGTCCCATTGGTTCCTTTGTACTTCACTTTATCGATTTCCTTTATGGAAACCCATTACGAAAAAATAGAGTTTAGATGAGGAAACATCCTAAAATAGAAATTCTATATCATGATGACCATAAATTAGTATCTCTTAAGGGTACATAATAACATTATCCTAATCTCTAAATTATTTAAACCTTTCTATGATACCAACTATAAGGAACCAATATTTATTTTACCTATATATTAATCTATATACATGAATTCATTTTCTTTCATTCTTAGATACCTTTTTAGGTTTATAGTTTTAAAAAATTACTCTATTTATCTTTCATAACAGACCCATGAATTATAAAGTATTCACTTCCACTCAATGTATATTTTTTTCACAACCCAATACTTTTAAAATGAATCATTTTTTATTTTCATGAAAAATATTCATGATTTTTAACCTAACTACATCATTGTTCTTATGCATCCATAAAAAGTATTAAACAAATATGAAAAAATGGGATAAGAACAAAACAAATATATGGGACATATAAAAATGAAGAAATAATCCTCTTATTTCATTTTAAAATGATGAGATTATATAATAGAGTTTTCCTCTAACATAAAAATCATTAGGCTCAAATAATTGATTAAATACAAATGAAATCAGCCCTACCACACAAAATATTTCATTAAAAATTTGAAAAGAATGTATAATGAAAAAAATAACCAAAATGGTTTCTTGGAAAATAGGAAAATCCATGATAAATATTTTCATAAAATCAAACCAGTTTACCCTTAACGGGAATAATAATTTCTTTAAATGATATATCATTACCATACCTTATGAAATAAAATTATTTCCCTAAAAATTTACTAAAAATATTGAAAATTCAAGTATGTGACTAGGTACATATTCTTATTGGACCCCTTACATGAACCATGACAACAACCCTTACAACTATAATAACATACATGGTTAATTCTATGAAAATTCTCTATAGAACTTAATCATTAGCTAAGTGAAGAGAACTATTGGGACCAACCATCATCATAAAAAATTTACAAGGACACAAAATACATGAAAAAAATAAAATATTTCATTTCCATCATCAAACTCATAAAATTATACTTTTTAACCCATAAGTATACTATTTTTAGATATTGATATATCCCTTATCCTTAAAACCCAATTTTTAAAACTAAAATACCCAGAAAAAAGGTTTGAAGGGTTTTTATTTGAGTAAAAAATATATTATTTTAATGTAATCGATATATAAAAAATGGATATGGTGGTGGGTAAATATGTTAACTTCATATATGTTAAAATAGAACATCGGTTTTTCCTTTTTGTAAAGAATGTAAAAATATTTCATATAAAATACGGAATTTTTTTCTGAAAATCTTTTTAATAAAGTAAAAATATTAATAAAATTTATTTTATAATTTATTTATGTTAATATAAATACTTATATAAAATAATTTTTAGAATATATACAAGATGAAAAAATATTTTTATCATAAATCTTGAAAGCATTTAAAATGAATTTATAAGGTAAAGTGTCTCTTAGATGAAGTCTAACTTGTCATGTAAACTCTTTATATTTATAAATAAATAAATTGTTATAGTAATTTAATAAATAAATTAAAATTTTAATGTTTATTATTAATTTTATTTCATTATATCCATTTTATTATTTATTATATAATCAATTAAGTTCATGTTGTACATTTTGAGAACATTCAGCTTATAAGTCTAAAATGGATTTGGTGGGTTTACTGTTGTCAAATGGATCATGATTATATAAATTACATAATTTTAATAATGTTATAATTATCATTTTTATACATTATTTTCACTTTTATAACTGAACATGGAATATGGTAAAATTAATGATTTACGTTACAACAAGGATACAGTATCCTGTATGTATGCATGAGTAACATTTCCATTTTTCAATGAACATGAGAGAAATGAGGTAAGTATTATTTTATCTTTGTAGAACTATAAATTGATAATAAATATCATATTATTTGATTATATATATATATATATATATATATATATATATATATTCTAGGCAATGTGGTGATGAAAAATTAAATACATTGGTTCGTGAGGAGGTAGTCCCCATGTACACATGAGAAATGTTTTTATATTGAAATGAATCATAAATAGAGAAGTTGGATATTTATTTACCATTAAAACAAAAAAAATATTTATAATATATTATATTATTTAATTTTTATCTATTATTATGTCTATCTATAATAGTTTTCATTGAAAAATGAAATAGATCATATCGTGAGTTGGTAGTATGCACATACGCACAATCAATGTTTCTATTTTTCCATTGGATGGATAGGTAGATGAGAAATGGTTATAAAATAAACACAATAAAATATAAATATATGGGGGATAATGATGTTATTATGTGAAAAAAAATTAGGTTATTTTTGAAGGATGTAATAAAATAAAGAAATAAAAACACACTCAATTAAAAACTATACATGTTTTTTGAACAACCTGCTTAGGTTTATTCTTGAATCCTTTCTAGGATGGAATTATAATAAAAAGAGGACCTCTGAGACATGTGGAGATAATTTAGTATGGTATGAGGATATATATTTGATTATATAAGAGAATATTTACATGTGAATAAGAGAATATTGGGGGTGTCATTTTATAAGAGGGCGATATGACACACTTGGAAAATTTTGAAAGATTAAAATATAATAATGACTTACTCAATCCAAATTCCTAAAAATGACTAATATTAAAACATGGGATGATTTAGGGTCAAAATATTACAACCTTATAGTATTTATACATATTTTGAGGTAATTTTAACCCTTATGATTTAGTTTTAACACTTTTAACTTGATTTGACTCTTACTGTGGTGTAGAATTTTTTACTAGAGTTACTATTCATAATGGAATAAAATAAAAGAGGCTTCATTAAATTTTTTAAAGGATGATTCTAGTATATTGACAATTTTTTGAAATTCATTTTTTGTATGTGGTATAAATTTATTTTAAAATAAAGTAACAAAATTCAATAAAAAAATATTTTTTTAGAAAAATCCCTTTTTATGTATAAAAATATTTTTTTTACCAAATTTATTTATAACATTAATTATAATGAAATTCTTTATATTATTATTTATCAAAATTAACTAATGAATATTTTAAACTAATACAAAATAAAAATGAGACTATCTAAAAACCTTAAAAGAAAAGATAATTTTCTTAAAAATTGTTATTTCGTAATATTAACCCATAAATTAAAATTTTCAATTTTATTAAAAAAATAACTCTAAGATAAATTTGAATTTATGATATTAAAGATATGATGATTTTTTTCAAATTAAAATTATATAATTTAAAAATTAAACTTTTTAAATATAACCGTATAATACTAGTAAATGAATTTAGTACATATAAAACAATTTTCTTTTTAATTGAAAATTTTCTTAATATTATTATAGTGAATATATATCTATAAAATATAATTTAATAAAATTTATAAGGAATTCAATTAATAAATTATTGAAATTACCAAGGTTATTACACTTCCCTCATAGAAAACTTGCACTTGCATAATTTTCTATAGAGTTGATGGTGTCGAAGAACCTTCTAGACAAGTATAAGATAATTGAAATGTAACTCTTGTAAGTTTGAGTATATGGGGATTTTGTTGATGAGAATGAATGGGAAATGGTCTACATACTCATAGAATTCAATTTTAATTTTCCACATGAATTAAAATGGGGTATTTATGGGAATGAATGACATGAACCCAAACACGAAGTGCACTAAATTGCACTAAAAGGTAGTCCATGGGATATCCTCCTCCTTCACCCTAATCATGGTATATCCATACTAAATATCAATCTTAAAAAAATATCCATTAAAATTATATAAAGGATCTCATATTCTTGTAATGGGGTAATGGTTATTGACCATTACCTGATCTAACCACTCGTAGTCTATGCACAACATCATACTACCTTTTTCCTTATTGGAGAAAAGCACTAGGGGACCCATAAACAAATACTCTAGGGTAGATGAAACCCTTAATTATTAGATCTAAAATTTAGTGTCTAAACTCCAATAACTCCATGTGTTTCATCTAATTAGGATCCAAATAAATCAAAGACACGCCCATCCCAAACACATCACCACACCGATGAGGGTGATGTGAAAAACGTGTTAGGGAAGATATGGAGAAACTAATCAATAATTCAAGGAATCTACATCACTTGGGATTCCACTAAAAACTATGAATACTATGATAAATGGAGCTTGGCACTCTTCCGTCCCATTTTATTGCACCACTCACCAATGAAAACCATTCACTGGCCTTCCAAGTCACAAAACAAAACTCTCCCAAAATAAAATAAACAAATTCATGCACATAATATAGCTATTAACTATTATGGATAACATTGTATGAATATATCTATAACAAGAATAAATTATTCATGGATAATGATTCCCCTTAATCTTTTAAAATCCCTGACATATATTAAAAAAATAGATTGACCTCCAACGAGTGTGGATAACATCAGGGGAACTAAAATTATCTCCACCACTAGTACTAATGCACATACTAAAGTGGTAGAAATGAGTGAGTATGAAGCTATATAATCAAACAAGTTATTAAATAAGGTATATAATAAATTGATTTTACATTGGAATACTTATGAACTCTCTATAGTTGGAACCTCCCTAACGTGAATCTTCTCAAACCCAACTCATCTCCATCACTGCAGACATCATCTACATCTATGGTTTGGTCTAGGTTTTTAAGAAGGTGAACCATTACAAGGCTTAGCTCTGCCTATTCCATCTCCCCTTGAATGATTATAATCTTGTTAACCCATATTCTGAACTAAATTTAACAGCCCCTGCTGCTAATAATTCCTTATAGGAGAATGTTTCTACTGCTGAAAAGGTACCTAACTACCCATACCATGATAACCTCATTGAGTGGTCGGAAACTGATCTTAACTGTGACATTAACCCCCATAGGCATAACACACAAATGGGAATCTCCCAATATACATTCAGAAACATCCAACAATATAATTGTGTGAGAACGTTTTCTGAGGTTGACTCCTCACTGATCGAAACCTCAACTTCCCTTATATCCCTTATTTACTACCTAATGTTCGACTTAGAAATATTCCCTACTAAAACCCCTCTCAGGGTTTGAATACATATAAAATCATTTTATTTATCATTTATTCCTTAATTTACACTACCATAAATTTAGGAATATAAATTGGGGTGAATGTATATCAAATATCTATGTGAAACACCTCTTTGATTTCCCACCATTTAGACTCTACGTCTGGAAAGCGTTCAAGAGCCATGTGTAAAAGTTTTTTAAACTTAATACCAATAAATTGAATGATTATTATCCTCTAGAAAAGGGAGATATGTTCCTACATTGTCACTATATTCATCATTGATGACAATAACTCCATATATAACTTCCTCTAAAAGTCATCGTAAGAGAAATTCACTGATTTATTTTCTATAAGATACAACATCTACGACTGATGTGATTCCCCTTACATATAACTAACTTCAAAGAGAACCTAGTCGAATATTGGGCTCAAATAAAACTAAATGTGATCTCAAGTTTCTTAATCAAGTGCTTCATCTCTAGATAAAAAATTCTCCCCTCATACTTATCTAGGTTCTAATATTTAAAAGCACACAAATTCCTTTGTTATTCCTTATATTACTCTATCATATAGACCATCATATGATCAACTAGATTATCTTTCTGAACCTCTACTACCTGAATTACATTCATATGAAGACTAGGTTCCATTCATAGAAACTCAATGGATACCCTAAGCCCAATAACATATAATTTTTCAAGATAAATTTCTTTTAAATTCATTTAAATTTCCTCAAAATCACCATCTTCAATCAAAGGACCAAATAAGCATGATGCATGAACCTCTTCTAGCTCTATACCCTATAAGGGGAACAATGTCATTTGGTATTTCTAAAATCTCAAATAATTTTTATTAGATATCAAGGGGCCCCAATATCATGTTCCCTAGATAGTCTCCTAGGGATATTTATGCACCAAACTCTACTAATACTATTTCCATACTGACCCATGAAATCTACATAATTTCCTAACCACAAGCTTCATCCTATGTCTCAATCATATTCTTTTATACCAATATTTCATGAAACCTTCTCTCCAAAGGTACCAATCCATGGTCGACTATAAAGGAAGAGAGATAATGACCCCCAAATTGTATCTTCAATAGGCCCTGGGTTGGAAACATTCATTGAGGTTATAAAATTCATACATATTGATGGCATTAAAGTCAATAGTAAAAATTGGTTTGAGAGATGCGATAACAACCCCCTAGAAACTTCATCACATAATATAAAAGATAAATAAACCATAAAAAATACATGAACAATGTTTAAAAATAAAAATAAGTATATAAGTAAATACTGAAAGATAATCCTTATAAGACCAACTCTATAATAACTCCAACAACTAAGATAGTAATGCCTAGATTAGTCTTATAAATCCTTAAGGATATTTGAAAAATATTATATATATATATATGTAGTGTGATCATAAAATGTATACATAGTTGGATTATTCCCAAAATGTAATGACTCATATTTTCTTCGGTTTTGTTTTTATAAATTAATTGGAAAAATTCTGAGACCAAACGCTGAGGCGACATGAGATTCTAAGTCCCGGTGTTCCTGGAACATTTCTTTTAAAAAATTCAAGTTTTTGTTAAAGCATGCATTTGATTTGTCCTTAAAATAGAAATAACTTCTAAACAGGTTCCCAGATCAGAAACCTGGGGGCATCATTGTGATTAGAACAAAAACTTTACATTAGGTGAGGCCTAAACTCCACTGACACAGGTTGAGGGTGAAAGTTATATTTTGGGCGTGAACGTCATTATAATATTTTAATAAAAATATTTTTTTGGACTCTGTATATATTATATTCTTTAAAAAAAAAATTTGAATTCCTAGGATATTTTCATAACCATTTAGTTTCCCTCAGGAAGATAGAATAAGTCTCTACCAATGTTTTGGTGAATCATTTTGGTGATGCGGATCGACGAATGTCGGTGGATCTAAGATCAACAATGACATGAACTTCCACTCTTCATCAATGACTAATCCAACCTCAGGGTAGTATGTTGACCCATTTTCTATTTCCTCTTCCCCCCAAAATCCAATAATTAATGGGGAACAATCAATAAATTGGTCGATCCACAATTAATTCATTCCTGAGGGATGGTTAATTTAATGTGGGTTAAAGGGGATTAAATCATAGTATTTTGTCTGATGTTGTTTCTTCGTGATTCTGGTGACATGAATGGATTAAGGTTGACATGAACTAGGACAAGATCTATTATATGGGTGTTTCTACTCTAAGGACCCAGCCTTAAACATTACATAATCTTGAATTAAGTTAATAATTCACATTGACGATCTTTTCAGTTTTAGATCTTTATAGAATTAGGTCATAAAATAAACAAAACAAATTGAACATTACATGTAGACCCTTTTACTCATTATCTGGTTTTTTATAAAATAAAAACTCTTTGAAAAAAAGAGTCATGTCTAGTTTCATGTTTTAGATAGCATGAATTTTCATTGATCCCGTCCTTGACCCTATTCCACTTTATGTCCTCTGAAAAACATTTCAAAAACTTGGGATGAGAATAAAAATCTCAGTAAGGGAAACACAAAGATGGAAAACTGTTAGTTTTTCAAAACAAAAATTAAACCATGAAAACCCTATCATAAGTAATAATTTTCACCTTTATGAAGTAGTGAATACTCTTCACTGAATAAAAGATCATTGCTTACCATTTTTAACCAAATGATTACCATAAAACCCCTAAAAATAACACATAACATATAAAGGTAACTTGGGACATAGACATAATTAGATGGAATAACCATACGGTTGACTCCACACATATCACTAAATGTAATAGCCATACATCTGAATTCCATACCCAATGAATTGGAGGTTATAACAAAAACCACCCGCCTTGGTTTATCACAGAACCACCATCATTTGATTTATCATGAAACCACCCATCAAATGTCCAAAAACCATTATAAAATCATAACACATAAAACAAATATAATGGAAAGATAAAATATCCAAATTTCAATAAAAAATATCATTTTAATATATTGACTTTAAAAATTCATCATCAAAACCATTTTCAATACCAAAATACATAAAATAGTATATGTTATTTATTTTCCTTTCAAAAACATTAGGACTTGTTAAGGAAACCAAAGATCAAATAATACTCAAGGTGCCAGAAAAGGTCGTTGTCACCACTTACATTAAAACATTCTTTTTTTATGTTTATTAAAAATCCCCATAGAAAAATATTCCATTTTAATGAAATGAAAAGTCAAAGGTGTTTATACACCGTATAAAAGAAAGTCGTGTATAAATCAAAATATGCCACAATGAGTAGAGACTGAGATGAAGTCTCTAACCTCATGCCCGACTTGATCTCTTCGTTTCTTAATTTCCTAAATAACAAACATAAGTTAATTTTTACTTTATTAAGAACCTTTTTCAAGTATATTATTCCTTTTATATCACTTACTATCTTTCTATAATAATTAGTTAGTTATTTGAGTTCATATCAAACATTCTTTTGATGTTTGGAACTTGAGTTAAAAATGAATTTGTTATAATTTTAAATTGTTCATGTGGTCGAAATTCCATTATCACCAGAATGACATTCATGATTTAGATATCATATATATCATATATATATCCAGTGTATATAGGTATTTATAATAGTACATAACATTTGGAGATAAGAAATGAAATACATCATTCATGGAGGCGGAAATCCGTACGTACGCATGAATGCTACTTTCACTTATATTTCATATTTTAATGGAATAAAAACATATTTAAACATAATTATATTCTAATTTCAGTATAATATCATATATAATTTCATTAAATCCATCCTTTATATGTCTCACATAAGTAATGAATGATTCATATTACTTTGAGGGGCCGGTAGTCCGCACTTCCTCATATGAAATTATCGTGTTTACCCATTATAGAAACCATAAAGGTATGATATAAATGAAAAATACTGAAGAATAAAGTAAAAATAAACATAATATATATCATATATAAATATTTTTCTATCGTAATTTCCACCATGAGAGGCAGTTGGAGATATTTGAACAATCATCATTTTGTGAGGCAGTAGTTCACAGTCCACAGAAACAGTATTTTCGTATCCATTAAATGGAGGTTTGTGTAAGTGTAGTTAGAATCCTTCTCATAAAAAACCTAGTATATTTAAGATAAAATTGTTGTTATAAAATAAATTTATAAAAAGATTCTAGGGGGATGTAGAAGTAAAATAAAAGAAAAGAACTTAAAAGAAGACGTTTTTAAATCGGGTATCTCCCTTTGCTTTCAACCAAAAGGTTTACTTTAATTGACTTCTTCCTAATGTAAGGCCTATATGTGGAGAATAGGGACGGGGGGAGATTATTTAGTCATAGTTTGGACAAGACAAGGGGATTGAGATGTGTGAGGAATGGGTTATAAGTGGTGCACTTTTATAAGGGGGGGAGGGGCTCTTTAGGAAAGTTTGAAACAATTATTTTATTATATACTTATCTTCGTTTTAAAAAGGTCAAAAAATCATTAAAGTCAATTATAATATGAATCATGTTTGAAATAAAATCATCCAATAAAAATTTTCAAGTTTTGGATATTTTTTTAGTATTTATAATCTTATTTATTTAAATCGTTCATTAATGAGGTACACACTACATCATTATTATGTCATAAATAATTTAATTTATTTGATGTGTAAAAATTATAAAAAAGATACCATGATGTAGGAAATATTTTTTGATTCCAAATTCATATTTATAGTCGAAGAGATAACTTATATAACCCAGTGTAAAAATTTATTTTCTAAAATATATTTGTTTATGTAATTTTTTCCTTTACTTTAAGTTAATTAAAATAAAGTGTCATTACCCCTCCCAAGTGGCTCCATGGGGTTCGAAAAAATACCCAAGGATCCCCATGGTCGTATACGTATCAAAAAATAGGATTAGGACACATTTTATGGTAATTTTATATTATTATGATAATATTTGTTTACCCTTATTTACCAGATTTACCCTTTTACCATGGTAAATAAATGTTTTACTGAAGTAAATATTCATAGTGTCTAAAAATAAAAGCTACCTATTTAAAAAATTTGTACCTCCTTATTATAAATATGGAATCCATTTTTCAAAATTCAAAACGCAAAATTAAAAGAAATTAATTTAAAATTAATTCCCGTTTTCAAAACAAAACGTGTGTTTTTAAGAAATAATAACTATCAAAATATTGACACTTATTTATGTCCAATTTCAAAGTAAAATTACTTCCAAAGACCTAATTTGGATTAAATGGTAAATAAATAATATAATTACAATTTAAAAACAATTAAAAAGATAATATAACCTTATAAATAAATTAAATTAAAAGGTAGTTTGGAAATAAAATACAGTATTTTTCAATATTCATTAAAAATGAATTTTATCAGAAAAATACCAAAATTTCATCCAAAATAAATTTTGATGTCCAGATTCCAAAAAAGAATTTTATTTTGAAAAATAGAACATATAAAACTTACCAAACTGATATTTAAAGAGGGTTCTCCATTAAATGATAGTAAATCAACATTTTAATGAATATTAGAGTATTTATGCTTAAAATCGGATTATTTTTTATTTTAAGCCTCTAAAATTTATTGGATAAATGTAAAAACATTTAAGAAAAATCTATAAACATATTGTAGTTAGTTCTATTCATTCCCACCAATACAACTGCTAGGCTTTAACTACTATTCAAAATAATATTATTATATAATTAGTGTGCAATGTAAGATTTCAAAGAAACCCATTGTTGCGTATTAGGTAAGACATCGAAAATAGCATACTATTTAACGTAAAATTAATATTTAATTCAAAAATATTAATAAATATGAACAAGTATTATTCTTTATTTACCCAGGATGTTACATCCTTCCCCCATTTTTGAAATTTCATCCTTTCAATTTTTATTCAGTTATCAAATAAGTGGGGGTATTTAACCCTCAAAGCATTTTCAGATTCCCACACTACCTCTTCAATCATATGGTTTTTTCACAAAGCCTTTACCTAATGAATTACCTTATTCTCCAACACTTTCTCTCTTTGGTCAAAAATTTGAACTGGTTATTCCTCATAAGAGAGATTCTCTTCCAACTGAACTACCTCCAGGCTCAAAACATGATATAGATCTGGAATATACTTTCTGAACAGTGAAACATTAAAAACATTGTGTACCTGAGATAAAATTGGAGGTAAATCCACTCTATAGGAAACTGATCCAACTTTCTCCAAGATTTCATAAGGTCCAATGAATCTTGGACTCAACTTTCCCTTCTTGCCAAAATGCATCAAACTTTTCCATGGAGAAACTTTGAGAAAGACATGATAAGCAATCTCAAAAGAAAGATCCTTCCTTCGGTTATCTGCATAACGTTTCTTCAAACTCTGAGCAGTTCTCATGTGTTTCCAAATCAACTGAACATTATCTACCATCTATTTTACCAATTCTAGTCCAATCATTTCCTTTTCACCTACTTTATCCCGAAAAGCTAGAGTTATACATCGCTTCCCATATAATTCCTCAAATGGAGCTATATGTATACTAGAATGAAAACTATTATTATAAGAAAATTCCACCAAAGAAAGCTGTTGGTCCCAACTTCCATGGTAATCCATTGAAAAATCACGTAACATATCCTCCAAGGTCTGAATTATTTGTTTCGACTTCCCATATGATTGAGGATGAAAAGATGTACTAAAATTTAATTCAGTACCCAAAGACTTTTGAAGGCCTTTCCAAAAGATTGAAGTAAACCTGGGATCACGATCAGATACAATGTAGAGGGGAACTCCATGAAACCTGAATATCTATTTAAAATTTAACTATGAAAGTTGATATAGAGATAGAATATCTCTAATAGAAAGGAAAATTAGCAGATTTAGTCAACAGATCAACAATAACCCAGATTGAATTGTTACCTCACGATGTATTTTGTAATCCCACAATGAAGTCCATGGATATATTTGCCCATTTCCACTTTGGAACTGGAAAAGACTAAAGTATTCCCTTCGATTACTGCCACTCTGCTTTAACTTTTTGAGAAGTCAAACACTTCACGGTAAAGTCAGCAATATATCTTTTCATTCTATCCCACCAGTAATACTCTAGAAGATATCTATACATCTTAGTACTTCCAGGATGATCTGAAAATGGAGAACTATGAGCTTTACATAACAACTCATTCTTCAACTGTGAATCATAAGACACACATAATCTTTTCCCAAACCTCAAAACACAATCATCATCAATGTTAAATGCAGGAAACTTACCCTTCTGAACCAACTCTACCTTTTTCTGTAACTCACTGTCTTCTTTCTGCACTATCTTTATTCTGTCTGATAGAGATGATTTCACTGACACCTGAAACAGAAAAAAAGAATTTCCTTCACCAACAACTTCTATGCCAAATTTCATTTAATCAAGAACCAAAGGATCTCATTCCAAATGTAGCATTGTAAATGAAGAATTATTTTTTTGACTCAAAGCATCAACCACTTTATTTTATTTTCAAGGACGATAAAGGATGGTGAAATTATAATCCTTGATTAATTCCATCCATCTCCTTTGTCTCATGTTAAATTCTTTCTGAGAAAATATATACTTTAAACTTTTGTGGTCAGTATATATTTCACATTTTACTCCATACAGATGATGCATCCAAATTTTTAAAGAATAAAAAATAGTAGCTAATTCGAAATCATGTGTAGGATAATTTAACTCATGAGGATTCAACTGACGTGAAGCATAAACAATTAAATAATAATTCTTTATACGGACACAACCAAGTCATTTCCATGAAGCATCACTGTAGATAACAAACTCACCATATCTGGAAGGTAATTCCAAAACAGGATCACTCACCAATCATCTTTTCAATTTTTGAAAATAATCATCACATTCTTTTGTCCAGATAAACTTATCACCTTTTCAAGTTAACTTAGTTATTGGACTAGATAAACATGAAAAATTTTCAAAAAACCTTCGGTAATAACCTGATAAACCAAGAAAACTATATATCTCAGTTATATTTTTGGGTCTTGACCATTCTCCAACAACTTTTTTTTAGTATGATCAACAGTAATTCCATTTTTTTGAAACAATGTGACCAAGGAAAGAAATTTTTTTGTAACCAAAACTCAAACTGGTTGAATTTCCCATAGAGTTTCTTTTCTTTTAAGTTTTCAATACAACCCTTAAATTAATTTCATGTTCCTATTTACTTTGGGAATAAACCAAAATATCATCAATAAGCACAACCACAAAATTATCCAAGAACTCACGGAAAATTCAATTAATAAGATCCATGAATACAACAGGTGTGTTGGTTAACCCAAAATAAAAAACTAAAAATTCATAATGGCCATATCTAGTACAAAACACGGTCTTCATAATGTCTTCTTCCTTTACTTCAATCTGATGTTACCTTGACCTCAAGTCAATCTTTCAAAAATACTGAGATCCCTGGTTCTAATCAAACAAATCATCGATATGAGGAAAAGGATACTTGTTCTTAACTATGGTGTTATTCAAAGCCCTATAATCAATGAAAAGCCTCATTGAACCATATTTCTTTTTAACAAACAATAAAGGAGTACCCCGTGACTATGTGCTTGGCTGAATGAAGCCTTTATCTAATAACTCCTACAATTCCTTCGTTAACACTAAAAGTTCAATTTGAGCTATTCGATAAGGGGGTTTTGAAATTGGATTTGCATCAGGAAGTAAGGCAATATTAAATTCAACTTCCCAGTCATGTATAATACCAGTAAAATCATTAGAAAAACCATTAAGATGATTATTTATAACTGGAACATCATTAATCTAGATAGTTCCATTGTTTTAAACAATATGTAGAAGGTAACATTCACCTCCATATTTTACTAGTTTCTTAACTTCTTGATATGTTATCAAAAGTAAGGGTTCACTCTTGTACACAAATAGAAATTCTTTCGAAAAAGAAACCTCTTTATCTCTACAGTCAATTTTATCATGATAAATATAAATCCAATACATACCCAAAATAACATCAAACTCTACAATAGTCCAAACAATAAGGTTTGCAGGTAGATTCTTTCTGCAAAGAAGGACTAGAAGGTTCTTATGTTTTCTTTCTGTCTCAACATTTCCCCCAGTGTTTTACCATAAGTTTAGGATTCATATCATGATATGGAATTACCTATTTAATAGAAAACTTCTCAGAAATTAACGAATGTGTAGACCCTAAATCAAACAACACATTGTTAAAATTTGAACAGGCAAACAGTGTACCTGATACTGCTTTATTGGATGACCCAACATCTACTGATGAAGTTGAAAAGGAATTCACCACCCCTTTCTTCTTGTAGTCCGGATGCTTTCCCTTTGTTGTGTTCTTATTTGGACACTAATTTGCATAATAACCCATTTCATTACACTTAAAACATATTTCCATTGGTTTTTCATTGCCTGCTTGATCATCTTCCTTACAGTAATGAGCAATATGACCAGACATACCACACCAGAATCACTTTCCAGACTTTGATAAAAATTCTCCAGGATGCTTTTTACCACACTTCTCACCAGATGGATATTTAATTTTCTTACTTCAAGCCTTCTTTAATTAATTTTTTCCCTTTGCCTTCCAACTGGACGTCTTCTTTTGTTTGCTCTCCTAGAACACCTGAACATCAGAAAACTCCATTTCTACCTTCTCAGAACATCTTAATTTTTTTCATAGATTTTGAATTCATGAGAGGATAATGATCTTTGATATTGCGGATTCAGTCCTGATTAAAATCAATTAATCTTACTATCAAGTTCTCAGATGAAATTTGGAGCATACCTTGATAGTTGAGTGAATTTTTCTTTATAAGGAGCCAATGAGTCATCCACCTGCCTCAATTCCAAGAATTGTTTTTCCATCCTAAGATGAACCACCTTGGGAAAATATTTATCAATAAACATACCTTTGAATTAATCCCAATCAAGAGAATCAATCTCATCAATATCCCTAATATTTTTCACCATCGACCACCACTTATCAACTTCACCTTCAAAACGGTAAACAATGAGACTAACCTTTTGATGTTCTGAACACCCCATGAAATCAAAAATCTTCTCTAGTGATTTAATCCACCCTTCAGCTAGCATAGGGTCCAATGATCCTCTGAATTATGGGGGACATTGATTTATGAAATGGTACACTATTGACATGTTTCTTTGTGGTTGTTTTTACTGATCTCGTGCATGGATACCACTAGCAGTTATATCCTCAGTCAACTTTTACATCACCACAACAAACGGCTCAGTTCTAATTCCGACCATATTAGGTTGCTGATTTGGAAGGTTATTCTCCTCAGTATGACTTCCCAACATAGCTTCCCGGTTTCCTCCGCAAAAAAACATTCTGAATAGAGAAATATCTTAGGCGAAGCAACATGTTTATCTATAAATTATATATCATTTCAATATTACCATAAATTATATTATGAACATTAATTTAATAATATTCTAACTTTTAAGGTTGTCTAAACTGACCTTTGATACCAACTATAAGGACCAGACCTTAAACATTACATAATATTGAATTAAGTTAATAATTAATGTAACCACTCATCAAATGACCAAGTACCATTATAAAATCATAACACATAAAACAAATATAAAGGAAAGATAACATTTCCACATTTCAATCACAATATATCATTTAAATATATTGACATAAAAAATACATTATCAAAACCATTTTCAATACAAAAACACATAAAAGAGTATATGGTATTTATTTTCCTTTTAAAAACATTACGGCTTGTTAAGGAAGCCAAATATCAAATAATACTCACGGCAGCAGAAAAGTTCGTTGTCACCACTTACGTTAAAACATTCTCTTTTTTTTTTGTCGTTTAGAAAAACTCCTCGTAGAAAAATATTCCATTTAAATGAAATGAAAAGTCAAATGTTTTTATACACTGTATAAAAGAAAGTCATGTATAAATAAAAATATGCCTCAATGAATGGAGATTGAGACGAAGTCCCTTACCTCGTATTCGACTTGACCCCTACGTTCCTTAATTTCATGAATAATAATCATAAGTAAATTTATACCTACTTAAGAACCTTTTTAAAGTTTATTATTCCTTTTATATCACTTATTATCTTTAAATAACAATTAGATATTTATTTGAGTTCATATCATACATTTTGTTGATGTTCGGAACTAGAGTTAAAAATGAATTTTTTATAATTATAAATTGTTCAAGTGGTCGAAATTCCATTATATCTAGAATTATATTCATGATTTAGATATCATATATATCAAATATATCTAGTACATACATGTATATATAATAGTACATAACATTTGGAGATAGGAAATGAAATACACCATTCATTGAGACGGTAAGCCGTACGTACGCATGAACGCTACTTTCCTTTGTATTTCATATTTTAATGGAATGAAAACATAATTATAAATAATTAACTTATAATTTCATTATAATATCATATATAATTTCATTAACTCTATCCATTATATGTCCTACATAAGGCATGATTGATTCATATCACTTTGATGGGGTGGTAGTCCGCACTTCCTCAAATGAAATTATCGCATTTACCCATTATAGAAACCATAAAGTTATTCTATAAATGAAAAGAAACTAAAGAATAAAGTATACATAAACATAATATATATCATAAATAAATAAAGTTCCATCATAATGGCCACCATGAGATACGGTTGGAGATATTTGAACAATCATCGTTTTGCGAGGCAGTATTTCACCGTTTACAGAAACAATAAGTTTGTATCCATTAGATGGAGGTGTGTGTAAGTGTAGTTTGAATAATCATCATAACAACAACCTGGTATATTGATTATACTGGTTTTGTTATAAAATAAATGAATAAAAAGATTTTAGGGGGCTGGAGAAGTAAAATTGAAGAAAAGAACTTAAAAAAAGAGGTTTCCTTTAAATCGGGTATCTCCCTTTGGTTTGAAACAAAAGGTTTAATTGAAGTGCCTTGTGCCTAAGGTAATACTTCTAGGAGTAGGAGTGAGATGTGGGAAAATTATTTAGACTGAGGTTGAATGAGCCAAGTGGTTTTAGAGGTGTGAGTAATGGGTTAGAAGTGGTGTCCTTTTATAAGTGGGAGGAGGGGTTCTTTAGGAATGTTTGTAACAATTATTTTATTATAAACTTATCTTTATTGTCAAAAGGTCCAAAAATCATTAAATTTGAATTTAATATGACTCATGTTCAAAATAAAATCATCCAATTAGAATTTTTCTGGTTTTGGAAATTTTTTTAATATTTATAATCTTATTTATTTAAATAATTCATTATTGAGGTAAACACTTAATCATTATTGTTTCATAAATTATTTTATTTATTTGATGTCTAAGAATTATAAAAAAAATACCATGATTTAGGAAATCTTTTTAGATTTAAAATTCATATTTATATTCTAAGATATAACTTATATAACCCCATCTAAAAATTTATTTACTAAAAGGTATTTGTTTTTATAATTTTTGTCTTTACATCAAGTAAATTAAAATAAAGTGTCATTATCACTTCCAAGTGGCTCCACGAGATCCCGAAATCAACCAAAATATGCACATGGTCATATATGTATCAACAAATATGATTAGGACACATTTTGGGGTAATTTTATATTATTATAATAATATTTTGTTACCCTTATTTACCAGATTTAACCTTTAACCATAGTAAATAAAATTTTACTGAAGTAAATATTCATGATGTCTAAAAATAAAAGTTACCTATTTACACAATTTGGAACTCTTGATTCCAATTTTGGAATCCATTTTTACAAATTCAAAACATAGAAGTATCATAAATTAATTTAAAATTAATTTCCGCTGTCAAAACAAAAAATGTGTATTGAAGAAATAATAACTATTAAAAGATTGACAATTGTTTATGCCCAATTTCAAAGTAAAATTACTTCCATTGAAAAAAATTTGATTAAATGGTAAAAACATAATATAATTAAACTTTAAACCCAATTAAAAAGATAATATATCCTTATAAATAATTTAGATTAAAATGCAGTTTTGAATTAAAATACAATATTTGTCACTATTCATTAAAAATGAATTTTATCAGAAAAATACCAAAATTTCATCCAAAGTAAATATTGATGTCCTGATTGAAAATAATAATTTTATAATGTAAAATAGAACATATTAAAGTGACCAAAACTATATTTAAAAGGGTTCTCCAGTAAAAGGCAGCAAATCAACCTTTTAATGAATATTAGAGTATTTATGCTTAAAATCAGATTCTTTCTTATTTTAAGCATCTAAAATTTATTGGATAAGTGTAAAAAAAATTAAAAAATATGTATAATCATATTTTAGTTATTTCTATTCATTCCCGACAATACAACAGCTAGGCATTAGCTACCATTCAAAATAATATTATTATATTACTAGTGTGCAATGTAAGATTTTGAAGAAACCCATTGTTGCATATCGGGGAATCCATTGAACATAGTATCCTATTTAAAGTAAAATTAATATTTAATTCAAAAATATTAAAAAAATATAAAAATGTCTTATTCTTTATTTACCTGGGATGTTACACCCATGCTTTATCTCTCCAATAAATATATCACGTCCTTCGTGTGTTCTTCTCCCTTGAATATCCTATATGAATGATTGAATGTTGAGCTCACGATCCATGGAAAAATGATCCAAGACCCTAGGTTCCTGACTTCGCGATGATGTAGTGGAGGTGAAGTGAGAGATCAGCAAGAAACATGGTGTAATGCGGAGGAAGGTGTGATGAATGGAGGACACCAACGTGACAGCCAGAGGCAGGAGCCCGATATGGGATGTTGGGCATAATAGAGTGCGACCTGGATAGGCTACTAGCAGATGGATGCGTTCTAGGTGGGAATGAATCAGAGTAGGGCCTTTGGTGGTGGGATGCAACTCAAAGTCGCATTGGAGGGATCCTGCGGCAACAGTGAGGCTGTAGGACCAGGTGTAGAATGTTGGTTGGACGCCTGAAATGCGGTCTGGTGCTGCGTTGAATAGGGGAGATGGCTGGCAACACGGTTGGGAAACCGCATTGACTAGAGGGATGTGTCTAGGGTCGGTTGTGCTGGTTTGGACCGGGCCATTTTGGGCTAGCCTAGACCGGCCAGATTGGGTTGGGTCTGTCGGACCAGGTCAGGTCGGGTCATCCGAACAGGGTCAGACCGGACCAGACGAGACCCTTTTTATAAAATTGGCAATATCATTCAAACAGGAGGTCCATTTTATGATCATTCTATAGAGTTTGTACCCTTGTTATGATATTTTCCTTTTGAGATACTCTAAGTGTGTTTTTGTGGAAGTTTCTTTACAAACTGATGGCTTGAGGTGCAGGTGCTCCCTGAACGAGTGTGCTATGAGCGGAATCCTGATGTTGGATGAGAATATGTCATATTGGTGACTATGTGACTTGGGGGATACATGATCCATCAATGCTTCATGCACCGACACTGATGCTTCATGCACCATATATGCTATGTGTTCCGACATAGATTCTCCATGCATCATCGATGCTCCATGCGCCGACAATAATGCTCCATATTCGATCAATGCTCTTAGCACCGACAATAATGCTCTGTGCACCATCAATGCTCTGTGCACTGACACTAGTGCTCTGTGTTCCATCGAAACTTCGTACACTGACACTGATGCTTTGTGTGCCATCGACGCTCCATGTGCCGACATTGATGCTCCATGTGATGACATTGAAATTGGGAGTTCTATGGACTACAACATATAATCCCTCTACTTTTTCTTTAGACTTATCCTATGTGAGTTGACTGTACTTCATGTTTTTTCCTTTGTGGTATAATTGGTGTATTTAATAGTGATTTATTTCTTGGTATACTTGGTGTCTTCCTTAGTGATTTACTTTGTGGTATGCTAGATGTATTTTTTAGTGGTTTCCTTTATGGTTTCAGGGTGTCCTACTAAGTATTGTTTTACTCACTCCTATAAAGGATTTTCTCACATGTGTCGTGTATTGTGCAGATGATAAATTATTTGAAAAATTCATAGGTGTACTAAGACCAGGTGGTGCTTAAAGTGATCAGGAAAATGTGGTGTTCTTCTAAAAATTCAAACATTTTTCCTACACCTACCCTTCAGGTAGGGTTTTCAGTGGATGAGTTTTAGGAACTTGTGTATTTAATTTGGAAGACTCTTCCTTTGGTGGGCTTGTAGTATTTCCATGTTTACTTTCAATTTCCTAATGTCGAACTCTGTTGTTGGAATCATAGAATTATGTATTCTTGTTTAATTAGTGTTTTTACATTTTAGCATTTTTTGGTCTTGAATATGTGGTCATGTGTATGGGTACTTAGGCTAATGCCTCACATTTGTGGGATATGAAAAATTGGTGATAGTCACTATCCCCAGGTCTATTGGAGGTAGGATTGGGGTAGTCAGGACATGAGAACCTCTGGGATGGGTCATGACAAAGTGGTATCAAAGTAGTTTAGTTATGCCTAAAGAACCAAGAGTCTCTAAGATTGGTTTGGAGCAATAATGTTAAGTGTTTCGAGTTTGGATTTCAGACAAGGGAATCCAGTGTTTGTGAGGAAGCTAAAGTATCCATACACTAGGGACTCCAGTACATGGTGTCATGTGATGCATCAGGGATAAGGACTGGTTGTGTCTTGATGCAGGGTAAAGCGATGATTGTCTATATTTCTTTCCAGTTGAGGAATCATGAGAAGAACTACACAACCCATGATCCTGATCTAGTAGTGGTAGTCTTCGAATTGAAGATGGGGAGAAACTACTTGATGGGAGAGCAGTTTAACGTCTACTCTAACCATAAGAGTCTCAAGTATATCTTTCTCTCAGAAGGATTTGAACCTGAGACAGAGACGATGCCTATAGTTTCTACTTGACTATAAATTTGAGATTATTTATACTCTTGTGAAGGGAACATAGTGGAAGAAACTTTGAGTAAGATATCCAGCTTGTAGTTGCTGAGTGAGGC
Source organism: Viscum album (assembly GCA_963277665.1). Lineage (NCBI taxonomy): Eukaryota > Viridiplantae > Streptophyta > Magnoliopsida > Santalales > Viscaceae > Viscum > Viscum album. The sequence goes on from OY728128.1 coordinate 1,505,197,573, forward strand.
CTTTGGGGATATCAAATTTGAGACCCAACGTAGTCATTTGTACCTAAGGAATGACCCATATGGATATTCGATAGGTGGAGATCATGTAATTTTATTTTGAGGGCGCACAGTAGTACCAATGAAGTTGCTGGAGGATGCCTTAAGGGAGTTCCATACATCCCCTTCAGCGGTACATCAAGAAGTGAAAAATGTAAGAACCCGATTATTCATTTTAGGTACAAATATTTCCTTTTTAGTTTATACTTAAGAGAATAGGGAAAAAGAGGTTGAGGGGCTGGCTGCAGACCTGTTACATGACATGATTTGGTACTATACATTGTGTACTTATAGGTACACACCATTTATGGAAGGCTACACACCATGTAATCCCTGTACACAACCACGTAATGGTCGGGACAGAATTTGTATGGGCACGGCGTGTAATCTCAAGTAAACACCGTGTAATTTTTTTAATTTATTATTAAGTAGGGCAGTAAGTCATTTTTCTAAACAGACAAAAATGAACCTCGTTCGATGAGTAGCGCACCCAGGAAAATTCGAATGGGATTTTGCCTCCCATTTCATCATCTAATCTCTGATTCCAACACTATTAGATCCATTGGAATCATCTCGGTGAGTAATCAGTTCCTCTTGATCCTTTATTCATGATTTTTTCTCTCAATTGAGTTATAAAGGGTTGAGGTGGTTTTCTCATTTTGTAGATCTACCCCATTCTAGGTCGAATCAAAGTTTGACATTGGATGAGGAGAGTCTTACCACAACGTGGTAGGCAGTCTTATGCCTTTTTCTCATTATTCAGTTGTTCATATGTTCCTTATTGTTTTTATCACATGTTTAGGGTGTAAAATTGAATGAAAATTTACCCATGTTGTTTCCTAATGATGATTATTTCTTGAATTAAATTAATTAAAGCATTTTTGATCTTATTGGTTTGATTTAGGGCCACACCATGTGTGCGTTCCCTTGGAATGACCGTTTACATCTATTTGATAGAGGTTTTCTATGAGGCATGCCTTGATCTCCATTATTGGGTTACTAAGTATAAATTAAATTATGATGGAAATAAAATGTGCTACATTGAGGTTTATTTGATTTATTTTTGGGATTAGTGGTTACCCCTTTTCCCTATGATATGCCAATTATCTTTTAATCCCTTTGATAGATTAAATCACTTGTTTCTCGATATGTATGATGCCCACATGAGTTGTTATATGTTAACCATGTAATAGTGTAATTTAAATGTGTTGTTTATTATGTTCAAATGATGATATACTAGGCTTGAACTTAATTGATTTGTTATGCCTGTGGGAAATGATTTTTTATTCTTTTGATAACGAATTTTTTATGCCAGTGGGAAAGAATTTTACATGCCTATGGGAGAGGATTCGTTAGGTTTAAGGGAGAGGATTTGGTTATGCTTATGGGAAGGGTTTTTTGATGTCTATAGGATAGATTTTGAATTTATTATTGAAATGGAATGACATGTGACGCGTCTACCAAGCCAAATCTCAAGCTTGGATTTATTATTTACATTATTTGTTTAGATAACCATTTGAGGTATATGTGGAGTATTCTTTATATGAGGGATTGAAGAGCTTAGTTCAGATCTTGATACTTATATAATTAAATTTAATTTAATAGTTTAACTGATCATAATGAATGAATATGGAAAATAGGACTTGTAGGATAGTTTACTTTTTAGTACTTCCTAGTTTACTATTTTTTTCTTTTTTGTACACTACTTGTTTCATATGATCCCTGAAAGATAAGCATATATCTTTGGGGTTTTCCTTCTAGGATTTATTTCTCACACCCTATTTTGGTCATGATATTGGATCCAAAAAGATTATATGGTTGTAGGTTTCGATAAGAGAAGCACCCTTCTATAGGTACTTGAGATGCTGTTTAGGAACCACAGAGAATGGGAACAAGTCGAGGATTATGATGATTCCGAGTCTCTTTTTGTTTCTTTTGTGATTTTGAGACATATACTATGTATTAATGTAGTGTACTTGTTTGTATGATTTCCTTTAACATGTGACATGCTGCATCATATTTGTATTTAATGATGTTTGATTATTTATCTTATTCGTATTCCACTAGTTATTTCAGTTGAATGTTGTTTACTACTTCCTCTATAGTATATTGTTATTCCACTATGTTACAATCTTCTGATGAGGGAATAGTTCTCCCACAATCACACCTTAGGAAAGCAATTCTAGTCTGCAGCCTCTGGCATTTGTGAAAATGTGCATGAGGCCATGTTGCAAATTTGGTACAGGGCACCAGTTGAGCGGAACCTGAATCCAGGACGTTACAAAGTGGTATCAAAGGGGTTTTTTTTGTTTGTCTTACATTTTCATGACATTTTAAAGGTATAAGAAGAAAATGGATTTTTTTAATTAGTTATTCCTGGGAGTAGCTATCCTTTTTATATGGAAAATCCAAATTACCTCGAATTGAATTGTGATTTTTGGATTTTGAGCTATTACAGTTGATTTTATTTCACCATTGGGTGAAACACTTGTTTTATTATATTATTATAAATATGATGATGGTTCTGTTTTTTTAAAACCCGGTGATATGAGGGTATTCCATTTCAAGAGTCATATAGGAACTTATTAGAAATCACATTCCATGCATTCTAGACATGCCATTTAGAGAGCATTACTGATTTCATGCGGTTGAGATATATGTCATGCAAGATATTAATTCATTTGTTAAAAGTACTATGATAGATATAGTTTCTATTCTGATAGGTGCATGGGTACATGTTAGGGTTGAATTGGATGGATGTAAAACTTTTCTCCCTAAGTAGTATGGTTCCTCTTGGATCAAAATTTGGTTGATCATGTTTCAGCCATGGGATATAAACTATGTTGTTATGTTTTATATTTGGATGAAATGATTTTATTTTCGGGTAGTATGGACCCTATGGATAGGAATTTGGAACACCGTTGATTTATTTTAAAAATAAAGGGTTCTAGGGAAGTTTCTAAAGATTGCTTTCAAGAAACCCAGACAATATGGTTTGTGGTCCTATGAACACACGTCGTGTGTTCTTCTGTTCGGGAAGAAAACAACTTTTCCCAGTACACACCGTATACTCTGAGTACACGTCGTGTGATATATCACCGTGTCACCATCCATGTGATAGAAAACATGGGTTTTTGAGTTTTTATCAGAACATGTCATGTACCCTATATACACTAAGTGTAGTTTTAAAAAGGCAGACCCATGTAGTTGTGGCCATGTAAAAGTACATGTCCAGGAATGAATACTTGAACACATGCCATGTGTCATCTTGACACACTGCATATCTAGGAATTTGATGCAACCATGGAAGGATGAGTTACATGCCCATGTAAGAGTTTAATGGGTCACACCATTTATAGTTCCAACACACCGTGTACTTGGAGTGTTTACACACCCAGAATGGAAGGAGTACAAAACTTTTTAAGGGATTAAGTGTACATGCTGTGTAAGGTTCCTACACACCATGCATGTATCCTTTGTGAACTTTTGAGGATTTTATTCAATTTTTTAGTTATTTCACTCTTTAATTGCATACCTTGATAAATAAATCTCATAATGAGGTGTATGTACTATAATTTATAGAGAAAAGTTGCTAAGATGACCTCTATTTGTACACAAAGAGAGTGGAAATGAGCATACTCTAGAGGTGGTAGTCCATGGGCTACCATAGACCATCCAAAATTTCCACTTGTGGTAGCATTAGTTATATTAGACACAGGTGTGGATGCACAATTCTGTGAAGGCTTCATGAGGTTTATGTAGACCTTATAGGGAATACATCAGCCTACTACATCTATGGAATAACTGACTTGAGTATTCTAGAAGCATCATCCACCTATGTTTTCAAGGGATGGTGGACCACAGGCTAAAAAGTTATGGCTGGAGTCCATGCTTACGATCATTGAGCATTTGAGTAAGCCTCCTGACAGGAGGGTCAAGATCGCAACTTATATGTTGCGTGATTCGAAAAAGAGGATGTGGGATGTTATCACACATGTAGAGCATCATCGAGACATGGAATTGGGAGATTTTTAGATTGTCTTATATAACTACCATTTTCCTAAGTTGCTAAGGGATAATGGAGCTCTAGAGTTCATGCATTTGGAGAAGGGTTCTATGTCAGTGATGGACAAATCTACCTGTTACACTGAGCTTCATAGATTTACACCTATGATGATGGGTGATGAGACATCGGGGGATATGCGATTTGAGGATGGTCTCTAGTACAACATCTGATCATAGGTGAATGTTTAAAGGTTTCATTCTGTATATGCAATCATGAATCAAGTGTTGATTACCGAGCATAATCTATGGGAAGTTGGAGGTGTGAACCAGGGTGGCTTGCCAACACGATCTATAACTATTTCAACTGGGAGTAGGAAGTGTCATATGGAGCTTTTTCACAGGGATACGAGGAATCACAATGTTTCTTTTGGTATCCAAGTGAGGTTCTATCAGTGTGGCAGATATGGTCATATGATACCATAGTTCTCGAGGGACCCATTCCAGTTCATAACTTGCGACAGGATGGTCCATCTACAACGCTACTCAAGGGTGTTTCTACCAGTATCTAGTGAGAGAGGTTCTACAACAAATCCACGTTTAGGAGTAGGGTTAGTGGTTTTTGACCAATTGGAAAATTGGAATGCATTAGGCCGCTGAATCTGAAGTGGTGTTCATGGATGAGGTATAGATAATCTAGGTTTTTAGAGACAAGAAAGTGGATTAGCTCAAGGCATCCAGGCTGTGTTATAGGTCCGTGGTACAGGCCATACTTTAGCAGTGCATGAGACCCAACAGGAGCAGGATATCAAAACTTCTACTATCATAGGATATATTCTAGTCACCTCAATTTTATCTTCTACACTATTTCATATAAGGGATACACATATTTTTATATCTATGTCCATTATAAGGAGACTTGGGCTCTATTTTTTCTCTTCTGATCTTGTTATGATTCTAGTCACTCGGTTATGGAGAAGGATGACAGGTGTGTGTCAGTGTAAGGAGTGCCCCTTGAGATTGGTGGGTATCACTTTTTTTGGATCTCTATTTCTTAGAGATAAATGGATTTTATTTCATCCTTGTAATGGATTGGCTAGTGTCATTTCAATCATTTGTCTATTTCTATCATCGCAGGGTGAGTTTCGCATCACTAGAGGGAAGATTGTTTCTACACATGGGTGAATGGGTTATCTAGGTGAGATGAGCTAGACCCGAGCATCGTGGGTTGAGAGGGATGACATCACATATTTCCATTTTATATCTAGATGAATAGGGAACACATCATATAGGTTTTTCTCTAGTGGTTGATCATTTCAGGCATTCTTTCCCAGATGACTTTTCAAGATTACCTTGGGTAAGAGAGGTGGATTTATTTATCGATCTAGTTCTAGGAGTGGAAAAAATATCCATTCCTCATTACAGGATGGCTACGATGGAGTTGTAGGGGATTAATAGGTACCAAGAGGATTTAGTGGGAAGGGGGTTTATTTGACCGAGTACTTCTCCATGGGGTTCACCAGTCCTTTTTGTGAAGAAGGCGGATGATACCTTAAGATTTTCATGGACTATTGGAAACTAAACTAGTTGATGGTTAAAAAATGATATCCCTTTCCATGGATATATTACCTATTTGATCATATTTGAATAGTTTGGGTGTTCTAAAAAATTGACATAAGGTTAGGATATCACCACATATGTGTTCGATCCTCAGACATACCTAGTACCACGTTTCATAGAAGGTATGGTCTATATGATCATCTGGTTATGTCATTTCATCCCACGAATGACACATTACTTTTCATGGCACTGATGAACTGTGTGTTCTATCCTTACTATGATTCTTTTGTGGAAGGTTTTAATTGATGATGTCATGGTGTATTCTCATACCTGACACGAACATGCCACCCATATTGACATAGTTTTGAGTACACTGAGATTGAATTTGTTATATACTAATCTCTCAACGTGCCACTTCTAGATGGATTAGATTTACTTCTTATGTCACTTCATATTAGAGACAGGAGTATCAATGGACCCAAATAAGGTGAGAGAAATAGTTACATAGGAGAAGCCCAAGAATGCCTTTGAGGTGCAGAGTTTTCTAGTGCTGGCTGGTAATTATAGAAATTTCATATAGTACTTCTCATGCTTAGTCGCGCTGATGACGGGTTTAAAAAAGAAGGGTGTGAACTAAGTATGGTCATATTCTTACAATATGGCCTTTTAGGAGTAGAAATGGAGACTAACGTTAGAACTGATATTGATTTTTCCAAAGTTGAGTAGGAGTTATACTATGTAATATGATGCATTAGGTATCAGGCTAGGATCAGTTCTTATGTTGGGGGATCGAGTCATTGTGTATGGGTCTCGGCATCTAAGGACACATGAGAGTAACTACCCAACACACAATTGCATTTTAGCCACATTTGTTCATGCCATACTCTGTTGGAGACATTACTTATAGGGGGAGAGTTTTGTTGTATACATAGACCACAAATGTCTCAATTACATATTTACTCAGTGTGATATAAAATTTACGCATTGAAGGTGGGTGTAATACCTTTAGTCTTTTAACTTAGAGCTTTCCTACATGACTAGAAGAGGCAATGCACTGGCTAATACACTAAGTAGGAGGACTCAGATGTAGGCAGTGTAGGAGGCTAGTAGCAAGTGGAAGCTTATGACACTGTTCTCTGAGATAAATTTGGAGGTGCACGATATTCAGCGACAAACTTTCCTTTCTTCTTTAGCTGTGACTTTACCCTAGTGGATAGAGTGAGGATGAGACAACTATTAGACTCTAAGGGACTATCCCTACGAGAATGTGCAACCGGTGAGGATCCACCTTTTGGTTTGATGGTGAGTGATGATGAGATATTGCAGAACCATGGATGTGTCTGGGTTCCGGTGGACATTCATGAAGAGTTTGTGCATGCGTTTCATACTTTATCTTGAGAAGTGAATCCCAAAGTTACCAATATGTATTGTGACTTTCACCGTCAGTACTGGAGGCTGAGAATGATGGGAGAGGTTCTTGGTTTTGTTATGAGGTGTTCCACCTATCAGTAGGTAAATGAGAAACATCAGTGTCTATCTATAATTTTATAGTAGTTACCTATTCTAGAGTGGAAATGGGATGATATCATGATGGATTTTGTGATGGGTTTACCGAGGTCTCCCCGATGTAATAATGTAGTGTTGATGGTGGTTAACATACTTACAAAGGTCGTTCACTTATTATTGATCAAGGAGACCTTCAGTGTTGATGAGATTGGGAATATATATTTTCGTTTGGTGGTATGACTTCAAGGGGTCTCTTGTTTTATCATTTTAGATAGGGACACCCTCTTCATGTCTCATTTTTGGCAGAGTTTTTAGAGGGAGTTGGGTACACAGGTGCTTCTAAGCATAGCATACCACCTTCAGACTGATATCCATTTATAGGGTACGATATAGGTGTTGGAGGACGTTATACGAGCATGAGTCCTAAAATTTAGGGGCCATTGGGAGAAGCATATTCCCATGGTTGAATTTTCCTACAATAATAGTTTCGAGGGGAAAAAAGAGATGGCACCTTTTGAGGCTTTTTATGGTAGGCCATTCCTATCACCCCTATGTAGGATGGAGGTGGGTGTGGTAGCTTTACCGGGACCACTTCTCATGCATGAGACTTTTGAGAAGGTCCATTTGATTCAAAAGATGATGACTAAAGCATAGTATTGTCAAAAATATTATGCCGATTTTCGCAAATGACCTCTAGATTTTGAGGCCGGGGATTGAAATTTATTGTCTATTTCATCGAGGTTGGAACACAAGATAATCAAGAGATTGGGTAAGATTTCACCACGTCGGTCCGTTCGCGATTCTAAAGAGGGTTGGGACGGTTTCCTATCAATTTTAGTTACCTCATAGGTATGGGTATATGCACGACAATATCCACATTTCATAGTTTCGAAGTTGCTTTTTAGACCCATATCACACCTTTTAGCCGGAGGAAGTGGAGTTGTAGGAAGATTCATCCTTTGAGGAGAATCCCATTCGTATTTTGGATCGTTGCATAATGTTTTCTATGGATGTTCTAGTCCTTTGGTACAGGTTATATGGTATCACGACCGAGTGCAGGACAAGACTTGTGAGAGGGGGGCTGACGTACAATCATAATGTTCATATTTGTTCTCAGATATTTCTTCACTGCCCTTGGAAGGGAAATTCAAAGATGAATTCATTTATGGGGGGAATTTTGTAAGAACCTGATTCATCCTTTGAGGTTTGGATCTTTCCTTTTTAGTTTATACTTAATAGAATGGGGAAAAGAGGTCAAGGGGATGGTTGCAGGCCTGTTACTTGACGTGACTGGGAACTATATGATGTGTACTAATAGGTACACACTGTGTATGGATGGATACACTCCATGTAATCCTGATACAAAGCCACGTAATAGTCGGGGAATAATTTGTATGTACATGACGTGTAATCTCAAGTACACACCGTGTAATTTTTTTAAAATTATTATTAAGTCAGGAAGTACATCGTTTTTCTAGATGAAAAAAAACGAATCACATTCAATGAGCAGCACACCCAAGAAAATCTAAATGGGATTTTTCATAACATTTCATCATTCAATTCCCGATTTGAACATTGTCAGATCCGTTGGAATCCTATTGGTGAGTACTTGATTCCACTTGAGACTTTATACATTATTTACTCTCTCGATTGAATTATTAAGGGTAGAGATTTTTTCCCATTTTTTTGATCTACCTCGGTCTAGGTCGAATCAAAATTCAACATTGGATGAGAAGAGTCGTACTACAACATAGTAGGTGGTCTTTTTCCTTTTCCTCAATGTTGAGTTATTCATATGTGCAGTATTTCCAATATCCCATGTTTAAGCTATAACCTTGAATGGAAATTGATACTTTTTGTTTTCTAATGATTATTAGGTCATTAATTAAATTAAATAAATGATTTAGGAGGTTGTTTGTTTGATGTAAGGTCACCCCATAGGTTCCTTCCCTTAGAATGACCATTTACGGACATTTGACCGAGGTTTACTATAAATAATTCCTTTACTTCCCTTATTGGGTTGTTAAGTATGAATTGAATTATGATGGAATTATAATTTTGATATATTGATATTTATTTGACTTGGAGTTGTGATTAGTTGTTTTCTTTTTTTCGCTATGATATGCCAATTATCGTTTAATCCTTGTGATAGTTTTATTCACATATTTCTTGATATGTGAGATTCCCACGAGAGTTTTATATGTTAACCATGTAAAAGTGTAATAGACATGTGTTGTTAATTAAGATGATATACTGATCTTGACCCTGATTGATTTGTTATGCCTATGGGCAAGGATGTTTTATGCCTGTAGGAAAGGATTTTTTATATATGTGGGTAAGGATTTGATATGTTTGTGAAAAAGGATTTGTTAGGCCCGAGGGTGAGGATTTTGTTATGCATGTGGGAAGGGTTTTTATATTCCTTTGGGAAAGATGTTGAATACATTATTGAAATGGAATGACATGTGATGCGTATTCCAAGAGAAATCACAAGTTGGATTTTGTATTTAATTTATTTTTTAGATTAACTTTTGGGGTATATGTTAGGTATTCATTATACATGGGACTGACAGGTGTAGGTTGGATCTTGAGACTTATATAATTCAATGTAATTTAATAGTTTAACTGAGCATAATGAATGAACATGGAAAACATGGATTTAGGATAGTTTACTTTTGAGTACATCCAAGTTCACTATTTTTCTCCTCTTTGTACCCTACTTGATGAATATTCCTAATGAAAAATTGTCACAGATCTTTGGTGGTTGACGATTGGGATTTATTTCCCACATCCTTTTTTGTTTATGCTTTTATCCCCAAATAGATTATATGGTTGCAGGTGTTGATAAGGGAAATCGCCCTTTTACAGATACATGATATGCTGTTTAAGAACCAGAGAGCCTGGGACCAAGCCAAGGCTTGAGACGCCTCCCGATCTCTTTTTGTTTCTTTGGTTCTTTTGATACATATACTATACATTAATATAGTGTACTTGTTTTTTTGTCTTTCCTAGAACATGTGACATGCTGCATCATCTTTGTATTAAATGATGTTGGGTTATTTATCATATATGTCTTCCATTGTTTATTTCAGTTGTATATTGTTTACTGCTTCCTCTATTGTATATTATTATTCCACTATGTTACACTCTTCCAATAAGGGCATAGTTTCCCCACTATCATACCCTTGTCACTAGCTTTTAGTTAGCATCTTTTATAATGTTGGGAAATGCGCTTGAGGCCATATGTACAACCGGGTACAAGGCACCAATTTAGTGTAACCCGGATCCACGATGTTACAGAAAAGATTTATATGGACCTCTAATGCCAGTTTTGGTGGCCAGGGATAAAGAAGGAAGTGAAAGAGTTTGTTTTTAGATGCCTCACTTATCAGTATGTGAAGAATGGTCACTAGGTTCCAATGGGCTTGACCCGACCACTTTAGGTGCCTGAGTGGAAGTGGGATGGGATATAGATGTACTTCATTATAGGTTTACCATGCATGCCTAGGGTACATGATATCATTTGGGTGCTTGTTGGATGACTCACCAAGTCGGCACACATCCTACCGACTTGTGAGTAGAGTAAATTAGAGAGCTTGAAATTCCTCTACATGTAGGATATAGTTCGTCTTTATGGAGTGCCATCGAATATATTTTTCAGACCTTGATGATCGTTTCACATCCTAGTTGTGGAACAAATTATAGGAGATTCAGCACTCCTGGGCCTGAAGTTGGTGCAGGAAACTACAGGCAAGGTGAAGGTCATCCAAGAGTAGATGAAGATTCCATAGACTTGTCAGAAATCCTATAAAGATAGGTGGAAGAGGATTTTGGAGTTCGAGGAGGGAGACCATGTGTTCCTTCAGTTCTCGCCTCAATAGGGATTACGAATATTTGGTAGGGAAAAAAAGTTATCTCTAAGATACATCGTCCCATTTAAAATCTTGAGTAGAGTTGGTGAGGTGGCATACCACCTGGCTCCACCCCTATAGTTTCACTAAGTGCATGTCATCTTCCCCATGTCACATCAAAGGAAGTATGTTTATGGTCTATCAACGCCATTGACTGGATAGATTTAGACCTTGATGATGGGGAGACTATTATGGAGTACCAGGTGTAGATCAAGGATCAAGAAGAGTGGATCCTTCGCAGATGGTCGATTCCTCTTGTACGCGTCTAGGGGGATCCCAAGAATCTATAGGATAGAACATGGGAGAAGGAGGCTCAGATTCATGCATTATATCCTCATCTTTTTTTAAGTAGCCCTTATTTTGGATTTTGGGGATGTAAATCCTTAATGTAAGGAGAATGTAATGAATTTTATTTCATCCCATTTTATTTTTATAAATTAATTGGAATAATTTTGAGACCAGGAACTAAGGTGGTGTGAGATTCTGAGGGCCGGTGTGCCCAGAAAAATTCGTCAAAAAATGTTAAGTTTTTATTAAATCTCCCATTCAATTTTTATCTAAAATGGAAATAAGATCTAAATGGGTTCCCAAATCATAAATCTAAGGGAATTTTTGTGTTCAAAAAACAACTTTACCTAAGGTGAGGCCTATCCTTGACCGAATTGGATCGAGGGTGAAAGTTATATTTTGGACGTGAACATAACTAAAATATTTAAATAAAAATATTTTTTTTTGTTATAGTGGAGATTCTATTTTTTTAAACAAAAAATTTTCATAAATCTAGTGTTACCACCATTACCCTGGATTTTCCTTGAGGTAGAGAGAAGAAGGCTCTCCCAACATTTTGGTGAATCTGATCGGAGCGGTGGATCGACAAATATCGGCAGATTAAGGATCGATGACAACACAACCATCCATTCTTCATCAATGACTGGTCCAAACTTGAGGTAAAGTACTTATCTATTTGGGATTTCCTCTCCCCCCATTAGATCCAATAACCAACATGGTCCAACTGACAAATATTTTGATCCACAGTTTGGTTGTTCTTATGGGATGGTTAATTTTTTGTGGGTTAAAGGGGATTAAATCTTGGTATTTTGTCTGTGTTTTTTCTTCATGATTCTACTGACATGAATAGATCAAGGTCAAAACCAACAAGGCCAAGATCTATTATATTAGTGTTCCTTTATTTTATCTATTTTTTAAATATATCACATACTTCGTGCATTTTTCTCCCTTAAAACCGCTTTATGAATGATTAATCATTGCACCCATGATCCATGGAAGAATGATCTGATACCCAAGCTTCCTGACTCTGTGATGGCATAACAGAAGTGTGAGGAGATCACAATAAGAAAAACAATGAATTAAAGTATTGGGGGTGATGAACGAAGGACACCAGCAGTGGAGGCAGCAGAATCCCTGTATAGAGATGTTGGGCCTGGTGGAGTGCAACTTGTGGTGGATGGGTGGCTGGCAGCAGTAGCTGGACACGGTCCAGGTGGGACAATGTCGAATGAGGGCCTATGGTGGAAGAGGGTGCAATAGCTGTGGTGGGACGTGGCTCGAAGACACATCAATGGGATCCCAAAGTTGCGAAGAGGAGACATGAACTGGTGGAGAACGCGGGCCGACCTCATGAAATGTGGGCCAACACCACATTGACTAGGGGAGCCAGTTGGCCATGTGATCGAGAAACCACATGGACTAAAGTGATGTGACCAGGGTGGGCCGCATCTGATGGATCAAGGCTGACCCTTGCAACATGGGTTGAGCTGAAGAACTGGGCCACTCCGAAAGACCAACGGGCTGGACTGTGTGGCCAATCGGGTCGGGGCGGTTCGGGCCGGCTCAGTCCTAGATCAAACCTGACCATTTTTACTAAATTGGAAATATCATTAAAATGGGTGGTTGGTTTCATGAGCCATTTACAGAATTTGTACCCTTTCGATTAGGTGGTCATTTTGAGATATTCAATGTGAGTTTTTCGGGAAGTTGGTATACAAAGTAATGGTTCAAGGAGTAGTTTCTCCTGAAACGAGCACGCTGTGAGAGGAATCGTGAGGTTGTATGTGACCATGTGATGTTGGTGACTACGTGAAATTGGGGCAGCATGACTCATCCACCCTCCATGCATTGAAACTGATGCTCCATGCACCATTGATGCTCTATGCACATACACTGACACTCAATGCACCATCAATGCTTTGTTCGCTGACACTGCCACTCCGTGCGCCATTGACACTCCGTTTACCAACACTAATGCTCCTTGTTCCATGAATTCTCCTTGAACTAACACTGGTTATCCATGCACCATCGACACTCTATGCGCCATCGACGCTCCCTGTACCTACACTGATGCTCCATACACCATCAACAATCCATGAACCAACATCGATGCTCTGTGTGGAGACATTGAAATTTGGGGTTCTATGGACTATAATTGATAATACCTCAACCTGTGATTTAGACCTATCCTATGTGAGATGACTATACTTTGTGTGTTTTATTTTTTGGTATAATTGGTTTATTCCTTAGTTATTTCCTTTGTGGTATATGTGGTGTATTTCATGGTGCTTTCTTTTGCGGTATACTTGGTGTATTCCTTAGAGGTTTCCTTTGTGGTTTCATGGTTTCCTTCTGAGTATTGTTTTACTCACCCTTACATAGGATTTTCCCACACATGTCATGTCTTGTGAAGATGATTGAGGCTTTTATAATGCCCTTGGTGGACTAGAACCAGGTTTTTCTTAGAGTGATTTGGAAAAGGAGGTGTGATTCTATAGCTTTAGATAGACTCCATACACCTACCCTTCAGTTGGGGTTTTTTGTGGATGAGTTTCAGGAACTTATGAATTCACATTGGAAGGCTCTTATTTTGGTGGGATTGTAATCTGGTCCTATTTACTTTCAGTTTCCAACTGTTATACTACGTTTTTGGTATCTTAGCAGTATGCATTTTTGTATACTTAGTGTTTTTACATTTCATCATTTTTTGGGATTGGAGATGTGTGCGTGTGTACTGGTACATATGATAATGCCTCCAATTTGTGGGATATGCCTACCTGGTGCTAGCCACCAACCCCTGGATTATAGGAGGTGGGCTTGGTGTAGTCATAGAATGGCCCCCTCTAGGAAGATTCAAGACTAAAATTATCTCATGATAATGATAAAAGATTATACAAATGAACCAATAAAAAACATTAGATCCAACAGGAACCTAAACTGGCCCGGTATCCAATCCCAACCTCACAAGGACACTCTCACCAAATGAAACATACAATGTTGTAAAATAATAACAATGAATATAAGAAATGGAACCTCATATAAAATTTCCCACTAATTTTCCACTCTCATGCCCCAATGTCAAACATTCTATACTCTCATCCCTTTCATACCATTACATCTCATAACCATCCATCTTTGATGTGTGTCGGGTTACAACACTACATATCCCAGACTCTTGCAAGGTATAACATCCCATGATAGAGTCAATAAATATCCACATTTAAACCTTATCATATTGCCATGGAAAATGGATATCATGAATGTGAAGGATATGATCCTCATGATCTCTTCCTACTATGTATGACCCCACCACATATCACTTCTACATCAACATAGGGAATCTAAAAAACTATCCATCATCTATAGTAATCACAACCAATTGGGAATAAAATGGCTATTATTTTTCATAAATTGAATACCTTCATCTTATACTGCTATTGATGAAAGTTAATGATAGAAGGGGTTTCCATACATCACTTTCACCACATACATGGATGTTTTAGAAAAACACCTAGAACCCCAAATATTTGGGTGTCGGTAATGTTTTCTAACATGGATATAGTGAGTATATAAATAATATAAAAAAACAAAATATATAGTCTCACAAAATCCCAACCTATGGGTTCACATCAACAATACTACCATCACTTCTGACATAACCTCATCACCTCACAACATCAGCCACCAACTATTTACAATACTAATAAAACACACCAAACAAGAATCCAAATATGTTATACATTTTTCACCTTTAAAATTACAAGTTTATACCTTTCTAGATTCACTAAATTCTCAACTAAATTCTATTTAATAATATTTTCCATACCATGTGTATTAAAAATAAACTCATTAATTCAATTACCATTCATTAATTCTATCCCACACACATTTAATGGCTAACATATTCCATTTCAATTTAATCATTACCACTTTATTCTATTACTACCAGGAAACTACCACAAAAACACCACTCAACAGCCCAACCACCACACTATAGAAATTATCTCATCGTATGATTAATCCAATATAATAAACCACATCTCTCATATAAATCATCATAATTAAAATACCACACATCATCCTGTATCACAACTCATTCCAATAAAATCATAGCTTCGCTACCCAACACATTATGTATCACAAAGTGTCACCACCATCACCTTACAATCCTCATAAGATCCCTACACACTACAAAAAGAAAAAAAACAATCAAATGGAAACTTTAAAAAGTCATTTCATATTATACAATTAATATAATTTTAGATAGGTTTTACATAACATTAGTTTTTTCCTTTCATGGGTATTCCTACATAGTCTGCATTCATAAGAGAATCCAATTAGTTTTTCATATATAAGTTATTAGACTTTTATGAATGTTTAGTTAAATAAAGAAATATTTTTATAATTCATAATTCCATAACAACTACACAAATATACAAGGAACTTTCCTTATGTGCCAGTGTAAAATTCAAATATCCTTCTCAAACTATTTCTACATATGACTTCCTTTCATTCTCCTAGATGTTAGTAACTTTCCTTTAGGCCCATTATCAGCCAACATCATCAAACTTTCCTAAGATATTTGTGAGAATAATAGATCATTACTTATTGACTTTTTTAACATTGAATGATAAACTTTGTGTTATTATATTTAATGTGTTTACAAGGATTTTGTAAATCCATTTGAACCTTACATATAATAAATATTCATAGAATTATTCCAACTGATGAAACTCTAAATGGTGCTCCTATAAAAAAAATTTAGTAACCTTCTTAGAGGTACTTACCTAGAATCCTCCACCTTCAGATATCTTTTATTATAGGCATGAAACTCTTTCCTTAAATTATATAACTTAGGTCAATGAATCTTATATTCTTAATTTTGTTTGATCACATAAAATATAGTCTTTTTCCCAATGAATGAAAGAATTCTTCTTTTCTATATCTTAAAATTCATACAAGACCATATGATTGACTTCCTACAATTGAAAGTTTTTTATTCTAATGACATTGTAAAAGGTATATATGGTTCACTTGATTCTATGAATTTGGGTTTTTTAATATTAGGATCCATTATATAAACTTTTATGAAAGGAACTTAATAAAGTGGTAAAATGATTAAACAATGCTGGATGACTTCATTAAATTTAATCCAATGTTCTTTTTCAAATTAAATTGAAAATAAACCATTGTTCTATAGTTTTCCATACATCCTTAGATCAATTGGCTTCATAAAAATAAGGCTGAGAACACTTTTTAGAAAATACTCGAATTTTTATCCTTATCACATCATACTTCATATAAATTCAAAGAAAAATATTTGTACATCCGCACCACAAACTTTATTTTTTCACTTCAACTTGGATCCTGAACCCTTTCAGTAGTCCAGATTTTTTGAATTATAAGAATGAAAAAGTGTAAAGAGATTTAAAATAACTGAATTTTATTTATGGTACTTTAGAGAACACATGGAAAAACATTCAGTTTCAAATTCTGTCCAAACACATCAGACCATTAGCATTTTTCCAATGAACAAGATATGGTAAACTTTATCTTGCCACCTTTTAAGGAAAGTGAAATAATGTAGTGTTATTTAAGTTAGAAAAAAATTAAAATTCATTTATAAACCCTTTTTTCCTTCAGTTTCCATCTTCATTAAACATATCATTAAAATATCTCCAAACTCCTTGTTCCCAATAAGCTACACCTTCCAATGTTTTTTTCATCAAAGGAATATAAATTCCAAAAATATAAAAACTCAATAAATAGAGTACTTATCTAATAATTCTATGCCAACATGAGTGAAATCTCTATATGCAACAAGAATCATTAAATAAAAATACAATACCTTCTATAAGAAGTGATTTAAGAAACTTTCCTTGCATCCTTTAAGAAAATATGCTTAAAACCTTTTGAGATTATTCTTTCACTTTAATCATTCTACAAAATAACATCAAACTATAAGAAACACTTTCTACATTCACTTAAATAATCCATTAAAATAGTTTACACTTATTGAAATCATAGCATACCCCTTTTAACCACACTTAAATATATGCTCTTTTCTAAAAAGTTTGATAACATTTCCTTGTAATAAAAATAGGATGAGAACATACCATTGGGTTGATTTATATTACAAATTTTCTCCCCCTATGATAATACTATACAAAAATGATTTGGGGGAGTTTATGAGTATTCACAAAACATATCCTTAAAGTTAGTGGGGTTGTACACCCATGATCAACCTTAGTTTATGAAGGATTTCCGTTAGCAATGGTTTAGTTAAGATATTAGTAAACTATTTAATTGTATAAAAAATAAAATATTTAATAATTTTTTCCACATGATCTATTATGATGTAATATTTAATATCAATTTTATTGGATTGAGAATGTTGTACTGGTATTTGAGTGATATTTCTAAAATTTTATTATCATAACCCAAGAAGAGAAAAGGCCTCACATTAACTAAAAAATCATCTTTTTATTTCTTCATTAACATAATGTGGGTTTTATCTTGAGTGGAAGCTATATTCTTACTTTCTTCAATTATGAGGGTCTTTGAATTTTTTTTCTTTGAGTTCTAACTCACAAAAAAAAATTTGAGATGAAAAATCTACTCGATGTGGTTCTTAGATCATCAACACAACCTACCAAATCTACATATTTGTAAAAAAAGCATATCAAGATTCTCTATGCTATTATATTTTAACCTAAAATTAGTTTCACCATTAATATATCTGATAATTAATTATCCCTCCATAATATGATATTCTAATTGAGAACTTTGCTACCTGGAAGGCATTGTAACAATATATCCAATATCTACCCTCAAATCCATTATATATAACAACCTTAAAACAAATTTTTTAAATTATTTCGGATTAATTTCCTTACCTTCTCCAACTTTTGATAACTTGATTCCCAATATAATGGTAATAGAAACCATCTTTGAATCCTCCATGTTGAATATATCCAGACGTTTATTAGTATACTTTTCTTAGGATTGTAAAATACATTTCTCATTCTGAGATATTTGTAATCCAAGAATGTATTTTATTTCTATTAGCATGTATATTTCAAATAACTTCATCATAACCTCAATAAAATTTTCACATGTTTCGTTATCATTACTTGATAATATAATATCATTAATATAAATGATCACTATTATGGAAAATATTGATTTTATTTTAGGTAATGGTTACAATAAAATCTTCATTTCATGATGTTCCACTTCTTTATTCAAGTATCTAGTTTAGAATTCCAAGATATTATATTTTTTTTAAACCATAAAAATCCTTCTTTAACTTTCACAGAGAACATTCATCTTTTCCAAGCATGAATCCAAAAGTATTTTCAATATAAATTTTTTCATCTATCTTCTTATTAAGAAAATAAAACTTGAAATCTACCAGTAATATACTATATTTTAATTTTATAGTATTATTAAGATGGATTCGAATACCATTAAGCCTTTCTACTGTAGTGAAGGTCTCGTCACTGTTAATTAATTTAATTTTTTAGTACCCATTATAAACTATAGATTCCTTGTTTCTTATCACATAATATTTTCATTTAATTTGTTTCGAAATAAACACTTTAAACTAATAACATTATAACTGTTTAGTTTGGATATATATAGTGACCTATATATTTCATACAAATATATTACATTTTATTGGATGAATATTTATTACATAACATAACAATCCATGCTAGAATATTGTTGGTCTAGTATCTTCAAAAATATGGATACATAAATAACTGGTTCATAAGTGAAATAAATCATCTCCTAATAAGTTATTCATAACTAGAACCTTTTTTAGATATATCATATACAATTACATTACTCTTAACATGTAGAAAAGAAGCATAATAAAGGGTGAGCTCAGATGATTTGTAACAACAAAAAGGGATATGTCAATGATAAATTAAAAATTTTCACAAGCATAAGGGTTTGAGATCATGAGCATAACATTTGAAAACCAAAGCCTGAATATCATAGATCATGATTTTGCGTCTTGGAATAAATATTTATAGTTCATAAGATATGAATCCTAACTAAATAAAAGAAAATATTCCACTAGAATATAACATTGTAATAAGACATAATTTTTTGGGATACACATAAGTATAGAAATTCATTTCCTTAGTATTAAAGGATCACTACTCGGATTATTATAGTGGATTGGGTTAACTCCACATTCAATCATACGATTCATGTTTCACTCCCAAAAAATCATTTTTGATAAAGAACCTTACAAAATTTGGTTCACTCTCCATTCCAGTCCTGTTTATCACACAAGATATGCATCTTTACCCAATTCATTGGAGGGATAAATAATTCTTATTCCACCTGTAAAATATTGAAAATAATGCATATGTATTAAAAATTATCATAAAAAATTCATCATATCACAAAACATTAAAAATAAATGGGTTTCATAAACATTTCATCATAGCATAACCCATAGAAAACAATAGTGTTTCATAAAAATTTCATAGGATCATCATTTCATAACCCGTGAAAAATAAATGAGTTTCATAAACATATTGCCATCATAATGACAAACCATCAAGAGAATTAATAAGGATGGAATAATTTTATAATATCTTTATTAAAAATTTATGTTACATCAAAGTATTTCATCCTAGATGAAAAATGACTTTAGAATATCACTTGAAGCCTATCATGAGAAAAATACCCTTTTCACTTTGAAATCACTTATTCAGAATCTAAAAATTTCCAATATATTAAATAAAAAAATTATTTCAAAAGAAATTTTTAAAATTTTAATGTAATATTAAAATAATTTAGAGTTAATGGATTAAGTAAATTACATTCATACCATATAATTTATAAGAAAACATTCCATTCACATTTGAAAAAAAGTCAATAGTACCTCATTCCGAAAAAGAAAAGAAAATTACTTGTTGAACCATTTTTTAAACTTCAAATAATAAGAGAATATTAATTTAAATAATCATATAATAATATTTAAATAATCCTATAGAACATTTTTAGACAAAATGGATATGGAAGAAAACGTTATTCGATCGAAGAAATAAATAAATCTGGGTTTGTTTATAAATGTACTTTCGGTCTCTTGAGTAATTAAAGTGAGATAAATGAAAGTAAAACTTTTATAATAAATAAATAGGAATTTTATAAGATCAATAATGTGTTTATTGAGTGGTATATCATTAAATTTCATCAATATAAACTTAATAAAAAACAATCATGATAAATAATGAGATTCTAACATAAAACCCTCGTCTCGGTTTTGAATTCCTTCATACATGTTAGAAAAAGATTAATAATAAATATATATTTATTATAAATTTATTTTAGGAACATAATCATAAATATTATGTGATATATTATTTACATATATCATTTTATCACCTATTTATTAGAAATTCTTTATTGAAGTCATTGTTCCATGTGGAAACTACTTCGTTTTTCATATATGTTTTTGTTAAGTAGTTTTGGTCCTTTTAAATTAATCATGGTTCCATAATATATATAATATTAATAATTATATAAATTTAATATATATATATATATATCCATCAAAAAATGTAGATATATAAAAATAAATTACCCTGTTCTTTGAGACGGTAGGTCATACGTATGCATGAATGTTGTTTTCAATATTTGATGGATGGAATGAAAGAAAGGTAAGTAATAATTCATATTTATATAATAATTATTACATAATATAAATCATATATATTCATCAAATACATCCTTGTTACCATACATGTAATGTAAAAAATAAAAAATGAACTGCATCGCTTCATGGAGGTGAAAGTCCACATGTACGCACGAGTGACATTATTGTTTTCCAATGAATTTGATTGTAAGAAGTTAGATATGATTTATCATTAACTAAGAATTATTATTTAATATATAAAATATATACACATTAAAACCGTCATAATATATATCCATAAAATATGGAGATGAAAAAATAATTGTATCGCTACGCAGAGACCTTAAGTTGTACATACACATGATAGATAATTTCAATTCCCACTTGATCAGAATGTGGGGGGTTAACGGTGTTTTCAAAATAATAATTTTATTTTATTTTATTGGGGATAATTAATTTATTGATTTATTATAAATACCATATATTTATAATAGGTAAAATAAGAAGCAATAAGAAAGTAATCGGTTAAGGTAATTACATCTTTTTTGAATGGATCCTTTAGATATCATCCTAAAGACCATAGGGTAGGTCCTTTGGGAATACCAATAAATGTATAATTTTGATAAAAAATTTTAGAAGAATAATTTATAGGGTATTTTTGAGACATAATTCCCAAAGTTTTATAATGAAGAGAATGGTGGGGTGCCCTTTTATAAGGGAGGGAAAGGAGGCGCTTGGATTTTCTGAAATGATTAAATTATAATAAATCAATTACATACAAAAAATGATAAAAAAATAGTCATGAATTATAATAAAAATTATCATATGTGTAAATAAAATTATCCAAAAAAATTTAGATAGTTTTTTGTATCATTTTAAACCTTATCTTTTTTATTAGCCCCTTCGTTGACCATTTTGACTTCAACCATGGTAAAAATGAATTCAATATTAAAGGCTTAATAAAGTTACCATAAAGAGAAATGTGATTGATAAATTTACCATTTATAATACGTTAAACCATGTTAAATTCACTAATATGAATATTACATTATTATGAATTTTAAAATGTTATTTGTTATAAAATATCATTAATGTAAATTTTTGGAACTATTCATTTAATTTGACTTTAAATATACTAATAAAAAGATGGAATTAGAATAAAATATTTTCACACATCCTTAGTTTTCCATATTCATATATAAAACTTGCGTAACACTATTAATCACTAAAATTATGTTAATTTTAATATTTTTAAAACCATTTATTTTATTTTTCAATTAATTGATCAAATACCGTGTTGGTGTTGTGTAAGCATTTAATGTAATTATATTATCACTAAAAATATTAAATAAGTTAAAATCATGAAAATAGTATCATTATTCTCAAAATAACTATAAATATTCATTCACAACTTGTTTTTATAACTATGTGAATACATAATAAATGTTTAAAACCCAGAGTGTGACGTTTTATATTTTTCTTTATTTTAAATATTATATATGTAATTTTTATGGAATATTGTCCCGTAAAATGTTAAATTTAATTTCTAAGGTTATAGGGGTAGAATCACCTTCATCCAATAATAATTAATATAAAAAATGGTGATCTTAACATTTAAATTTAACCAAGGTTTTCCTGATTTACCCTTTATCGAGGTGATAAATTTTCACCAGGGATATTATTCATAATTCCTACAAATAAAGGGGTCTATTTTGAATATTTGTACCACATAATTAAAAATATGGAATCCATTTTTTAACAATTCAATCTCTTTAAGTATCATAAATTCATTTTAAAAAATGTTCACAAAATGCAGTGCAAAATATTTTTAAGAAAAATAAAATTTCAATAAGAAAACTGCATTTATTATTATCCATTATCTTGAAAAAAACATAATATAAATGTTAAAACATTTTATTGAATATTAAATATATTAATTTTAATAAAAATATTCACCAATAGTAATTATTTTAATTTAATATAAAAACACAATACAGAGATAAATATATTTTTTTTCTAGAATAACAACTCCTTTATATTAAAATGATTTTTACAATATTTTCTAATTAATTGATAAAAATTAATTCATTTTATACATATATAGAACATAAATATTTCATAATATATTTAGTACTATTAATAAATTCTTATTCTATGTCTAGGTGAGAAATTTCACTTTAAATAGTAATATTTGAGTGGTATATTAGGGATCATTTAAACTCTTGTTGTGTGTATCACAAGCTATCAAAGAAACTAAACATATTTGAAAAGAAATATGTCATAAAAACTCAAGGTGTTACATTGAAAGTTTTCATGTATCATTATTATCAATATAATCCTCCACTTAATTCATGAAATTAGTCTACTCTTTATGATCTAAATATAATTCAATATCTCTTGCCTCAACATGTTAATATAAGGAATTGTGTGAAACAAACCATGATGTTATATTTTTTTGAACCGGTATCCTTGATCTATGAAGCTATTTTGAACATAAACCTATTTTCTCACCAAAGTATTAGATAAAAATATTTTTTCCTCTTCACTTGAGATTGATGAGTCAGAATATTCATCATGAACAACTTCAATAGTATTACTCTTATCAAGAACTTAAAGTTATTGATTAACTATAATCACATCATCTTCTCTTTCCTTAATATCTGAAATTATCAGTGAAACATTATAATGAGAATATTATATAAATTTTTAATATTCAGATTCAATAATATTTACAATTTATTTATTATTACTCTTATATCCCGTACTATTAATATGGTAGTGAAGAAACATTCCATCAACACCTCTCTGATTAAACTTCCCAAGATATTTACCTTTAACCTTAATAATTTAAGGAATTCGAAACATACTTATGAACTTAAAATGTGATGTTTCTTTATAATACATCTTGTATAGAGTCATATAATATTTTGTCCCACATAAACATTGATTCTAAATATGAAATGATGATCTAATATCTTTCCTCCAAAAGTATCGAGAGGTACTATATTCGAGAAATATTTTTCAATCCATATCAATCATAATTATAGTTATTATTTCAATAAAACCATTCTCATATGATTTTTATAGTGAACTAAATTCATGTTGAATTTAATTATTTTTAAATATAACCAATAAACATCACATTGGTATACTAAGAACCATAATTAGTTTGAATCATCTTTACAAAAAAAACCACATTATTATTTTGTTGTTCTCTTGAAACTCTTAAACATCTTGTGATATTTTGAGTAAGGATTAAAAAACATAACACATTTATTATGATTAAAATGATAAATACACGAAATAAAGTACATTTTTTTATTTTTTTTATTACGTTCTCTTGGGCTTGTATATATTAGATTTTATAATCTTCAAGGGATGTGTTGATTGTATCTCAAATTTGTTATGTATTGTGTTTGTAATATTCCCTTTTTGAAATGTTTAATAATTCCAATATCTTATTTTTACCATGTGAGAAATATTATAAATACTTTGTTTATTTTTAAATTTGGTCATATTTCTTTGACACATCTGTCCAAATCTCTTGTTTTATAACTAATTTTCTCTAATAATGTTAGATAACATGATCTTTTCACATCACCAACATAAGACAAGTTTCCATTAGTTCTTTTTTATTTTGTTAAATCTTTTCCATATTCATTATTTTTAGAATAAAAAACATATATTATGAAAAAAATTAGTTACCTTCATCAAAAAGTTGTGAAAGATTAAAATAATCATGTTTCATTCGCTCAATAGATGAATCATTTCTGGATTAAAATATTTCTTTTTTAATGATGTCATATCCAATTACTTTGATTATGAGAGAATTCTCATTTATAAACATAAATATCCATTCTTTGTAATGTTTTTCATTATTTAACAACTTAAAATATCTTCTCATATGTGAATAACACCCAATATCCAATATATAAGTATGTTCTCCTTTTTTTAGTTTTGAGATAAATTTCAACAACTAAGGAATTTTTTTTTCCTTTTTCTTCCTTCTCTTGTGAATTTTAATATTTTTTATATAATATTAGTTTATTTTGTGACATAACATGATATTACCTAGAAATATTTCCCAGATGATAACATATTTCACAAAATAGAGGTTGAAATCTTTTTCTATTTTTTAAACTAAATTTATCGGGTTGCCATCATTGAGTGGCTTGACTCCCCTCACAATTTTCCTCCAGTACCCCATGAGTTTGTTTTAGTGTCAATGATTTAACGAAAACATGTTTTTCAAATTATTTAATCCTCTATATTACCACCATTATCTATAGAAATCATATTTTACTATAAAACTTAAATGCTCTCCTGAATTATATACCCATCATCCATCATCTTTACTATTGCCCATTTTTAAAATTTATTGAGTACTATTTTTTAATATCCTCATAATTTCTTCTTATTTAACTTATATTTCTTATTATACTTAGATGAATCTAAAGTTATAGAAGATTTTTCTTTAGACGTCAAAACCATAGAATTTCCAAATTTTCAACTATGCTTGTTTTATCTACATACCTAGTCTTCTTAAGGTACTTCTTTTTCTAAAAATATTCTTCCTTGTTTTTAAAATTTAAGGATAATTTTTCTTGATCATTTCAAGGTTTAAAATTCTTAAACATTTCACTGGCCTCTATAACTATTTTTTTGAATTTTTTAATTCCTTTCTCAGTTTCAACATGTTTTTGTTAAACTAGATCAAATCCTTTCCCTTCAAATTTTATATTTTATTCATGGTTGATGTTGAAGTTATTCTATTATAAAATTATATTATTTCGGTCATACAAATATTTAAGAAATCTAGATTTTCCTTTAATGAATTATTCTCGATTTTTACGAAAGGAATTTATTTGTCTAAGTTATTATTCTCTTTTTCAAGTATGAAAATAATTGTAAGAAATTATTTCAACTCTCTAAATCATAAAATCTATCTAAGTCTATAAATTTTCTTGTTTATATATAATGTTTTCATCACTAGTGAACTTTTTGTTATTAAATTTTTCAATAATAAATTTTTATAGAGCTTCGTCATTGGATTTTTCAGATTCTTCCTCACAGTCATCATATCCCTCACACAATGAAAAAAACTTACCATTTTTTATTTAGATAAATTCTCACCCTTTTCTATTTTATGAGATTAATATTTTTTTCCTTTTTTATATCTTCTCAAATTTATATCATTTTATTCACTATCTTCATCTTCCTTGTGTCTTTTACAATTTTTAAAAAGGTTTCATATCGATCTATAGCCAAAGCACCTCAGTGGTAAGTTTCCTTTATAATTCCCTTTGCCTATTTTCACATTTAGGGAAAATAAGGAAATAAATTAATCAAATTTAGCAATAACCTCATATTTGGTGTTAGAGTCATAGACTTATTCTTTAATTATAACTTTGATATATTTTCGTTGTGGGGCAGCCTTAAATGAGATTTGATTGAAATATTTTTCTTTAATTATGATTGATTTTTCTCTTGTAATTTAAAATTTAATTATAATGGTATCAATATAATCAAGAGAAATAATTTTAGGATATCAATATTTTAAGGATGATACTTTGGAATTAAATTTATCAGAAATAATATGTAAGATCTTTTCATCAATAGTTGTATCTTGCAACATCTTACTAAGACATATTATGATTTTTATAGAGTTATTAAGTATTATAATAGAGTTCTCAATATATTAATAATATCCCATATTAGGATAGCAATACTTCAATCTCTAGATTGATAGCATATCTTTCTTCACTTTCATATTTCCTTTATAAATATTCTTCAACCTCTCCCAAATTCATTTAACTATTTCAATACCCTTAACCCTTAGAAATTAACATTCATAGAGTGAAGAAAGTATATCATTTTTGGATCTATAATAATTTCTTAGATTATTCTTATCATAAGATATCATGGGAACACCATAAACTATAGAAGGGAAATCATATGTTGAATCATCAAGAAATTAATAGATAATGGATTTAAGATAAGAAAAAATTATATATTTTTAGATATGATAGTTATTACTAAAAAATATAAAAATTATGTTAATATTCATAGATTTATGGACATCTATAACCTTAATAATTTCCTTAAAACTTTATAAAATTTTCAATAATAGAAACCTTTTCTATTATACCACTTGAATGTACTAATCTGGACCTCTGCAATTATTGAGAAGGGGAGGGGGTGAATCAATGATATTCTCTATTTTTATTTTCTTACATAAGAATAATACTTAATAATAACCATCACATCATTTTATTTTGATATTAATCTACTAGAAAATAAGAAAACAAGAACAATCATAAAAACAAAGGTATTTACATGGCTCGCTACTCAATAATAGTTGCTAGTCCTTGGATTATTTTGGAATTAATCCAAGACCACACAAACAATTAGAAAATATCCCTTTAATGGAAAAAATAGGAAGGGAATATACATTAAATTTTATATCACTATATTCAATAGAAAATACAAGTATCCTCACATATATAGATGATATAACATTGTTTTGTAACAATTATAAGAACCTTCACTAATATGCTTCGGTAAGTTTTTAACTATGCTGCTTGAACTCTCTCCACCATTGCTCATCTAAAAAGTTATTATTCAATTTATTTCATACTATAAATCAAGAAAACATTTCTATAATTATTTAGGAAAATTTATATCCAATATTTTCTCCATTTAATTTATATAGTCTAATGAAACATGTCCAAGTTCCTTATTTGTCTGATAAACTTTGTTTGTCCTATCGCTTCGGTCTAACTGATCCCTCTTCTATTTATTATTATGATTCCTCTTAAAAACATTAATACAATATTTTATTCACACCTTTAATTGGATAATAACTTATGATAATACTCCATATTATATTTTTTGGACTAATACCACTTCAATCTATTCATCCTATTGACTCCACACTTCGACATCACTTCACCCAACTGCCAACTGTCAATACACTCCTCAGTAAATCAACCAACATTTTGTAGGATCAATTAATATGATATTTAAGTATTATGTATATATATATAATTCAAATATTATAATCATATTTTAACATCCTCCTCAAACACTTTTGAATTTTTTAAAACCTTGAACTCTCTTAAATGTTAGGAACCTTTTTTAATATCCGAAATTAACCAACTTCATCCACCATTCTTAAGATCTTAGAGAGAATCACACATATTTATTTCACTATTTTTTTGACATTAAATTATTCTATTTTAATCATTATATTTAATATCTTTATGATGATTTTCTAAATCCCTTAGAACCTTACATTTTTTTCTATCAAATAAAATTCTCTTAAATGATGATATTATGACCGATGTCGTTCTATAAGTTCACAAAGAACCATTTTGGAAGTCTTTCACCAAAATATTCTTAATATGATGAATATTATTAGAAACACATGATAATTTCATTTTATTGGTATCCTATGACTGATGAGCCTCATACATTTACTTATGTCTAATCACATAAAATGCAGTCATCTATTCAAAGACTCGGATATTTTTTATTTTTAAATCCTGAACTTTCTATAAGAATTTCTTACAGAATTCATATATATAAAAACAATATTTTTCTTGATCACATTGAAAAGATTCCATCTATTTCACTTGATCAAATGAATTTCAGGTTTCCAATCTAGTGAACTTTCAAACATCCTTTTCTGAAAAGAATTTATATCCATGGTAAAATTCTTAAGCAATATTAGATGACATAATATAAGTCCATTGAATGGTGTCCATATGGTAACATTTCGTAATCACAATTTTTATATTAATATTTTAATTTTTTCATATTTTTAAACTTTATAAATGTATGAATGATAAAACTTTGTATTAAAGACCCAATTTGGTAACCATAAACCATCATATTCCACAAAACATCATATCACAAACATTTTACACTCATTCCAAAAACTCCCCTCGGTACTTAATCTCGAACCATGCTTACTTTTATTAGTATTTATTTTTGAAACATTAAAAATATAATTACAATATTTTAAATCATCAAAAAATTCTATCTAATGATACTTGATAGAACACTTGAATAACAATTCAATGCCAAAATCTAGCCGATCACATCAGAACGATAACATCCATTTGATGAAATTGATATGGTAATCTCTTTTAGATCAAATTTTATATAAAGTGAAACAAAGTGATTTTATTTATGTAAGAAAAAAATTAAAAACTTTAGACAAACCTTTTTTCTTTAAGATTCGTCCTTCCATGATCTTATCCTTAAAACATATCAAAACTTCTTGGTCCCAAAAATACATTCCTTTAAATTTTTTTATCAACTAAGGAATATAAATCATTGAAACTTTAAAACTAAATAAATGGATTTATTTTCTAATAACTCATAGCCCATGTGAGTAAAAATGGTATAGGAATTAAGAATAACTAAATAAAAAAACCATGAATTTCATAATTAGTGATTTAAGAAACTTTCCTTACACTATTTAAAAAACTTTTCCAAAAACGTTTTTAAGTTATTCTTTCTATAAAAAATTTCACCACTGAAAATAATTTTAACTTATAAGAATAAATTTATTCATTCACTTCAACTAGATTTTAAAATTTTTCACACTCACTAAGTTCATATCATACGACTTTCAAAAACTCCCCTAAATATATAATATTCCTTAAGAAGGTTAAGAGTATAATAGTGGAAGGAATTTTGTTACAAATTACCTCCCACATTGAGAACACTATCCAAAGACAAGATAAGATAGCGGATGATAGGTCACATTACTTAACCTTAAACATAATGATGTTGTACACACGACATTAACCTCAATTTATAAAATGTTTCATTCAATAATGATTTGGTGAAGATATTTAAATCCTTTTCCATTATAGAAAAAATATAACTTTATTTCATTTTAACCCATATGATAATTGATGAAGTTATATTTTATATAAATCAGATTGGTTTTAGAATGGTGTACTCAATTTTTAGTGAGATTTATAGACCTTTGATTATCAAGACCCAAGATAAGGGGAAACCTAACAATAACTAAAAAATGTTCCAACTGTGTCTTGATCCACATATGTTTTATTTTATCTTGAGTTGAAGATACATACTCAGCCTCTACAGTATTGAAGGTTACTAAGTTTTTCTTCATTTAATCCCAACTTACACATATTTATCTCAAGAATATAACTCCACCGAATATGGATCTTTTATCATAAACATTACCTTCCCAATCTGTATATGTGTAACCAAATAGGTCTTTCTTTTCTATGATGTTATATTTTAACATAAAATTACTAAAACTTATAATATAGATGAAAATTATTTTTCTTTCCATAAGATAATATTTATTTGTATAACTTTGATACAAGGCACACAATGTAACATGATATTATATATTTGGAATCGAAGCTTTTAATTGTAAAATGATTCCAACCAACTTTATAAACTATTTAAGAATAACCTTCTCACACTTCTCTATAGTTTGAAAACTTTTTCTCACTGAAATGGATATGGAAAACTATATTTGAATCTTCCATGCTGAATTTATTTCTATTTTCCTTATAATACTTATCTTGAGAGAGGAAACTCTATTTATTCTTTTCAGATATCATTAAGGAATGAAAATATTTCATTTATCATAGAGTGTAAATTTCAAATAATTCCTTCATTTCCTTAGAAAAAATTTCACATGTTTCTTCATCATTACTTATGATTATAATATCATCAACACAAATTATCACACTGAGGTTAACCTATTAATTTTCTTCTATGTAGATGTTAATATAAACCCTTCTTATTGTGAAGCTAAAATTAATTAATTAATTATAAAATTTTGAATACTAAGATCTCAGAGCTTAATTCAACCCAAACAAATACTTCTTTAACTAGAATATATAAATTTTATCTTTTACATGCACAAATCCATAAAATTAATCAATATAAACTTCTTCATCAATATCATCATTAAGAAAATATAATTTTACATCTATCTAGAATGTATTATATATTAATTTTGAAATCCTAGAAATATATATTCTGATATATTTATGCATTTATACCAGAGAAAAGGTCTCATGCAATCAATTACTTCAATTTTTGAGTAAAATGTATAAACCAATTATTTCATATTTCTTTTAAATATACCCTTTTCGTTCAATTTATTTTAGAATATCCATTTTGTACCAATCATATACTTGTTGTTTGATTTGGTTACAAATTTACATGTATCATTATTATCAATCCAATTTAGTTCTCCATTATTCAGATTAATCCATTCAAGATGCTCCAAATATTTTTCAACATCCCTTGGATCAAGCTGTGAATATAAGGAAGTACATTAAAATAAACTGGATGTTCTCTTGGTTTGAACGTATTTCCCTTGATCACAGGTGTTTTTTTGACTTCCACATATTTCCTCATCCTAGGATTAGATAGACATAATTTTTCCTCCTCTCTTGATATAGTAGAGTTATAACCTTCATCTCTTGTAGATTTACCATTATTAATCTTACTAATAACAATTTTATATGGATTAAATAAAATAAATTCATCTTATATTTCTTCAATATCTATAATTTTCCCTGAAAATTTCTAGTTAGACTATTCTATAACTTTTAAATCTATAGAGACAACAATATTTACTATTTCTTTATTATTTCACCCTTATCCTCTACCATTATGAGGATATCCAAGAAATACAACATCAATATATCTCTGATCAAACTACCCAAGATTCTCACTATTAACCATGAAAATTGAAGGAATGTAAAATATACTTAGGTACTCCAACCATGGTGTTTATTTGTAAAAATATCATAAGAAGTCATATTAGAATTTTTCCTATAGAAACATTGGTTTTGAATATGAACTACAACTCCAATATATTTCCTCCAAAAGTATTGAGTAGTATCTTGTTCAATCAACACTATTCAATCCATCTCAACTAGACTTCTATTTATTCTTTTGAAGAAACCATTATATATTCATGTGTATGGTTCACTAAATTTACGAATAGTTCCATTATTTTTAAGATAATCCATAAAATTAAAATTATTATACTTATCACTAATTTGATCGTAATTTCATGATTTTTTAAGTAAATTCTAATTATTTAAAATTGGTTTTAATGAATTATACTATGAATTTCAATGTTTTAATAAAATATGAGGGTTTAAAGAAAAAAATACATATGGATTAAAGTATATTTTTATTTTTATTTTTAATGTTTGAATATATTTTTGATAGTCTATTAAAATTATTAATTTCTTTAAAACTACTTTAGGTAAAAAGGGGCCAGTTGGGCCAGTCCAGAACACATAGGATGACAAGAAACCTAACTAGACTAACATGGCCAGTTGCACAAGAAGCCCCATATAGAGGTCCAATACAGTGGAAAGAGAGGCCTAGAATACATGTTTTGGTGCATTGGAGCATCACACCGTCATGTGGTGGTCAGGCCCACATTGTGATGGGAGGAAGGGTTCACCAGTATGGGGAGGGGTATAACAACTGTATTGGTCCTCTAATCCCCATCTAAATTAATTGCTGAATTTTCTTCATTGGTTAAGAATTAAGAGGTCATAAAATAATGTAAATATTCAATGTGTGATGATGTTAAAAGTTTTAAATATCCATATTTATTAAATTGGAATTGTTGGGCCTCGCCTCCTCTACCCCTGCACTAGGACACACCGGAGCTGTTGCTCGACATCACCCGATGCCACCTGTGACATTTTAAACTACTAGAAAAATACATTTAGGTCACTAGTAAGATTGGTATAGAGATAATAACCTAAGAGATGGCCCAAAAATAACCATTAATCTTCTTCTCTACTTCATACAACCACCATGTTTCCACCTCCCAAGGTCACTGTTGCACACTACATCTCCCCAAGAAACCCCACACTATGAAAGCTTCGACTCAAGATTGTGATCATTTCCATGGAATAGGTACACCTTTAATTAATATAGTAATATTTTATAACCAAAGTGAATCCCTTAAAAAGTAAAAAATAACATTAATTGAGTATTGATCGACCCATCTGGCCACCATGAAGCTCAGATTGAGGGAGGTGGAAACTATATGCCATTGCACACACTATTTTTCTATAGAATCACCAATGGAGTTCAAAAATGGAGTTTAGATATCTTTTATGTACTTATAGATGTTCTACCATTATTCATGATACCATTTTTGGGTAGAGTAATAGAACCATCATTTCCAATTGTAGATATTTACAGTATTGTGAATGGTGGGAGATGCTACTATGTGCATTCAATGACCACTATGAGAATAATCCAGATTGTTTATGGAATGATGGAATATGTCATGACACAATTTTAATTGATGATAAAATACCATTTCAAATTGAAACATGTGGGAAATTTTGATACTATTAGTAAGGAGAGTGGATCTACCATCGAATGTTCTACCAACATTTGTACAGAGTCGAGCTACCATTCTTTGCTACCATTTGGATGACTTATAGTTCGAGATTCAAGATGATCCAACTTAACTATATGGAGTAGTATCAGGTTATTCTAATGTTGTTTTAAGGATCTACCATGGATTGAAGGCCTATATTGTGATGGTTGTTTTTATGTAAATTTTTTGGTTTTCAAAGATGAATATAGAGCTATGGCCACAGTGTTTATGTTCACATTGCTCTATGGAGGGTATCCATATGTGAGATAAGGAGAAAATAGTATACTTCCAACTTGCTACCATAACAGCTGTTACAAAGATGATCTACCATTTATGAAATAGTATATGATGAAAACATCAGAGTGGTACCATAAGGGTGTGGCAATAGATACCCAACAGTATATGCTGTTACCGCTACTTTGGAATATGTGTCAACATTGGAAATTAGAAATGCCTAATAATTTAGCATATTTAATATGGAAAATATTTTAATATATATTTATATCATTTTACTTGAGATAATGGATATTTTAATGAGGGAGATAGAAGGGATTCCTCCCTCTATGAGTACAAGGCATGCTGCTACTGAAAAGGCATAAGAGGATCATAGATCAGGATAATGACCACTATTATTCCTTGATCTTTTATTCTATTTTAAAATTTTATTTTATTTTATCATGCCTTCCGACCCTTCTACCATGATACTTACTTATATTATGAAGGGGTAGAATCCTTAAGTGGTTGGGTGAAGGGGAGGAGACCCTAATTTGTAATGCATGAGTCTAGTTAAATTTATATAAGTACATTGATCTGTTTTCTTTATTTAAATGGGTTTAAATTCGAAAATTGAGAATTTTGATATGAATATGATTTTTTTTGTATTTAATTATGGATTTTTATTAATTACTTGATTAATGAATTATTTTCTCTACTTTCTTGGATTTTGATCACATTAATTTGTTGAATTAAACTCAAGTAGAGAAGTGTTTAGTGACTATTAAAAACATGAAGAGGAAACCATGGTCTAATTTGGATGCTTGGGAATTTCAATACTTGATATACTGTTGCATGTGGAATTAAAAGAAGAATCCCTTATTATTTCACATATAAGAAGAATAATTTTATATGGAATGAAATTGTGATGGTATTTCTCATTAACAAAAGACTAGATCAAGGGTGAAAAGGGTAAATTATTGTTTTTGTTTTTATTTAATCAATCAATTAAAACGACAGATTAATTTTAATTGGATTAGGATAGAATTAAAAATAAAAGGGATAAAAAAACCCCAATCATTTTTCTCTCTTAAGTTCAATTTCGAAGAATCTATTTCACTGATTGATTGTTATAATAGTTTTATTATTTCATTTTTCACCATGAAAACAATATTAAAGCACTTATATTTAGAGACATATTTAATTATAATTAATACTACATTCTTTAAATAAATCTAAATAGCATTTTTCCACACCCCATAATAGGAGAGTG
This sequence comes from Viscum album, assembly GCA_963277665.1. Taxonomy (NCBI): domain Eukaryota; kingdom Viridiplantae; phylum Streptophyta; class Magnoliopsida; order Santalales; family Viscaceae; genus Viscum; species Viscum album. The sequence continues at coordinate 1,505,232,447 of OY728128.1, forward strand.
TCAAAACATGGTTTTGTTACCAAGGATCTAGGTGATAATATAACTTAATAATTTCATGAATAGGACCTACAAAGATAACTATTTAATTTTTATCATGATATGAAAATGGCTCTGTTTACTTGGATAAAGAATCCCAATATAGAATATTTTTGATGAAATAAATTTATAGGAAATAAGTGAAACATAATGTGTTCACTCTAATCCACAAAGAATTTAATTAAATCCAAAACAATATTTAAGGGACTTATGATCCCCATAATTTTCAAACTAACTAAATAAATTAACTATATTTGTGAAAAAAATAACAATGAACTATGTGTCAATATGATTCATGTATTACCCAAATTCCATTTTCTTATAGGTGAATATCTGAACTGATGGATTCAAGAGTCTGGATTCATTTTTTCAAGATTCAAATAAAGGGGTGTAGCTGAGGATCAACTCATGTGGATTGAATTCCTATTTTCACTCGAGGAATATTCCAAAGAGTGGTTGTAAAACCTACTACCTAGAGAGAACCAAGAATTGGATGATCTAAAAATAGTATTCAAGGAAATACTCTTTCAAGCTACCCAGATAAAATAAATTAAGAAGTAAATATATGCCATCAAACAAGAAACTGATGAAACCTTCTAGGAATATTGGGAAATATTCAAAAAACTGTTTGTAAGTTGTCCTTGTCAAGATATGGGAGATTATCACTTCCTGGTATTTTGTACCATGGATTTCTGAAAAATGAGAGGAACCTATTGGATGCAACACCCTGAGGATCTTTGATTGATAATCCATTGATGGAAGCTACGAGCTTAAAAAATTATAACTCTTGACCTCTAATTGAAATGAAACTTAAATAATTAATAAGACTAGTAATAAATATGGATATGAAACAAGTGAATGAATAACCTGAACTACCTCAAGTGTGTAGTTTGTGTTCATCACCCCATCACTATAATAATGAATGTTCTGAAGTACATGGTATAGAGAGCTATAAATCCACATTCCAATCAAGGAAGTATAAAAAGAATCAAACTTAAATAGAAGAAGAATACCAATAGGTATATGGAGGTCATAAAAATTAGGCTAGGAAACCCTTTCAACCCCCTTTCTAGTTTCAATTCTTGAATCCACCCCCTTTCCAACAACCATAAAGGTATCAATTAGAAAAATAGTCTTATCCACCACCTCATTTTAAACAAAATTCCTATATAAAACCTTAATATAGTACACAAATGTTGAATGAAGGAAAGGAACCGAGAATGAGGAGATGAAAAATACACTAAAGGTTTTTTCAAATAAATTTTAGAATCTCATGGACTTTCAATATAAAAATCCTTGTAAAATACCATCTCATGCAATCCCAACCCCAAAGAAAAGTATTGTGTGACCATAATAAGGAGTTGAAATGAGGTCCAACCATTAAAACCAAAGGAAGATTAAGATAAACTAAAAGACGATGAGTCTTAAAATATTGGATAGATTCTGAAGGAGAAAATCACTCCACCGAAATAAAAATACAAAATGAAGGAAGAACCCAGTAAAAGATTTTTAAAAGAAATTATTGAAACTCCATTTCAAAGGAAAAAATGGAGAATAAATAAATATCCCTTACATTCCCTTCCATATTTACCAAATCAAATAACATTGAGGAATTAAAACTTCAATTAGTGATCCATGAGGAATTTCATTAGGTTTAAATCAACATACCTCTCTGGAAAGTTGTCTAAAAATTTAAAAAAAGATAAATTTCTCTAGAAGATTTGTACCAAAAAAATATGCTTGACGAAAATGAAAGAATCAGTCTAGGGAAGAGCATCTCAACTATAATCACACTGCCACTACCTAAAAAATGTCAAGATCTAGGGAAATTTTATAATCCTTACACTATTTGTTATTTTAAAATTTCCAATTTTGTGTGTGATCTTGGTTCTTCCATTAATTAAATTTCTAACTATGTCATTCCATCTTTAAAAATAGGTGCGTTGAACCCCAAAAGAGTTATTATCCAACTTGAAAAAATATCCACTTTTTAAATTTGTTTTTTTGAATTGTTCTTTAGGGAGTGGAAGAAATTGTTTTCCCATCATGATTTTATGTGACCCCTATTGAGGAATACAAAGAACCAAGACATTAACCCATCATTTTGGATAGGTAGTTACTTAAGAATGTGAAGATAATCATCAATTACCATGAAATAACCATCGAGATGGAATTGGGAGACGTAAAGGTTTACTTTAATGTTTATGACTCCAAGAGGAATCCTTTAAGAAACTATTTCCTCTTTACAATCACTCATGAAGAAGGTTTTGATCTCATTGAAGACTCAAGAATGATAAGATAAGTTTTATCCTTAGGATATCACATTTCCACTAAAATAACTATAGAAAAAGTGAGAATTAAAAAATCGAGAAACTCAATTTGAAAATTATAAAAATAAATATCCTTTAAATTATTTGATAATTTACTAAAGGAAACAAAAATGTTTCTCTTTAATGATTAAATTCAATAGTTGGAATTAGGAAATTTTAATTCAATATCATCGATAAAAAACCCCAAATATAGAACTAAATCCACTCTCATCTGATATAAAGTATTTTCATCTTATGGAGTGATAACAATTATATGTTATCATAGATGAAAACCTATCAAAATAAAAAGAGAAAAATTTAATTTTCCTTTGGAAAAGAAACATACAATACATAGGGTGTAGCCTAGGAGACATATCTCAAATTAAACCCAAGGTAAATTCCAATATAATATTTATAAATGGGGATTTAAATCCTTTTACGAATCATAATTGGCTAGCACCATCCATGTGGTTCCCAAGAAAACTGATCTGACAATTATTACAAATGATAATTGGAGAGTATACCTAGACAGTATAAATTTGAATAATCCCCATGATTGTTCAGAAAAGTTGGAGAGTATACCTAGACAGTATAAATTTGAATAAATTCACTAGAAAATTCCACTTTCTCATACCAATCATTGACCAAACACTATAATTATTATAAGTCATGACACATTATTATATCTTGGTAAGATTATGTGGTTATTTGCATGTAGTAATTTTATAAGAAGTATAATATAAGGAACCATCAACCTAACCTTTTGAGACCTTTTCTTAAATGAGGATTCCTTTCGGATTGTGCAACACCCCACATACATATCATTGGTGTATGGTGAACATTTTAATATATCACATTGAGGATTTCATGGAGTTATTTCTCAATAAAATTACTACATTTGGAACCTCTTTGGATCATAATTATGAACTAATCCCCATGATTGTTCAGAAAAGTTGGAGAGTATACCTAGACAGTATAAATTTGAATAAATTCACTAGAAAATTTCACTTTCTCATACCAATCATTGACCAAACACTAAAATTATTATAAGGCATGACACATTATTATATCTTGGTAAGATTATGTGGTTATTTGCATGTAGTAATTTTATAAGAAGTATAATATAAGGAAACATCAACCTAAACTTTTGAGACCTTTTCTTAAATGAGGATTCCTTTCGGATTGTGCAACACCCTACATACATATCATTGGTGTATGGTGAACATTTCAATATATCACATTGAGGATTTCATGGAGTTATTTCTCAATAAAAGTACTAAATTTGGAACCTCTTTGGATCATTTCTTAGGTAATATTGAGGAATTTTTGAAAATATTCATTTAGAAAAAAAACATTGAACATTGAGAAGTCACATTTTGGTCAAAAAAGGAATAGTTCTAGGTCATATCATTTTACAATGTCATTTATGTAGACAATTCTAAAGTTCAAGTGATCATTTCTTTACCATACCCCACCCGTGTAAATCAAATTATATCATTATCAGAATATGGAGGATTTTATAGATGGTTCGTACATGACTTCAGAAATATTTATATTCCCCAATCTTGATTTACTTTAAAATAAGATGAATTTTACTTTAGTGATTATTTTAGGAAAGAATTTGATTATATGAAGTAGAAACTCATCAACCCCCAATTATGCAACCCCGAAATTGGGAGCACCCATTTAGAATGCTTTGTAATGAATCAAACCAAGTAGTAGGAGATATCCTTTCCAAAATAATTAAAGAAAGATCATATAACATAAAATATTCCTTAATAACCTTGGCTTCTACTTAGATAAATTAGTAAACTATAGGAAAACAATTCCTTGTTGTTGTATTAGAATTGGATAAATTTATATGTTATTTTTGAGGATCTAAATCAATTGTATTCTCAGATCATAAAGAAATTAATTAATTAATAAATAAGGTTGTTTCCAAGATAATGATGAAATGATATATACTTCTATTTAAAGATTTTAACCTATAGATTAAGGAAAAGAAGAATCTTAAAATGATGTGGCATATCACTATAGTAGAAACACTACTAGAACTGGAATTCCAAAAATGAACCCACTAAATGATCACTTATCTGAAGAACAACACTACATCATAGAAAGTGAAGTACCATGGTATGTTGACATAGTAAATTATTTTTTCACACACCAGGTACCATATCACCATATCTCTCACCATAAGGAAAAACTAACGGTTGATGCTTGATTCGACATTTGGGAAGATCCATTTCTGTGGAACATTTTTAAAGATAAATTCATAAGGAGTTTATTACTGAAAGGCTAAATAGAACCTATATTTGAAATTATTCATACACATTCCTATCGATGAAAATTTGAACCTCAATGAATAACTAGAAATGTATTGAAATATGAAATATACTGGACAAACTTGTTTAAAAATGATCATGAATACTTTAAATAATGTGAGAAGTGTCAACATTCTGGAAATATTTCAAAAAGAAAGAAGATTACTGAAAAAACCATCATTTTCTAGGAAATATTTGAATTATTGTCTATTTATATTATGGGTTCCTTATCCATGTATTTTTTGAATTTTTATATCTTTTTTACTGTTGATTATATCCCTAAATGGTTGGAAGATAAGGCCACCAAAACTAATGATGCCAAAATTGTATGTGATTTTTTCAGATTTAACATCTTTTGTAGGTTTTGAGTATCAAGGGATATCATCAGTGACCAGGGGAATCATTTTTTAAATAGAAATATAGAGGTTATACTTAAAATGTATGGAATATATAATAAAATATCTACACCATACTATCTTTAGAAAAATTTCCAAGATGTAGTGTCTAACATTGTGGTTAAATGTATATTTGAGAAAATAGTTAGTCCCAAATAAAATTATTGGATATTAAGGATAGAATAATCCTTATGGGAATACCAGATGGAATATAAGAAACTTAAAGGTATGAGCCCATACTGGTTGGTTTATGGATTTTTTTCATCTTCTAGTGGATTTGGAGCACCAAATATACTGGGAAATCAAAAATATGAATTCAGATTTGGAAAGTTCTAGGAAAGAGATAGATATTTAGTTACAAGAGATAGAGTAAATCAGAAGAGAATATTCTAACAAATATAGAATTTAAAAAGATAGAAATAGAGTGGGAAATAGAAAAAGTGTTTTAGAATAAACCAAATTCAACTAGGAGACCACGTTCTGCTCTATATATCCCAATTGAATTTAATTTCGGGTAAGATTTGTTCTATGTGGGAGGGTCCTTTTATTTTTACTAATGACGATCACTTTTTTTTCAATTCAGATCAAGAAAGAAGAACATGGAAACCAACTCACTATCAATGGGTAAAGGATATGAGATCAAACTGCCCCAACCCATATAATGATTTCTTCCCAGGAGGCTATATTGATCTACTAAAATTAACTAAATTTTTTTTAGTAAGAAACATACTTTTTATCATTTTACTAAAGATTTATGAGATTAGGATAATTTCACCTCTTACATTCATCGCATTGATAATTAATGTAATGTTTTTTACATAGGTATGAGTTATTTTATAGGACCACCATGAAGGAAGTGAAAATGAATCCCAAATCAATGAGAAGGAAGTTGAGAAAAATCTACATGTGAAAAAGTATTTTATCCTTTCATTATTTATTTTTAAAACTGCCAACATGTTTTTGAAAAATCTAATTTTAATTACAAATTACATAAGCTATGTTAAATTGGAAATTTTATGACCAAATAAAAATTATAATTTTACTTAACTTAACAAAGAGAAATTTGCTTCCTAGGAACCTTATGATTCCATGTTTTTAATTGTGTTTATAGTGATATTTAATGAATAAGGAGTAGAATTGTATTATTAGAGTGAAGCATGGATATTGAACTAATGACTCATAATTTTATGGAATTGATTGATTCATGTAAATGAAATTTCCCTATCATTTCTCATGAATTGAATTTATTAAATTACCTTGAATTGAGTTTTTTTATTATTCATTCCATTAATGATTTTCCCAAATCATATCTTCTATTACCAAGAGGATATTTAGACCAAATACTTTCTACTTTATCCTGATATTATTTCTTAAGTGATCTTGGGGCATGTCACCTTCTAGAACTCTCTTTGGAAATTTTCAAATCTATGACTATGAAAAATCACATGTAGAATGATTGAATAATTTTTATTGATAAGCCCTTATCCTTGAGGTCACCATATATATTAATCTGTTTTTATCCCATAGAGGATATGATTGACCTTATTAGGGATGCTCTATATTTCAATCCATTTTTCATCCATTTCTACCCTATTCTTACTATTTTTATGAAATTATAAAGTTAAATATTGTGGAGGGGGTGAGAGAATTCATGTTTGATGGATGCACTATATTTTAAGTGAAATTTTTGGGTGGGGAGTTCTATTTTCGGAATTGAGGAAGGTTTATAAATTATTCAGTTTTGTTCAATTTTTTTCACTTCAAAAAAATTTAAAAAATACAAATGGGTTGTGACTTGGAAGAATAAAAAATCACCATCATCATACCAATGGTTTTTATCATATGTGTTTAGGTGGTATATGTGAGATTAATTTAAATAATTTCTTTGAAAAAATTAAAAAAAGTAGAGAAAATTCAAGAAGGGGTAATTCATTCATTTTTCATTATTTATTCATGATCTTACATTGAGCATCAGAAAGTGGGAGTTGTTACTTTGAAGAGGACAATTTCAGAAAGGTTGAAATTTTTTTATCATGTTGTATATTTTAGAGATAAACATCCTTATTAAAGACTTATATTTCACATCAATTCTTATCAACCTTATGCCTTAGAATTATTATAACCTCGATTTGAAATCCCTGTTGATTTCATGCACATTTTGTCTTTAGAAAGTGGAGAAATTAGATCATTTTTATGCCTATGGATAAGAAGAATATACTTATGATTTAGGCATAACTATACTTGAATTTTTATCTTGATTGATGATAGTAAAATATTTAAATAGTTTTAGACCATGACTTGGCATTTATAATAAATAATAAATTTAGAAAATAAATTAATAGAATGATAAATTACACCATTATTATGGGAGAAAGTAAAATAATAATATTTTTTTCTTTGAAAATGAGAAGTTGAATTAATGTTTTAAATAGAACTTGAATATTGATTTTTACATTGATAATCATTCTATTTTATTACTTTCATATTTAAATAATGGTAGTGTTGGTTCCCTTTTAATTCAATGTTGAGAATTTTATGCATGACAAATAGAAAAGTTTATGTGTGGGTGAATTTTATGAAATCATAATGTCATTAACATTTTAAAACAAATTTTAATAATTTTAAGAGGATTTTAATAAATAACATAATAAATATCAGCATTTTATTAAAATATGGGGGTTTAGTGTTAACAAATAAATCTGGAAAAAAATAAATTAAAATTTTGAGTTTTCGAAGTTTGATTTATTTTGATAATATGTTGAAACTGATAAATAATTTAAAACTATTTTAGGTAATAAAAGATAAAATAGGGATAGGCTTGATCGGGTGGTACTATAAAACAGATATCTAACCCATTTGGATAGGCCAGCTAAGAAGGCCCATATAAAGGTCCAACCTAGCAGTAAGATAAGTATAGCTTGCATGGCTTAGTTCATAGGAGCATCACATCGACATGTGGTGTTCAAGGCCCCATGGTGATAGGAAGAATTTTTTGGAATGGGGATGGGTATAGAAGTAGTAAGGGTAATGAGACCAAAGCCCAACTTCATTTCGAAATTTTTTTCCATGTGTTAACATTTAAGTGAGAACCCACCTGTGGAAATATTTGATCTGGCACGAAATTTTAATACAACAATGTTCATCTTTATAAAAATGAAACCTTTTCAACTCACCTCCACTACCCCCATGCTTGGACACACCCAAGCCACAAATTGACATTTCTCGACACCTCCTCCTCCATCTACGATCACCGATAAACACCATTTCTATTACCAAGAAGCCTGAGCTTCATCTCATAACCACAACCAAGGAAAAATAATAAACATCAATCTTCTTCTCTACTTCAGAAAATATTCATTCTTGCACCACTCAACACCTGTAACACCCCAAGATTTCATAGTATGTTATTTTTTCAAAGTAATTCAATAACTTGTACTACACGCAACACTGAGTTCAAGCACACCACGACTTACCAAACTAGCCGTTCAAAAGAAGTTATGAATATTATTAACTTAATTTTGAACAATATAAAATCCTTATAATTTTAGAATCCATATTATGAGTTTCTTGGACATAATGTAAGAACTAATTCATTTTTTCAGATAAAAGAAGTATTTTTCAAAAAATGCACTTTTACCGCCTTATAATTGTGAACCCTTTTTAAATCCAATATTTGAAACTTTTATATAATCAATTTTTCAAAATAAACATTGTTTTTAGAATAAGGACATAATAATTTATTTTCAATAAATTTTGGGTGTTTTTCTGATAACATTCATATTTGGGTGAATAGTGAAAATACTATATTTTAACTGAAAACAACTTTTTTAATCAAAATAATTTATTATGTTAAATTATACATTATAATAATTTGTAAGTATAAATAGGTTATATTTTTAACATTTAATCCAATTTTTTTCATTTTAAGTAATTTCACTTTGAGATTGGACATAAACAAGTGTAAATCTTTTGATAGTTATAGTTTCTAAAAATTACGCCTTTTGGTTTTGACAACAGGAATTAATCTTAAATTAATAAATGAAACTTCTATGTTTTGAATTTGTTAAAATATACTTCATTTTTGAATTCAGAATATCAAAATTATCTTAGGGTGAATTTTTGGTATTTTTCTGAAAACTTTCAATTTTTGATTAATAGTGAAAAACACTGAGTTATTGTTTAAAACCGACTTTTTATTTAAATAATTATTTATTTTATTTAAATTTATTTTAGGTAAAAATATATACATAATAACTATATAGGTTTAATGTAATTAATTGGAGTCAATTTATAATAATTTTAGATATATAAAAAGTTTATTGAAGTTTTCACCGTCTTTTACCCACTTCCAAGGAGAATTTACAAATTCGCGTAAAACATAATTTTACCGCTTCTATGAGTGGAATTTCAAAAATATGAGAGACACAGTTGATATCGGTTAGAAAAATGTGGTTCAATAATATAAAAATTGTTTTTGGTGAATAGTAACTTTTTACTTTTATTTACCATGGTTAAAAGTAAATAGGGTAATAAATGGTAAAAATGGTATTATTATTACCCTAACACATGTCCTAATTCTATTGGATTAGTGTAATTCGACCAAAAAAACCTTAAGAATAAAATATGATCCTTTAGTTCTACATGGATTAGATTGGGACATTTATTATTATTTAATTTAAAGAAGAGTCAAAAGAGTTAAAATCAATGTTTAATAACTAAAACATTTTTAATATAGGGTTATACATAAGATAAATTAGACATTAAATATTCATTAGAAAACTAAAACGGTTTCCTACATAATGGTATTTTATTTATAATTTTTAGACATTATATAATTAAATTTATTTTATGACACAATGATGATGCAGTAATTACCATATTAATGAACGATTAAAACAATTGACAATATAAATATCCAAATAAATTTAATTTGAGACTTTTTATAAATTACAATAATTTTCTAGGTTATTATGAGATGTTAGAGTTGGTTAGATCAATTTTTTTTGACGTAATCATGGTGTTATGATTTTAACAAAAAAACAAATACCAAATAGTGTCAAAATTGACGTAAAATAGTGTTTAAAACAAATATTATTATATTAATTGATATAATAGTTATAAAAATATAAGTTTTGTCCAAAAGACTTATATAAAAATATATATGACATTAATTAACCAATTGGTGTTCGATTGACATTTTATAGTAAGTTTATTAATGATATAATATAAAAATACAAAGAGACATGGTAAATGTCAAACTATTTAACTAAGAGTTAAATCTAAAAGATAAGGTTAATATGATAACCTAAACCTGTCTAAAAACTATTGGTTGAGTTTTTTTCAACCTCTCCCCACCTTAGATTTTAAATAATTCATTTTGGAGCCATTATAAACCAAAAATGAATTTATTATAAAATAATATTTTATGTTTTTTCTAAGGTGCCCCTCGCCCCACTTATAATAGGGAACTTCCCCTTCTCTCAAATTCGCACCTCCAAATCCATTTGTCTCGGCCAAAATCTGCCCAAATATCCTCCCAATTATTCTACCTTCATCCTAGAGGCCTTCCTTTGGTCATAAATCCAACATATGAATCCATTTTGATCAAATCAAAAAGAAAAACCCGAAGAAGAGGTAATGATTTCACCACCCTCTTTCAAGTTCTCTTATTCTTCCACTTAATCTTTCTTTGTTGTTTCCATTATAAAATAATAACTCCAATATATTATATATACTATGATGTTATTATAAATATGGCACAACTATATTCATTATTTTATCCATATTATGAATGATAATGTCACCATGCGTGCGTATGTACGGCTTACCGTGTCCACGCCGTGGTGTAATTTATTATTCAACACTATGTAATTTGGATGGATATAATGATGAGTAATATGTATATAAATAATGAAAATAACGTGATAATGTCTCTTTAAAATTAATATACCATTCAATTCCATACCTTTAAAGAAATGATATTGTCGCTACTGCGTACGTACGGATTACCGTCTCCACGATGCGATGAGATTTGTTTCCACGTTCACCATCAATGATTATAAAAATATATATTACTAATAAGTATATCATATATGAAATAATAATTCTATTGGAGATATATATATATATATATGTGTGTGTGTGTGTGTGTGTACTTACATATATCTTATTCACCTAGTTCCGTTCAATAAGATATGAAAACAGAAACCGCGTTTATGCATACATACGGACTACCGTCTCCATAAACGGTGTTCTTCATTTCATATATATGTCTATTATACATATTTATATTCTAAATATATATGATATATAAATCATGTTTTATATTCTAGAAGTATTTAAATCTTGATCTAAGTGATACAATCAAGAGTAACAAGTTAAAACACGTACGATAAAGAAAGTGATTATTACCCAAAATGTTAATTAAACATGGACATTATTATTAAATGGGTAGTATAAAGTCATAAATGAATCATGTATGATATCATAAATATTTATATGGTTCTGGTATAATTTAATAACCTACTAATATCTTTATACAGGAGGTTAAACATACCCTCGACTAAAGGAAAGTGCAAGGTAAGGGTTAATTCCTCAATCTCATTATTATCCGGGATAGTTTATGTGTAAGTATTTACTTGGAAATTTTTATCATCCATATCCATTTTTCATAAAAATGATTTCAAAATGAATATTTTAAGGATTTGTGAAAGGTACTCTTTATCAATATCATAATTTTAAATGTTTTAAAGATTTGTCTTTCTAAATCTTTTTAATTATTGTCCATGTTTTCAAAATGATTTTAAGGATTTATTTATATGGACATGAATGTTTTGAAATGATAATTTTTTTAAAAAGTTTCAAAGTGTTATGTGAAACTTTAATTAAAAAATATCTTTTAAATTACTTCTTTTATAAATGTGTGATTTTTAAATGATTTTACAAAAAGGATATTTCTCTCCAAAAGTTTTACTCATCATTTTCAACTATGTCAACAATCTTTACTGGATATTATTTTTGACTGAGGTTGATTTATTATAATACAATCTTCCATATTGTATTGAATGAGTTATTATATTTTTTAATGTGGATGTTTTATTCTTATACCATTCATTGTTTATGGTTAATGTATTGACAATTTTTATGCTAGTTTTAATATAAATTTTAATGTTATGTTTCAACTTTTTCATATGAGGAATGCAATGGACATAGTAAGTGACGAGTAGAGCCTGCTATAGCTCCTCGATGAATCAGTGGGTCTCATGAGACAAACTAGTGTCTTGGAATAAGGCCTTGATAAAAAAATTATTTGTAGTCTTGGCATAAGGCCTTGACTATGTGGTAATGATGTCCGGCATTAGGCATTCCCTCATTATGAAATTAGTTATTACATGGGATTATTAGACTCGTAGAATGTCCATGTGCACGTTTATATGGTAATGTTTGATTTATTTTTTTCATTTTATGTTCATGTTTATGTTTAAAAAGGATTTTTTTATCACAAATATTTCCTTAAAATTTTATAGCATCTGCTAAATTATTTACCCTTACTAGGCATCTGAGATCACCGCTTTCTTATGTTTTATTTTCCTAGGATTCCAAGAAGTGTATTATGATTGATATGCATGGTTAAGCTAAAAGGAATAATGGAGTTATCAAATAACTATCTACGTTGTGTTTTATGTATAAAATTTTAATGTAAAGTAAATGTATGTAATCAATTTTAAAAGACTTCTAAACTGATCGGTCCTTCAGGACTTGATTCCTAGTAATCATGAAAATGTATTAAAATAATGCACCGGCTCTAGGTAACTAGGGTTGGGGAATTACAGTTGGTATCAGAGGAAGTTAAGAAAAAACCTTGGAAACTAGATTTAGATAAACTCCAATTAGAGCACATTACCCTAAGATAGACTTTGAGGATTAGTATAGAATAACTTCCTAGAATTTTGGTAATGTAGAGATTTTGTGAGTTTTCCAAGAAAATACATCCCTGTGTGGATACGAGTAGGTAGAGGCAGCTCTGGCATAGATGTACCTAGGGGTAAAACCCTAAAACACCTCTTTGAGCTAGAATCTAATGAGAACTAGTGCACAACAACAGGCCTTGTTGCACTCTTGTTTACGACACTCCCGGGGGATATGCTTAGGATAATTCTCATTTTCTTTAGAAATCATTATGAAGGATTTACGAGTATATACATCCTCAAAGAAAATATTTTTATGGATTATATCCATAAACTGTTCAATTAATGTTAGGTATTTTACAAGTTTCAAATTATTCATTGCAATTCATAAACTGGCTTAGTGTATGTCATTATATAGAAATGGCACCCAGTAGAAGGAATATGAACTCAAGAAATACGTATGATCCAAAGAGTAAGAGAGATCATATCTTTCACAGTATTAAGACAATATTTAGAATGGAAATAGTCTCCCATGTATTCTCAGCATATGAAGATATAGTATCATGTGTTAATAAGATAAGTAAATAATTTTTTTAATCATATGGATTTGAAGGGAATCAAGAGAAGAAAACGCTGGAAGAGAGAAATATGGATAAAAGGAAGTGGGAAAAGAAGTATTTTCATATATGTGATAATTGGGGAAAGAATCACCTTGGTAAATTATTGAAGGGAATGGGAGTTTTTTTATAAGTGTGGAGAAAAAGGACACCATGTACGTGATTTCAATGGTAAAAAAAGTTTCAAATTTACAATGCATCATCTGCCAGGAGTTGGGACACTACGCCAATCAATGTCCAAATCATCGGAGTATACCCCAAATGCTTCTATTTGATAAGAATCGAGATATGATACTACCGAATATGAAGATGAATTATTAAGAGTTCTTATGTTGTTATTAATGTATTGTGTCGTTTTAGTGTTGTGTCAACGATGTACTGGTTATATGAATTATGGAAATAAATAAGGAGTGTACTGCAGTTCTATTTCATTGGGAATTTGAGATTATATGGTTCTGATACTAAGGAAGTAATTTTGGAATAAGAGATGGTTGATTTGGATAAGTTATATTGGATATTCTTGACTATATTGGAACTAATTAATGGGTTTTTTATTTCATGATTGTTGGAATATTAAAAAAAATGGATATAAGGAATATATCCAGTATTATATAAAGGATAAGGGAGCATGAATGTAATCAATAAGTTTTTTTGGAAATTCAGGGTGTTACCATTTTTTAAAATAACACATGATGAAGGTGTTCACATGTTATTACATGGAAAAAAGGATCTTCATTGTGTTTAACTTCCTTATAAATTTTGGACTGTGAGTTTGGATAGAAGTATTTTGGATAAGTCTAAAGTTTGGAATATATTAAGTTTGAAATTGGATATTATGGTTAAAGTTATTTTTGGATTTTTATAAAAAGGACAACACGCAGACCGTGTGACTATCTATCACATCAGAAAAAGCTGTGGGAATCGAACCCACAACCATAGTGTGATTGAGATTTATCACCTACCACTGGACTACATGAAGTCTCTGGATGTTATAATCTAGTTTTTTAAAGGGTCTGATAGGTGAATTATAAATTCGTTATTTTTGGAATGCTATACGATTAGGATAAATAGAATATATTTTTTGAAACATTTTGGAGTGAAAGACGAGTTTGTGGTAGGAATTATTTAAAGGATGTAACTCTACTTGTCAAGTATATATATATATATATATTCCCTCTTATTAAGACTAAATTTTATTAACCCAATTTCCGATATGAGTTCTTCACAATGGTATTTTATACTTTCAACCTTTTATTTTTGAAGAACAATTACAAATTGAGAGGACGAATTTTATTAAAGGAAGGAAGAATGTAACACCCAGGGTTTCATAGTATGTTATTTCTTCAACGTAATTCAATAACTTGCACTACACGCAACACCGAGTTCAAGCACACCCCGACTTACCAAACTAGCCGTTCAAAAGCGGTTATGAATAGTATTAACTAAATTTTGACCTATATACAATCCTTATAATTTTAGAATAAATATTATGAGTTTCTTAGACATAATGTAAGAACTAATTCATTTTTTCAGATAAAAGAAGTATTATTCAAAAAATGCTCTTTTACCGCCTTTCAATGTTGAACCATTTTTAAATACAATATTTTAAACATTTATATATTCAATTTGACAAAATAAACATCTTATTTAGAATCAGGACATCAGAATTTAGTTTCAATAATTTTTTGGTGTTTTTCTGATAAGTTTCATATTTGGGTGAATAGTGAAAAATACTATATTTTAACTGAAAACAACTTTTTTAATCAATATAATTCATAGTGTTAAATTATACATTTTAATGGTTTGGAAGTATAAGTAGATTATATTTTTAACATTTAATCCAATTTTGGTCATTGAAAGTAATTTCACTTTGTGATTGGATATAAACAAGTGTCAATATTTTGATAGTTATTGTTTCTTAAAAATACGCCTTTTGGTTTTGACAACAGAAATTAATTTTAAATTAATAAATGAAACTTATATGTTTTTAATTTGTTAAAATAGACTTAATTTTTGAATTTTTAATATCAAAATTATATTAGGGTGAATTTTTGGTATTTTTCTGAAAACTTTCAAATTTTGATGAATAGTGAAAAACACTAAGTTATTGTTTAAAACCGAATTTTAATTTAAATAATTATTTATTTTATTTAAATTTAATTTACGTCAAAATAAATACATAATACCTATATAAGTTCAATGTAATTAATTGGAGTCAATTTATAATAATTTTAGATATATAAAAATTTTATTGAACTTTTCACCGTCTTTTACCCACCTCCTAGGAGAATTTTCAAATTCATATAAAACTTAATTTTATCGCTTCCATGAGTGGAATTTAAAAACTCCAAGAGGCACATTATATATCAGTAAGAAAAATGTGGTTCAATAAGATAAAAATAATTTTTGGTGAATTGTAACTTTTTACTTTTATTTACCACGGTTAAAAGTAAGTAGGTTAATTAAGGGTAAAAAGCTATTATTATAATGCTAACACATGTACTAATTCTATTGGATAAGTTTAATTTTACCAAAAACAACCTTATGAATAAAATATGATTCTTTAGGTCCACTTGGATTAGATTCGTACATTTATTATTATTTAATTCAAAGAAGAGTTAAAAGAGTTAAAATCAAAGTTTAATAACTAAAACATTTTTAATATAGGGTTATACATAAGATAAATTTTACTGTAAATATTCATTATAAATCTAAAAAGATTTCCTACATAATTGTATTTTATTTTTAATTTTCATATATTAAATAATTAAATTTATTTATGACACAATGATGATGCAGTAATTACCGTATTAATGAAAGATTAAAATAATTGACATTATAAATATCCAAATAAATGTAATTTGAGACTTTTTATAAATTAAACTAATTTTCTAGGTTATTATGACATGTTAGGGTTGGTTAGCTATATTTTTTTCGATGTAATCATTCTGTTATGATGTTAACAAAAAAACAAATACCAAATAGTGTCAAAATTAACATAAAATAGTTTTTAAAACCAATATTATATTATTAATTGATATAATAGTCCTAAAAATCTAAGGTTCCGTAAAAAGACTTATATAATAATATATATGACATTAAGGAACCAATTGAGGTTATATTTGCATTTTATAGTAAGTTTATTAACCATATAATATAAAAATAAAAAGAGACATGGTAAATGTCAAACTATTTAACTAAGAGTTAAATCTAAAAGTTAAGGTTAATATAGTAACATAAACCTGTCTAAAACCTATTGGTTGAGTTTTTTTCGACCAGTAAACACCTTATATTTTAAATAGTTTATTTTTGAGCCATTAGAAAACGAAAATTAATTTATTATAATATAATATTTTAAGTTTTTTCTAAGGTGCCCCTCACCCCTCTTATAAAAGGTAACTTACCCTTCTGTCAAATTCACACCGCCAAAGCCGTTTGGATCGGCCAAACTCTACCCAACTATCCTCCCAGCTATCCTACCTTTATCCTAGAGGCCTTCCTTTGGTCATAAATCTAACCTAATAATCCCTTTTGATCAAATCAAAAGGAATAACCTGAAGAAGAGGTAATGATTTCACCACCCTATTTCAAGTTCTCTTATTCTTCCACTTATTCTTTCTTTGTTTTTTCCATTATAAAATTATAACTCCAGTATCTTCTATATACTGTGATTTTATTATAAATATGTCACAACTATATTCATTATTCTATCCATCTTATGAATGATAACGTCACCATGCATGCGTATGTATGTCTTACCATCTCCACGTCGTGGTGTAATTTTTATTCTACACTATGTTATTTGGATGGATATAATGATGCATAATATGTATATAAATAATAAAAATAAAAATATAACATCTCTGTAAAATTAATATACCGTCCAATTCCACACCTTTAAGGAAATTATATTGTCGCTCGAGCGTACGTACGGATTATCGTCTCCACGGCGCGATAAGATTCATTTCCACGTTAACCATTCATCGACGATTATAAAAATATATATTACTAATAAGTATGTAATATATGAAATAATAATTCTACTGGAGATATATATATATATATTTACTTACATATATCATATTCACTTAGTTCCATTCAATACGATATAAAAACGGAAACTGCGTTTATGCGTACGTAAGGACTACCGTCTCCATAAACGGTGTTTTTCATTTCATATATATGTATATTATACATATTAATATTCTAAATATATATGATATATAAATCATTTTTTATATTCTGGAAGTATTTAAATCTTTATCTAAGTGATACAACCAAGAGTAACATGTTAAAACACGTACGATAAAGAAAGCGATTATTACCTGAAATGTTAATTTAACATAGAAATTATTATTAAATGGGTAGTATAAAGTCATAAATGAATCATGTATGATATCATAAATATTAATATGGTTCTTGTATAATTTAATAACATACTAATATCTTAATATAGGAGTTTAAAATTACCCTCTACTAAAGGAAAGTTCAAAGTAAGGGTTAATTCTTCAATCTCATTATTATCCGAGATTGTTTTTGTGTAAGTATTTACTAGGACATGTTTATCATCCATGTTCATTTTTCATAAAAATGATTTCAAAATTAATATTTTAAGGATTTTTGAAAGGTAATATTTATCAAGATCATAATTTTAAATGTTTTAAATATTTATCTTTCTAAATCTTTTTACTTAATGTCCATGTTTTCGAAATGATTTTAAGGATTTATTTATATGGACATGAATGTTTTGAAATGATAATTATTTTCAAAAGTTTCAAAGTGGTATGGGACACTTTGATTAAAAAATATATTTTAAATTACCTCCTTTATAAATGTGTGACTTTTAAATTATTTAACAAAAATGTTATTTCTCTCAAAATGTTTTACTCATCATTTTCAACTATGTCATCATCCTTTACTGGATATTATTTTTGATTGTGGTTGATTTATTATAGTATAGTCTTCCATATTGTATTGAATGAGTTATGATATGTTTGATTGTGAATGTTCTATTTTTAAAACATTCATGGTTTATGGTTAATGTATTAAACTTTTCGTATGCTATTTTTAATACAAATGTTTTTGTTATGTTTCAACGTTTTCATGTCAATAATGCAATGGACTTAGTAAGTGATGGGTAGAGTCCACTATAGCTCTTCGATGCATCGGTATGTCTAATGAGTCAAACTAGTGTCTTGGAACAAGGCCTTGACAAAAATGTTATTTTTAGTCTTGGCACAAGGCCATGACTATGTGGTAATGATGTCCGGTGTTAGGCATTCCCTCATTATGAAATTAGTTATTACATGTGATTATTCGCCTAGTAGAATATCCATGTGCATGTTTATATGGTAATGTTTGATTTATATTTTTTTCATATTATGTTCATGCTTATGTTTAAAAAGGTTGTTGTTTTTATCAAACATCTTTCCTTAAAAGTTTATAGCTTTCGCTAAATTATTTACCCTTACTGGGAATCTGAGCTCACCCCTTTCTTATGTTTTATTTTCCCAGGATTCCAAGAAGTTTATTATGATTGATATGGAGGGTTAAGCTAAAAGGAATAATGGCTTTCTCAAAGAAATATCTATTCTGTGTTTTATGTTTCAAATTGTAATGTAAAGTTAACATATGTAATCTATTTTCCAAGATTGCTAAACTGATTGGTCTTTTAGGACTTGATTCCATGCAAATCATGCCAATGTGTTAAAATAATGTCTCAGATCTGGGTAATTGGGGTCGGCGTGTTACAACACCACTATTTCTCTTTGTATCTACCTAGGAAACCCCCACTGGGAAAGCTAGAGCTCAAACTTGTGATCTCCTCCATAGCTTAGGGATGTAATGAATTACCTCAGGAATCTTGACCATCCAATGTTAAAACCTAAAAAAAGAGAGAAAAAACTATTCATTGAGTAGATCTCGACCCATCCAACCACAATGAAGGTTGGATGGAAGGAGGAGGGAACATTACTTTGTAGAACCCAACATTGTTCTATTGACTCACCAAGGTAGTTTGACTATGGAACAGAGTTACCATTCACTACTTTTGAGCATAAAACCATCAATATTGCTACCATTAATGGTTAGTGGAATGGTAATTCCATTTATGGTGGTAAATATTACCACTATTGTGGATGGTGGGAGATTTCACCATGTGCGTTCGACCACCACTATTAAAAATAACCTGAATAGTAGATAGAATGATAGGACATGATGTGCTACCATTGTCTTTGATGACAAAATACCCTTGGAAAGTGAAACTAGTGTGATACTATTCAACCATAACCGAGGTGAGTGGATATAATATAGGATTTTCTATCGCTACCTAAAAGGAGTAGAACAAACTTTTACTACTACCATTTGGATGTCTTATCATTCGAGCTACCAAATGATCAAATGTCACTACTTGGAGTAGTATCAGGAATTTCTACCATATTTTTTGTGGACCTACTATGGATTAAAGGAATACTTCATAGAGGATGTTTTTATTATTGTTTTATGATTCTTAAGGATGAAGAGAAATCTACAGTTGTGGTTTTCATATTCACAATGCACCATGGAGGGTGTCTATATGTGAGAAAAGGAGTAGCTAGAAAACTGTTGAAATGATACCATCATGCGTGTTACCATGAAAATATATCATTGAAAAAATTGTAGATTATGATACCATGAGTGTGCTACCATAAGGTTTTTCTTTTTGACTCCCAATGATAGATTCTTCTATCATTACTATGTAATATGTGTCAATACTAGAAATTAGAATTACCTGATAATTTATTATATTTAATATTTAAAATATTTTGATAGATATGTTCATAATTTGAGTTATGATAAAGGATATTTGAATGATAAAGATACAAAGTACTCTTACCTATATAAATATAAGCCTTAATACCAATAAAAAGGCATTCATGAATTAGATATTTGTGGGAATGATAAATATTTCTTCTAGCTCTATTTTTTAAAATTTTATTTTTTATTTGATGTTATCATTCCTTCCACCATTATACATGTATTGTTTCTTATCTTATGAATGGGTAGAAATCTTAACTAGTTGGGTGATGGTTAGGTTACTTGAATATGTAATTCTTGAGTCTAGTTCAATTTATTTAAGTACATTGATCAATTTTATTAATTTACACTATTTTCAATTCTAAATTATCAATTTTTTATATGAATATGATTGTGTTTTTATTCAATTATGAATTTTACTATTTACATGATTAAAGAATTATTTTCTTACTCTTCTAGTATTTTGATCACACCTACTGGTTGATTTATATTTAAGTAAATAAGTGTTTAGTGGTTACTAAACTCATGTGGAGAAAAAAATTGTTTGATTTGGATGATTGGGAATTTGAATACCTAATTTGGAATTGGCTAAGGAATTCAAAGAATAATTATTTTTTATTTCAAACATTGGAAAGAAATTTTTTTTGGAAATTGTGAGGATAATTCTCATTAACATAAAACATGATCAACGGTGAAAAGGGGAAAATGACTGTTTATCTTTTCATTTAATTAGTTAATAAAAACGGCCTACTAATTTCAAATGGAGTATGATAAAATTATAAATAGAGAAGCTGAACAGAAATTACAATCACTTTAATCTCTTCATTTAAATATCAAAGCACTTACTTCACTTATTTATATTATTAATGGTTTTATTATTTACTTTTACACCATGATAATATGATTATAACACTTCTACTTGGAGAAAACATTGTTTTACTAAGAATACTATATAACAACCCAAGATTCCACAGTACGCTTCTCTTTCAATAATGCAATATCTTGCATTGTATGCAAGTTCGAGATTCTAACACACCACGACCAATCAAAGTAGCCATTATGAATAGCAATACCCACTTTTTGAAATTTTATAAATTTTATTATTAAAATTGGACTTTATTTTTGGATTCTGAATATCTAAATTATCCTATGTTGAATTTTTCATTTTTTTCTGAGAACTTCCAATTTTTTATAAATAGTGTAAAATACTAAACTTAAATTAAAAATAACCTTTTTAATCAAAATAATTTATTGGGATAAATTATATTATTTATTGGTTTTAAATTATAATTAGAATATATTTTTACCATTTTATCCAATGTTTGTCATTAGAATTAACTTCACTTTGAAATTGGACATAAACAATTGGCAATCTTTTGATTGATATTCTTTCGTAAAAACACGCTATTTGTTTTGACAATGGGAATTAATTATAAAATTAATTAATGAAACTTATATGTTTTGAATTTGATAAAATAGACATCATCTTTGAATTTGGAATATCAAATATATCTTAGGGTGAATTTTTGGTATTTTTCTGAAAAACTCCAATTTTTGATGAATAGTGAAACCACTAAGTGGTAGTTAAAAAACTGATTTTTCGTTTAAATAAAATTTTACAGCTTCTGTGAATTTAATTTCAAAAATCCTACATACATGGTTTTCATTAGAAAGTAAAATGCGGTTCAGTGGGATTAAAATAATTTTTGGTGAACAGTAAATTTTAAGTTTTATTAATCGCGATTAAAGGTAATTAGTGTAATTTAAGCTAAATATAATGATATAATAATATGAAATTACCTTTACACTTGTCCTACACTTATTGTATGAGTCATGGCTGACCAATAAAATCCATGGGTCAACTTTGGGGCCCCATGGAGCCACTTGGGTAATAAAATAACATTAATAACTTTTTATTTAAAGAAAAAATAAATGTGTCACAAACATGTATTATTTCACTAAAACAGTTTTAAATAAGGTTATAAAAGTCATAGTTTTGACTATAAATATTCATTGGAAAGATAAAAATATTTCCTACATAATCTTATTTTTTTATAATTTTTAGACATTAAATAAATTAATTTATTTATGACACCATGATGATGCAGTGATTACCTCATTAATTAACGATTTAAATAAAATGAAAAGATAATGTAAAATCGAACACTTAAACTTGTCCAAAACCTATTGAATGGGTGGATTTCAAACCCTTATCACCTTATCCTAGAAATATATCATTGTGGGACCTTTAAAATCCGAAAATCATTTCATAATAATGTAACATTTCATGACTCTCCAAGAGTGTCCCTCCTCTCCTCTTATAAAACACCCCCACCTCTACCACCTTATTCACACCTTAAAATCCATTTGGCTCAGACAAACTCTACCCAAATACTCTCTCAAAAAGATTTACCCGATTTTAAAGTAATGTATTCTCTTATATTCTTTTGTTTTATTTTTATTCTCCAACCCATTAAACCCTTTTTATTAAATTATTCTGTAACAACACCAGTATATTAAATATACCAAGATTTTTTTATGAGAATTATTTTATTTACACCTACACACACCTCTGTCTAATGGTTAATGAACATACTGTTTCTGTGGGTGGCAAATTTCTGCCTCATGAAATGATGATTGTTCAATCTTTTTTTAACGCCTCTCATGGTGGCCATTATGATGAAAATATTTCTATATATGATATATATTATGTTTATTTTTTCTTTATGCTTCTGTATTTTTCATTTATGGCATATCTTTATGATTTCCATTATGGGTAAAGGCGATAATTTCATTTTCAGAAGTGCGGACTACCACCCCCTCAAAGTGATTTGAATCGTTAATGCCATATGTGTGACGTATAAAGGATGGATTTGATGATATTATATATTATATCATACTTTAATTATAATATACCTTTATATAATTATGATTTCATTCCATTAAATATGAAATATAAATGAAAGTACCATTCATGCGTATGTACGGCTTACCGTCGCCATGAACAGTGCATTTCATTTCTTACCTCTAAATGTTATGTAATATTATAAATGCATTCATATACTGGATATATATGATATATATCATATCTAGATTATGAATATAATTCTGGATATAATGGATATTTTACCACATGAACAACTTGTAATTATAAGAAGTTTATTGTTGACTCAAGTGACAAAGATCGACAAAACAACCGATATTAACTTAAATGACTACATAATGTTCATAACATGGTAATAAGTGATATAAAACGAATAATGAACTTGAAAAAGGTTCTTAAGCAAGTATAAATTAACTCTAGATTATTATTCAGGAGATTAAAGAACAACCGAGTCAATTTGGACACGAGGTAAGGGACTTTGTCTCAATCTCCTTTCATTGAGGAATATTTTGTTTTATACACAACATTCCTTTATACGGTGTATAAACCCCTTTTACTTTTACTTTTATTCAAAAAGAATCATTTTATACGAAGAACTTTTACTAAATGACAAAAGGAATGTTTTTTCTTACGTATGGAGTGACAATAAATTCCCCGCCGCCGTGACCATTATTTGATTTTCGACTTCCTCTACAAGCCATAACTTTTTAAAAATGAAAAATAAATACCATTTTTTATTTTTATTTTATTTTGGTTTTGATAATGGTTTTGATAATTTTTTTTATTATATCAATTTGTTGTATTGATATCTTGTGATTGAAATGTCAAAATGTCATATTTACTTTATGCATGTTTTATGTGATACGATTATGTTATGGTTTATGATATGTTTAAACCTGTTCATATGAGGAATGTATTGGACTTAATAAGTGACAGTTGGAGCCCTCTATAGCTCCTCAATGCATCGGTAGGTCTCATGAGACAAACTAGTGTCTTGGCACAAGGCCTTGACAAAATCTTATTGTAGTCTTAGCACAAGGCCTTGACTATGTGGTTATGATAGTTTGTCATTATGCATTCCATCATTATGAAAGTGGTTATTGATATTTCATGTGATTATTGAACTAGTAGAATATCCATTTGAATAATTAAATAGAATTATTTCATTTTAATTTTTCTATATTATACTAAAGTTCATGTTTAAAAGGCTTTTGTTTTAGTTATACATTACCTTAAATTTTTAGGTTTATTTATGAAAGTTTCCGCTATATTGTTATCCTTACTGAGCATCTGAGCACACCCCTTTCCATGTTTTATTTTTTCCAGGATGTGAAAAAATATTTTATGACTGACCTATAGGGAGAGTCTTAAGGGTATATGAGTGTGGACTATGAAGACTATGTTATTTTTTTTACTTTATGATGTAATGTAACATTTATGAATGTATATAGTGTTTCCAAGGCTACTAAACTAATCGGTGTTTCGAGACTTCATCTTTTGTGATCATGCCAATGTTACATAATAATGCACCGACTCTGGTTAACTGGGTTCATGGCGTTACAGTTGGTATCAGAGGCTATTTAGTACTAACCTTGGAAGCTAGATTTAGATATTATCTGAATAGAGCACATAGTCCTAAGATAGACTTTGAGGATTAGTATAGAAGAACTTCCTAGAATTTTGGCATTGTAGAGATTTTGTGAGTTTTCTGAGCAATACATCCCTGTCTGGATACGAGCAGGTAGAGGCGGTTGTGGCACAGATGTACCTAGGGGTAAAACCTGAAAACACCGCTTTGAGCTAGACTCGAACGGGAAATGGTGCACAATAACGGGCATTGTTGCACTCTTGGTTACGACACTCCCGGGGGATATGCTTAGGATAATTATCATTTTCTTTACAAACCATTATGAAGGGTTTATGATTATATACTTCCTCAAAGAAAACATTTTTTTGATTATGGATTATATCCATAAACTGTTCAATTTATGTTAAGTGTTTTACAAGTATGGAATTATGTATTTTTATTCATAAACTGATCTAGTTTATGCCATTGTTTAGAAATGGTGCCTAGTGGAAGGAATGGAAACCATATCAATGCACTGACTCCATATAGGGATTTCCCTCCTGCTCAAGATAATTATAATGGAGCTGGTGATATAACTGGTGCTAATCAGCTTATCACCATACTGGGACAACTCACTCAGGTTATGAATAATAACCATACTCGTATGGAGAACCCTGATCCGCAATGAGGAGGATCAATGTCATACCACTTAATGAGGCAACAACCACCAACATTCAATGGGAGTACAAATCCCTTAGTAGCTGATCAATGGATAAATTCCTTAGAGAAAATATTCCATGCCTTGGGGAGTAGTGAGAGGGAAAAGGTTATCATGGAAGTTTATCACCTCACTGAAGATGTTGATCAATGGTAGTCATTGATTCAAAATACAAAGGAAGATGAAGAAGTATCAAGTATGTAATGGAGATATTTCAAAGAACTTTTCTTAGAAAAATACTTTCCTTGTGACTATCAAGTAGATATGGAAAGGAAATTTATGAGTCTGAGGCAAAAGGATGATGAGAATTTCGTAATGTATGAGCCTAACTTTAAAAGGTTAGAAAGGTATGCAGAAGATTATATACATAACCCAAGAAGTTATATTGATCATTTCTTTGATGGGTAAAAACCATTTCTTCATCGAGCATTACTATCACAATCTTTCTCAACATACGAAGATATAGTCTCATGTTCTATCAAGACAGAAAAGGAATTCTTTAAATCTTATGACAATAAAGTAAATCAAGAGAAGAAGAGAACAGTGTAACAAGAGATAGATAAAGGGAAAAAGGGAAAGAAGGATTTTCCATTATTCAATAATTGTGGGAAGAATCACCCCTGATACTTTCCTAAAAGGAATGGGAGTTTGTTATAAATGTGGAGAAAAGGGTCACTAGGATCGTGATTGTAAAGGAAAGAAAGAGGCTATCAATGTTGAATACTATAATTGTAGGGAAATGGGGCATTATGAAAATGAATTTCTTACGGGTTAGGGAAAATTACCTCAGAAAAGGACAAGGGATCAAGGCCAATCTTATGCTATTACTACAATTGAAGTGGAATAATTATTGTATTTGCGTTTTTGGACTCAAGAACTATATTATGGTTATAAGAATAATGTGATATATATATATGATTTTACTGAATTACTTATTGTTTTCATTAAGGTTTTAATATGATGAAGGTAATCATATTTTTAGTATGTGAAAATAAGAGAAACTTTTCTTTGTTTGGGGAATCTGATGAATTGATTTTGGAATTTAGAGACATTGTAGGGAAAGTCTGGACAGAGGTATTTTGGATAACTATAAAGGTTAGAATGGATTAAGTTGAACTTTGGATAATATTATGTACGGTTAAAACATTTTTTAGGATTATTTTTGGAATATTATAATACTATAGTTTTAGAAAAAGGATAACCTACAAGTCATGGGATAACCCGTCGTGTCGGAAAAAGCTGCAGGAATCGAACCAACAACCATAGTGTGACAGGCCTTTATTACCTACCACTAGACTACAAAAATTCCCTGGTTATTACAAAATAGTTTTCCTATTCGAAATGGTATGTTTTAATATTTGAAAACTTGTATGATTAGGATAAATATAATATTTTTGAGTTCTATTACCTTTTGGAGTGATAGATGAGTTTGTGGTAGAAATTAGTTGAAGGTTCAAACTCTACTTGTCAAGTATATATATATACCTCTCTCTTATTAAATGATTAAATTAATTCTTAAACATTAGGAAATGGATATTTAAAAAATTTGTTGTCCTAATACCTTATGTTTTGTTGAACTGATGATATTTTAAATCAACATAGATTGAAGGGTTTGAGGCCATCAATTTTACACTTGTTTTTGATTGATGACCTCAATCACTCCCTATAAATATTTACATTTTCCCTTCAATTATTTGTCTCTAATTTCCACCAATGTTCTCCTAATCGAGATCATAATTTGTTGGTGACTTTTTCTTTTCCCTTTCCCTCTTATTAAGGCTAAATTTTATTAACCTTATTTCCGATGTGGGTTTTCCACAAAGGTATTTTCTACTTTCAACCATTTATTTTCGAAGAAAATTTTCAAATTGTGAGGACGCAATTTATTGAAGGAGTGGAGAATGTAACACCCCAAGATTCCATGGTACGCTTCTCTTTCAATAATGCAATATCTTGCATTGTACGCAAGTTCGAGATTCTAACACATCGCGACCAATCAAAGTAGCCATTATGAATAGTAATACCCACTTTTTGAAATTTTAAAAATTTTATTATTCAAATTGGACTTCATTTTTGGATTTGGAATATCGAATTTATCATAAGTTGAATTTTTCTTTTTTTTTCTGAGAACATCCAATTTTTTATGAATAGTGTAAAATACTAAACATTAATTAAAAACAACTTTTTTAATGAAAATAATTTATTGTGATAAATTATATTATTTAGTGTTTTAAAGTATAATTATAATATGTTTTTACCATTTTATCCAATTGTGGTCATTATAATGAATTTCACTTTGAAATTGGACATAAACAATTGTCAATCTTTTCATTGATATTCTTTCGTAAAAACAAGCTATTTATTTTGACAATGGTAATTAATTATAAAATTAATTAATGAAACTTATATGTTTTGAATTTGATAAAATAGACATCATATTTAATTTTTAATATCAAATATAGATTAGGGTGAATTTTTGGTATTTTTCTGAAAAACTTCAATTTTTGATGAATAGTGAAACCACTAAGTGGTAGTTAAAAAACTGATTTTTCATTTAAATAAAACATTACCACTTATTTGAATTTAATTTCAAAAATCCGACATAAATGGTTTTCAATAGAAAGTAAAATGTGGTTCAATGGGATTAAAATAATTTTTGGTGAATAGTAAATTTTAAGTTTTATTAATCGCGATTAAAAGTAATTAGTGTAATTTAAGGTAAATATAATGATATAATAATATGAAATTACCTATACACTTGTACTACACTTATTGGATGAGTCATGGCCGACCAAGAAAATCCATGGGTAAACTTGGGGGCCCCATGGAGCTACTTGGGTAAGAAAATGACATTAATAACTTTTTATTTAAAGTAAAAATAAAAGTGTCACAAACATGTATTTGTTTACTAAAACAATTTTTAAATGGGGTTATACAAGTCATATTTTGACTATAAATATTAATTGGAAAGATAAAAATATTTCCTACATCATAGTATTTTTATTATAATTTTTAGACATTAAATAAATTAATTTTTTTATGACACCATGATGATGCAGCGATTACCTCATTAATGAACGATTTCAATAAAATGAAAAGATAGTGTAAAATCAAAGACTTACACATGTCCAAAACCAATTTTATGGGTGGATTTATAACCCTTATCACCGTATCCTTGAAATATATCATTTTGGGACCTTTAAAATACGAAAATCATTTCATAATAATGTAACATTTCATGACTTTCCAAGAGTGCCCCTCCTCTCCTCTTATAAAAGGCCCCCAACTCTACCACCTTATTCACACATTAAAATCCATTTGTCTTGGACAAACTCTGCCCAAATACTCTCTCAACTTCCCTATATTACTCATAGAAGCCTCAATTTGGTCAGAAGTCTTCCCAAGGAATCCTTTGGCACAAATCAAAAAGAGTTACCCGATTTTAAGGTAATGTCTTCTCTTATGTTCTTTTGTTTTATTTTGCTTCCCCAACCCCTTAAACCCTTTTTATTACATTATTTTGTAACAAAACAAGTATATAAAATATACTAGTATGTTTTTATGAGAGTTATTTGATTTACACCTACACACACCTCTGTCTAATGGTTAAAGAACATATTGTTTCTGTGGTTGGTGAATTACTGCCTCACGAAACGATGATTGTTCAATCTTCTTTTAACACCTCTCATGGTGGCCATTATGATGAAAATATCTCTATATATGATATATATTATGTTTATGTTTTCTTTATTCTTATTTATTTTTCATTTATGGCATACCTTTATGATTTCCATTATGGGTAAAGGCGATAATTTCATTTTAGGAAGTGCGGACTACCGCCCCCTCAAAGGGATTTGAATCATTAATGCCATATGTGGGACGTATAAAGGATGGAGTTAATGATATTATATATGATATAATACTGTAATTATAATATACCTTTATATAAATATGATTTCATTCCATTAAATACTAAATAGAAATGAAAGTAGCCTTCATGCGTACGTACAGCTTACCGTCTCCATGAACGGTGCATTTCATTTATTACCTTTAAAAGTAATGTAATATTATAAATGCATGAATATACTGGATATATATGATATATATGATATCTAGATCATGAATATAATTCTGTAGATAATGTATATTTTACCACATGAACAACTTGTAATTATAAGAAGTTTATTGTTGACTCAGCTACCAAAGATCAACAAAATGACCGATATTAACATAAATGACTACATAATGTTCAGAACATGGTAATAAGTGATATAAAAGGAATAATGAACTTAAAAAAGGTTATTAAGAAATTAGAAATTTACTCTAGTTTATTATTCAGGATATTAAAGAACAATCGAGTCAAGTCAGACATGAGGTAAGGGACTTCGTCTCAATCTCCTTTCATTGAGGCATATTTTGTTTTATACACAACTTTCCTGTATACGGTGTATAAACCCCTTTGACATTTACATTTATTCAAAAGGAATCTTTTTATACTAAGCACTTTTACTAAATGACAAATGTAATGTTTTGTCATACGTATGCGGCGACAATGACTTCCCCACCGCCGTGACCATTATTTGAGTTTTGGATTCCTTTACAAGCCATAATGTTTTTTAAATGAAAAATAAATACCATGTTTTACTTTTCTTTTATTTTGGTATTGAAAATGGTTTTGATAATGTTTTTATTATATCAATGTGTTTAATTGATATCTTTTTATTGAAATGTCAAAATTTTATGTTTCCTTTATGCATGTTTTATGTGATACGATTATGTTATGGTTTATGATATGTTTAAACATGTTCATATGAGGAATGCATTGGACTTAATAAGTGACAGGTGGAGCCTGCTATAGCTCCTCGATGCATCGGTAGGTCTCATGAGAAAAAATAGAATCTTGGCACAGGACCTTGACAAAATATTATTCTAGTCATGGAACAAGGCCTTGAATATATGGTAATGATAGTCTGGAATTATGTATTCCATCATTATGAAAGTGGTTATTGATATTGCATGTGATTATTCGACTAGTAGAATATCCATGTGAATAATTAAATGGAATTATTTGATTTTAATTTTTCCATATTATGCTGAAGTTCATGTTTAAAAGGCTTTTGTTTTTGTTATACATTTCCTTAAATGTTTATGTTTATTTATGAAAGTTTCTGCTATATTCTTATCCTTACTGAGCATCTGAGCTCACCCCTTTCTATGTTTTATTTTTCCCAGGATATGAAGAAATATTTTATGACTGACCTATAGGGAGAGTCTGAAGGGGATATGAGTGAGGACTATGGAGACTATGTTATTGTAGTTTTTCACTTTATGATGTAATTTAACATTTATGAATGTATCTAGTGTTTCCAAGGCTACTAAACTAATCGGTCTTTCGAGACATGATCTTTTGTGATCATGACAATGTTACATAATAATGCACCAAATCTGGGTAACTGGGGTTGGGCCATTACATACTACATTACATAGGGAAATTAAAATATATATTTTCTGCACCCCATGAAAATAAAATGTTAATCACCATTTTCATTTCAAATATTCTTCATATAATAACCACATTCCTTTCCAAAACTTATCATAAAACTCTTAAACATTTTGAGAGCTTCTGTATTATGTTTTAAAAACATAATACATGCAATGAGACTAAAATAATCAAGAAAAAAAATAAAGAACTTATGTCATTTTCTTGATTTATATCTCATGGGACAACATATATCACAGTTTATATGCTCTAATGGATTAGTGGAGTGGATCTTAACTTTCTAACGTACTAAGTTCATAATGTTGCCTTTTTAGCATACTAAAAAACACCATTATATTATTCATTCTATATAAAGAATATGATGAATAACTTCTCAATTTTTAACATTATTATATTTTTTTGAAACATTTGTTCCCACCCCTTGTTCTATAATTGATTTTCTTGCATCATGATTATATATAATTAAATATTCACAAAAAAACTTGAAATAAGTTTCTTTAGGTTCATTTTCCTTTTGTAAAAAAAATTCATATTCTATACATTTAATACAAAAACCATCTATTATAAAAAAAAATACTTTATTACCTTTATCTCAAAGTACTAAAACACTCAAAAAAAATTCAGTCCATCGACAAATAAAAAACTTATGGATTTCAATAATTCTTTTCCAATGATAGAATATCCAACACCTTTTATTCTAAGACACTAATCATTTCCAAACATCAATGCACTTTATTTTTAATATTTTACATTATTTAATAACGTCAAATATATTTTAATATGTGAAGAACAAGAAAAATCCAATATTTAGGGGCATTCAACTTTTGTAACTTTAAGAGTAGTTTCGACAGCTAAGGGTTTTTTCAATTACATTTCCTTCCTTCACATGTGCATTTTTTGATGTGTCATATAAAATTTTTAGAGCTTGTGACATAAAAATATATACCTTAACAAGATGTATAGGATGATCAAATCTTTTATAAAAAAATTTCTTGTGGTTGAAATCTATTTTCAACTTTCAAATTGGATTTCTCCAGTTTCATTATTTTAGTGGGTTGACTAACCCTAACACATTTCCTTGAGTTAATATTTAGTTCTTTTTAGTTTCGATGATTGAACATGAAAATGTTCATATTTGTTTGAAGCCACCAAAATACCATCAGTATCTATAGAAAACATATTATCCTCTTTAACTACCATGCTCTCCATAACTACATACCTACCATTCATTATCTTCTCTATAATCCACCATGGATATTTTTTGAGAATTAATGGATTGGTAACCACTGGAAAACTTCTTCTTTATCTTTGATTTACTCTTAGCCTTAATATATTATCTAGTTTTAGTGTCTTTTGTTTCATACATCAAAACATTATATTTTTTTATATTTTTAAAATCTGCATGTTTTTTCTACATACATAGCATTCTTAACTTGCTATTTCTTTTTAATAGATTCAACCTTGTTATTAAAAATTGGGTATAGGATTAAAATTATTATAGTTTTAAACAACCTTTTTTATTGAGTTTCACACTTTTATAATTCATTTATTATATTTAATAAAAAAAATTCACAAGGTTAAATTCTTTCTCTTTCACATTTATCCTTTCTACGTGCTTGATGGTGATGTTTTTATCATTATAAAGTAACTTATTTATATCATCAATATCTTCTGGAAACATTTTTTGTTGGAAATTATTATTGATTGTTTTTATAAGATTTTATTTCTTCAACTTCTTATAATCTTTTTTAAAGTTTGAATGTATTTGCATGAAATTATTTCTACTCTCTCTTATGCATTAACTCTATATGGGTCTCTTCTTATTTTTTTTTTAGAGCAACTAATTTTATCATAAGTGAAATTTTCATTATTCATTTTTTCAGTAATATTTTATTTAGTATAATCGTCATTTGGGCTTTTGGATTCTTCTTCTATATCATAATATTTCTCATACTTGGACAAAAAGTTTCTCTTATTGTATTTAGAGAACTCATTATCCTTTCCTCTTATATGGGATGTGGATTTTTATGAATTATTTTTTAGATATATATTTTTAAATTTATATCCTCTTCACCGCTATCTTTATCTTCCTTAATTATTTTTAAAATTTAAAGAAAAGTGTCATATGGATCCGTATCTATATAGCTTTAGAGGTAAATTTATTTTTTACTTACTCGTACCTCTTTTCACATTTTTATAAAAGAAGGACATATATTTATTAAATTTCTTACCAACCACATATTCTATGTTGAAGTCACTAAATTCTTATTCAATCATAACGTTATTTGATTTTCTTTTCTTGGTAGACTTGAAAGATATTTCTCAATTATATTTTTTACTTTGTCACGATCGATTTTTATATTCTCATTTTTTATCTGATGATCTTGTTATGAAGATTATATAGAGAAAGGGTTTTATGATAAATTTCTTAAAAGGATGACACTTTGGCATAAAGGTTATTAGGAAGAATGTGAGATATATTTTTAGAAATATTTTAATCTTATAAAATATTACCAATACATCTTATGGTGCTGATATTGTCTTAGATTCATCTAAAGAAGTCTCTAACATATTCATCGCCACACATAAAAATATCTTCATACTTCAATATTCATATTTGAAACTTAAAATCATAACATTTATACTTCTATTACAAATTTTCTTCAACTTTAAAAATATTTGTTTAGTTGTTTTAATACCATTGAATCTCAGAAAATCAATTTTGACAGAGAGGAATGTATAAGATTTCTGGCTTTCCCATCATTTTATAGATTTTTTTCATCTACAACTATTTAGGCAATACTTTCCATTGGAGAAAAAAATCTATAAATGATTCAATAACTCCATATATAATGATGAAAGAAAAAGAAACATTTTATATTTCCTGATATGATAGTTCCTTACCATCAAATACAAGAATCCCCACACTGTTCATAGTGTTTAGAGTAACTGTGAATGCTCTCATTTCGTTGAAACATCATAAATAAGTAAATGATAGAGACTTTCACTCTGATAACACTTAATAGTAATAATTAGAATATGTGTGATAATTAATAGGGGAGAGGATGAATTAATGATCAACTCTTTTATGTTTTATAACATAGGAAAAAACATTCACCTCCTATTAGTGAGATATGGCTCTACTAGAAAATTGGGAAACAGGAACAACCATAAGAATGTATGTATTATAAGGTCAAATAAAAAAAATATTAACTAGTCCTTGTGATATATTGGGAGAAACCTAAGACCACAAAAACCAGTATAAAATAATAATTTGCGTGGTTACAATAATCATGGAATATCCTTTAACTTACATATCTCTATAGTCAATAGAAAATATATGTGATCCTCACACAGAAAAATGATATAATAAGTTTTATAAAAACTATAAAAATCTTCAATAATTCACTATATTGTAATTTTGATTCATGTAATTTCTCCATATTTTCTCTTCTTACATGTTCTTATTCATTTTCTTGAGTAACAGATAGAAAAAAAATGATCATACACTTCTGTCAGAAAGTATCCAACTGATATCTTCTCTATCCAATTTACATGGTCTAATGAAACTCCATCTGATAACCTATTCATATGATAAAATCTATTTGGATAATCTCCTTAGTCTAAACAATACCTTTTATCACTTATCCTAAAATTCCTCTTCAACTGGTTCATTTGATCACTTCTTCCAACAGTCCATCAAATAACTATTGATATGTAGACTTTGTCTGGTATCTGTCATATTGATTCCCCTTTAATAAGTTCATCTGATCAAATCCGCAATTCGACAACACTTCCCCTAGTTGCCATCTCTCTACAGAATTTTCAGTACAATGACACACTTTATATATGAAAAATTCCTCTAATATTTAAGGATCAATTGAATATCTAAAATTCAAATATACCACTCAATTTTGAACATCTCACTATAACACTTTCAATAATTGACCACAATAAATACTCCTAAATTTTGTTAAGTTTCCTTATAAAATGACATTAACTTCATCAAAAATTCATAAGATCTTGGTGAGAATAATAGATCCTTACTTCATGATTTTTGGAATATTGAATGATCAACTTTGCATAATCACATTTAATATATTTATAATTATTTCATAAAACCCTTTAAGATTTCTATGCAATAAATATTCATTGTATTATTCCAATTAATGATACTTTAACTTGTGTTCCTTCAAAACTTCCTAAAGTGGTTTATTATAAGAAATTCACCAGAATGCTCCTTTTCCTGATGAATTTCATCAAAAAATTGTGCACATTGCCATTTCCTAGAACCCTGTGACTGATGATCCTCATAGAGTAACTTATATCTAATCACATAAAATGTATTAAACTATCCATTTACTCAGATATTTCTTCATTTAACATATTGAACTTTGTTTAAGACCATATTATAAAATTTATACATAAGAAAGCAATATTTTTCCTGATGAAATTGCAAAAGGTCCATTCGGTTAACTCTATCCAATGGATTTTATTTTTCCTATTTGATGATACTTCACACAATCTTATGTTATAAGAACATAAAACCATGTTCCAATAGTTTAACAACGATGGATAACTTCAGAAATGTCTATTAGATGTTCTCCATCAAGAGAAATAGTATGGAGGTCACTGTTCCACACTTCTTAAAACATCCTCATATTAATAGAATTTATAAATGGATGACAGATAGTACATTTTAAAAACAAATAAATTAGAAAACTTAGTTTAGTATACTTTATACAACTTTATATAAAAATATTTGTATAGACGCACCAAAAAACCCCTTTTTATATGAGTTTAGATCATGAAAACATTCAGTAGTCATGCTGTTGTAAATTACAAGAACAAAAAGGTATCACCAAATTTTATATAATAGAACATTCTATTTGATGGTACTTGTGAGCACACATGGATAAAATTTTAGCTCCAAAATCTGACTGGTCATGTTTGATTGGTAGGATTCATATGATTTAATCATTGTGGTAAACTTTGTCTAGTCACATTTGAAGGAAAGAAAAAAATGTGCGGTGATTTTTTTAGACAAAAAAGATAAAATTTTGAACAACCCTTATTCCTTATTCTTCCTCAGTCCTTTAGGTTTTCCTTAAATTAACTCAAATCCTCTTGTTCTAAATAATAAGAACAAGGATAATGGATAATACCTAAATTTATTTGACTTCAATCTAGAAGAACCAAGGTGTTATAATTATTAAAAGGTCCAAATAGAGGGTGATATGATGTTAGGGGATTGACTAAGATTAGAGAGAATAAGAAAAAATAATCAATTGAAGTTGGTACACTCCCTCTTATAGAGGATGTGTCAAAATATTTCACCATATCACAAGGTCTCACAAAACACCCCCAGTGAATCTAATCCATCAGTGATTGATATTTTGGATGTTTTAATCATATAGATAAAAAAACCTTAATAACCCTCATCAAAACATCTTGAGTACCACCATGACCTCCCCCATGAAATGGTTTCAAAACCCAAACCATTTTTGTAACACCCCGACCCAGATCACAATGAATAGTAATTATACCAGTGGAACCATGTGACCTCAAATGCACCTCGTTATATGTTAGAGGATGCCGACCAACAATAGGGGTCTAAGGTAGTAATGTGAGGATACTATACTTTCTATAGTAGAGTGTATAAAAATATATAGAATTATAAATCATTATCAATACACACCATAAGAGGACAATGAATTAATAAAAAAGGATAGTTAATAATAAATGGAATGCTACATAAAGACTCAAATGGACATGCATGCATACAAGATATATTACCCACTAAACTGATCACTTATAAAAATAAAACAAAGGGAAGAAATAATGTCTAAAAGAAAAATACAGGGGGATCTCTTATAATCCATGAGCCTCAACATATCCCAATATCCAAATTACATTTGTGCTGCTCCAGTTTTATCAAGAAATATATGGCCTCTGCTCAACTTGGTCATGAAGTAAGTGAGGGATTCTTGGGTACCCATGTTCAATAGAGTCCTGAGCAGGGTGTGAGTATAAAAATCAATAGGGAAACACCATTATGGTATCATACATATTTTAAATGTAGTGATATTTCCGTGTTATGTTCTCTATATAAAAAAAATAATTATTGAAAGTAAATATTTATCCACCATAGATACTCAGGTCCTTGACCCTGATTGGCTATACCAGCTTCAACCGATGCCAAATTATATTCGAGTATGTTGTGATGATCGTGCCAACCATAGTTTAATGAACCTCCCTAAAGGGTGATTTATTTTGTATCACAGACCTCTCTACAAGTTTTGTTTTCATTATTATCATAGAACACCCTATAATAGGATTTTATTTTGTACCACAGATCACTCTACAAAGGATTTTTTTTATCACAAACCACCATAAAAAGGGAATTTTTCTTTAGTATCATAAACATCCTTACAAGAGGATTTTTCTTTTTTATCATAGATCTTCATAAAAGGGAATTTTTTTTTGTATCACATAAATACATACAAGGGAATTTTCATTTGTATCACAAACCTTCCTGCAAGGGGATTTTTCTATTATAACGTGCATAATTACCACCTTGATGATGTTTTTCATTTTAAACATAACAAGAAAAATTAATAAAAAAACATGAGTAAGTGGGGACGGTCCATCTCCATTAAAAAAATGAATCATTGAGTAACCAAGGTACTGAACATTCATCGAGCCCCCTATACCTTAAACAATTCTATTTCATTAATTAATTAATTTTCTATAGTTAAAACATTTCTCTAAGAGACTCATGGGATAGTTCTCTAAAAGAATTATTCTATAGATTGTGAAATACAAATCCCACAACTCATATCAACTCAAAATTAAGAGTTTCACACACCGCATGGTAATCTCAATAAACCTAATGGATATAAGGTATCACATGGGTCAAACAAGGTTATCAATAAGGATGTTGAACCAAAATAACCACTCACAACTATTTTAGGGTGATTAAGACACTTAACCTATACCTATAGGTCCAACCATTATAGTTTATTTTAAAATAAATCCCATAAGGGATTAAATTATCATTTTTATCATTTGATAATCAAGTCATACTTGGACAAAAGAAACCAAACCATGAATCACCTCTACATAGGTGATCAAGAAAGAAAGTTATGCTAAGGCAACACAAATAATTTAACTCAGACACACCCCTAAAGGGGTTTCATGTTTCTAAGGGTGTAAATACATCATCAATCCTCATTCATCAATGGTTGAGGAGATAAGGATACTGATCAATGTACTAATTTTTCCCCATGATAATCTTTATAATAAAGGGGGTCACTCACTAGAATTGATGGGACCACAGATACCACATGCATATATCAAGATGCATAATACCATATGTCATAGACCAGGACTATATACCATATTCAAAGGTTTACCTACAAATCTATGCTTCCCAATTCCACATCCTAGATAATCCAATCCTCCTCTAGGCACATTTTTTCACTCAATTTCCTTCCTTGTATCATGAATCATAAATAAATAAATAATTATTATTATTTAAAATAAAATAACATGGAAAATGTCAAATAACCCACTGAGAACCACCATCTCTCAATAAAAAAAGTCTACCATACTCAGATGGTACGAAACACTCCCCTAGATCAAGGATAAATAAATTCCCAAAAAATTAATCCAATTTCAATATCCAGTAAAAACAAATTTTACAAAAACCTAGGGAAAAACTTCTAGCAATATACCATCAATGAAATTACTCAGAATAGCATACAGATGAAATCTGAGGATGTATTCTATTCAAACCAAGAAATTTCCATTCACCATAGGTGGATTCCATCCTAATCTAGTAGAATATTCATAGAAATATATCCCAAAATCGATCCAAAAAAAGGAAATGAGAAGAACCCAATATAGAACGAGGGGATAGGACGAATATAACTGAAATCACCACCACACATCACTAAGAACCCACAAATTTAAGGGGGATCAAAGGAAATCATGGGAGGGGATAGTCATCTAATAATGGAATCTATTGATCCCCTCCCCTAAAAATACTAATTCTCCTAAAGTGAAAAATTTTCTCTCCCCCACTTTTAAAAAATCTAAAAAACTCCCACCATTTTCCTATTAGGCCAAAAAGTGTTCTGAAAACACTATTAAGGCCATAAATTAAATGGTGGACCCTATAGGCCAAAAAGTCCACCCAACATTCCTTCGATGATCTCCTGGTACTCATAAACACCTTATACATATTACACCAAGTAGAAGACATGCCCATTTAGACACTGAAACTATCCTAATACTATTTTGTGTCATGGTTTTAAAAAAAGTACACCAAACTAAATGTTCAAATTCCTCCTGGATTTCACAACCAAATATTGGTACAAGGTTTTACCACTTATTCACTATATATATTCTCATAATAAAGGAGTATCGGTGATGCTTTATTGGTTTTTGTCATATTCCATTAAATAATTCATTTTTGAAGGTCATATTCCAATATTTATCACCCAACATTATTTTATAACACAACTAAAATTTCAAGGTGCACCATGTACCAACTCCAGATCAAATTATCTTTATTATCTTTGAAATATCAGGATATAAATCCCTAAAACTCATATATCCCATGATAACCACATGTAATTATTCAATTATCCATCTAACCTATGGTGCTCCTTCCACATGAATTAACTCATAACAGTTGATTTTAAATCGCATTGATCCCCTCTATCAAAACTTACCCCAACAAAATCGTCTCCAACATCATTAAAAATTCAATATGTGGGTCCTAACTCACTACACCCAAAATGACTGTTGAATCTTCTATCAAAATTTGACATTGCCCCTTGCTACTGAATTCTAGACTAGTTTGGTTGATTCTCACCACCCATACACAAGGGCCTGAAATATGGTTTATTTTTTTTAAATACCCATTTAAATGTCTATGAATACTTTTCATACCCAAAATGATGTACCTGATTTAGTTTCCTTCTCATCACATCCAATCACACACAAAACGATAGTCACCTCCCCTCTGGCCAACTTTTCTTAAGAACAGTCATCCTGAGATTCTAACATGCTATACAAAACCCGATCACAATTCCTTAAACCCGAGAGACATAAAATGTTCAATGAATTGCATAAAAGGAATTCCAAACCTAACTTTTGGTGTGATTCCCAAAACTGGATCCCCACAAACCATGTCTGTTATCATTCCATACCACAAAAAATGTTGCATTTCTATTATTAACACCATTAGATCATTTTAAATTCTTCTCATGATGATGCCCACATCCATATTCGATCCAAAATCACATCCAAAATACAAATATGACACTCAAAAATGATTTAGATTAAACCGAATCTATAGATGCACTGAAATCGAATGCCATCATGACCATCCACTAACCCGTCTCACAAATTCACAACCCTCCCAACATGAGGGTCACCTGCCCCAGAATAATGTGATACACTTCACCATAAGAGTGTAATTATCATTATTCCACTATATCAAACTCAATATCCATATCCCATAACTTTTACACCCCCAAATTTAGTGTTTGGACATGTATAGAATCATTCATACCCAAGGTCCATTTTGAAACATAAATTATTACTCCTTCCTGGCCTAAAAAATATAATCCACTGAAAATTATTATTGGAGTTTACCACCCTCAATTGGAAACTAGTTTACATCACACCATATAGATTTACCTACATCACTCTTTATGAACAATCCCAACAGTTTTATCCACAAACAAAAAATAGGTCACTCCTTTGGAACCACATTCCCCAAATTATCAGCTTTTGGGATGACAAGCTATTCACTAAATTTCATCAACCATTAGGTCACTTATGTCCATCATGAAATTTAATATTCAAAAAGAACCATGGTTAATGAGAACACAATACCTCGATCTCGTTTAATCATAATGGGTTTACATCAACGTATTGTTCAATTTCATAACTTGACCCATGATTCCCTGATTTTCACAACATCAAAATAGTATTACACATCTAAATAACTAGCTATGATCCTCAAAAATTATTATATATTCAATATAAGAGTTCCCTTGTTTATCTCCTTCAAAATAAGGACCTCACCCACCATTATATAGAACCAACCAAGCCATAATCAAACACCATTCCATAAACGTGAGTGTCAACCCATGTTCTCACCATTTATAGAAACACGTCTACAACAATGGGTTTTGGTACTCGAATGGAATTTACCTTTAAAAGTAGACATGTTAATAAAAATTGGATCACTCAAGGTGCATAACCTCAAGACAAAATTGGTCATCACCATTTCAAAACCATAACCTTGACAACACATTCCATGCATTGACCTTGAACACAAGGCATCAATCCATATCTTTCCACCCCTGAGGAACTCACAAGAATGTATAAACACTCTCATCTTGGTCACCACTACGCACTAAATCCCTAATATCATATCACATATCCAGAGTCACAAGGTTTTCTACCTATCCCATAGGTCAAGTCTCACATAAGACCTGAACCATAGAACTCCAAGCACTCACGTACCTCAAATATCACACTACCTATAACATTACCATCATCCAATCTTGGATATCATATATATAATGACATAAAATCTTACTCAAAAGCCTACAAGGCCACAAATTATCATGAGTATCCACACACAAAACTACCCCTCAAAAATCAAAGACACAAGAAGATTCTCACTTGGCCTTCATAGATGGGATTGACCCCCTCAAAGATCATATTATCGTATAAAAATATTCATATATGTATATATACATATATAACGACATCATCCTATAAAATCTATATTAAAGTAAATATAGACACTAGCTCGGTTAAGTTGAATTTTATACCAAGATATGTTGTAAGATACCATATAGATCGATAATGAAACTTTAAATAAATTAACCTATAGAGTAATCACTATGAATAGGTCTATCACTAGGGAATATAATTACCAGTCCACTCTTCTAGGGCCACTGGACCTCTTGTGTGAAATGGACTACATCACCACCCTCATCCTTTAAAATAAGGGTCTCATCATAAATCCACGAGACCTACTATCCAATAAATATGTGTATAAATTTTGGACTATTTGTGTAGAATGAAACCAATAGCTTATATGGGAGTACACCATATGAAATTTTGTTTGAACTATAAACAAATAGACTCCCATCACCAGTTAAATCACACACAGGTTGACACATTCCATATTAATCCCTACGTGTCAAAAATTTTGCATTTATAGACACCACTCTCCCCTTTTCCATGATTTAAAGACCAATAACTAGCTTCTTTCCAATAAGAAAATAGTTGAAAAACAAAAAACTCATAAATTAAAACAACATGTGTGTCACACAACATAAAATCATCTAAAATCATAACAATTCAAGACAATAACATTAATCCCAAACCCATGTTAACTTTGATTTCAACTGAAAGAGGTGTTCGTGATGCACCCATCCAGGTGCCATCACAAGCTCTGACAGATTCCTCTATATCTAATATAAAATCACAAAAAATATTAATAAAAATAAAAAAATCTCTAATGACAATTTGTAACATATAAGCCTGTCTTAATATGAACAGTGACTAGACTGGTGGTGGGATGTGACTTTAGGTGTACCTCTTCTTTTTCTAGAGGCTTTTGGCTAGTAGTGGGATTTTGGGGTATTATTATGAGTAGACTATACCCATAACATCTATGTTCCTAAAAATATATAACATAAACCAACATCAAAGATAAATTTACATGATAGTACGGGGAAGCAATAAACTACGATCATTAAAAATAAAAGGAATTCAAATGAAAAACTCAAATGTTCATTGCAATATACAAGATAGATCACCCACTTGGCCGATTACATATAAAAATAAAAGAATAAATAAATACATAAATAAAATTATAGGAGGATTCCATTTAATCCTCAAGACTTATCTCATCCTTATCTCTAAATCCAATTTAAGTCCTTCCAGATTGATCCATAAATATTGGGCCTCTGCCTAACATAGACCTGCAACAAGTGAGGAATACTCAGTTACCCAAGTCAAATGGTGCCCAAGAAGGTTGTGTGTGAAAAAAATATTTAGGGAAAACCAAACAAAATCACAAAAATATTTCAAATATATTGATATTTGAATGTTACATTATCTAAATAAACAAATAACCACTATAATTATATAATTAACAATTTCCAATCCCCAGGTTTTCAACCTCGATGAAACATTCCTCCTTCGGCAATTCTAGAGTGTCTCTGAGAACCCCACGAGGAACACACAAACCGTAATATAACATATTTACTTGAATAAAGTTTTGTAGTATCATAGAACTCCCTACAAGTGGATTTTTATTTAGAATCATGGACCTCCCTACATGGGGATTTTTTATTTTTTATCAAAACCTCCTTATAAGGGAGGTTTTATT
Source organism: Viscum album (assembly GCA_963277665.1). Taxonomy (NCBI): domain Eukaryota; kingdom Viridiplantae; phylum Streptophyta; class Magnoliopsida; order Santalales; family Viscaceae; genus Viscum; species Viscum album. Next base: position 1,505,275,929 of record OY728128.1, read on the forward strand.
TAGTATCATGGATATCCTTATAAGGGAGTTTTATTTGGTATCACAAAACTCCTTATGAGGGGATTTTTATTTATTATCATAGACCTCCGTATAGGAAGAGTTTTCTTTACAAGTATATACCCCCACTATAAGTGGAGTTTTCTTTAGTATCATAAACCTTTATACATGGGGAGTTTCCAATTAAATGAATACAATTACTACCCTAAGTCCATTTCCCATTTAAAACCTCACAGGAAACATGAACAAACAAACAAACATGAGTACTTGAGGCAAATCCATACACACTCTAAAAAAATAATCAATGGGTTTTTATAGGAATACACTATTCCCTGGCCAGATATCCCATCTACATTTTCATTTCATTCATTAATATATTTATCACATTTATAACATCTCTCTATGGGTCTCATGAACTAATTCCTAAAAGAATGATTCTAGAGATGAAAAAATTCTTTTCCAAAAACTTATATAAACTAAAAAGGGGGAGGTTCACCCACCCCATAGTCGTCTAAATGATCCCAAGGGATTTAAGGTATCATAACTGTCAAAAAATTCCAACCACTAGGTTGTTAATCACAAAACACCATTCACTCCAATATGGGAATGATTAGGGATCCTAAACTAGGGATTTAGGTCCAACCATTTTATTTAATTTTAAAATACACCCCTAAAGGTGTTCTAGTAACAATGGAATAATCTTATAATCCATTCCTAATTATGAAAAACAATCTAAACGACCAATCACCTCTACTTGGGGGCTAAAACAAAACACTTATACTAAGGACACCAATATCCTTTAATTCAGACACATCTTTGTAGTGGTTTCATGTGTATGAGGCTGAAAATCTATGATCAAGCCTTGTCTATCAGAGGATGAGTTGATAAATCCAATGTTCAAGGGTCTAATGTTTTCCCTAGAATAATCTATCTAAAAAGAAGGGTTTTCACTCAACTTAAGTGATTATACCATGCATTCAATATGAATATATTTATATTCATAATATCATAGGGCCTAAACCTAGAACACGTACCTCATTCAAGGAGTTACCCCTATGAAAAAATCCATAATACCTCAACATATCCTATCCAAGCCTCCTATAATCTAGTACCACCAGTTAATCCTCTACCTTGTGTCACGCACCTGGAATTATTTGTTATAAATAATTAAAATTAAATATTTTAAAAAAAATCTAGGAAAAAAGATAAAATCATCAATTGAGCACAATAGTTAGAATAAAACCTTGATCAACTGCACTCGGAAGGTCTATAGCACTCCCCTAGATATTTTCCACAAAAATCCACAAATATTACTCTTAATACAATAACCAATTAAAACCAATTTCACCAAATCACTAGAAAAAAACTTAATCGACATACCTTCACTGAAATTTCTTCCAACGGTGTGCAAACAACATCTAGATATTTCATTGATGAAAATATGGAAAAATCACATTCTCCATCGATCAATTCCACTATGATCAAGTTGAATCACCACCAAAACATAGCCCAAAATCAAGACAAAAAAAAGATGGCAGTTATAATAACCCAAAATAGAATGATAGGAGTGAGGGTATACTATGAAAATTATCACTGAGAATCACTAAGAACCATACTTTTTCCTAGGTGATCAAAGGGGAGCAAGGGATGGGGTGAAATGGCTTATAATGGCCTCTCTCAATCCCCTATCCTCGTAATATTGATGATAATGAAGAAAAAATATGCTTCATCCCCAAATTGAAAAGGATAAATAGGCCCCACTTGTAAGCTGTTGGACCCTACAGCCTAGCAGGGCCACAAACAAGCACATGGCCTAACGATGATTGGTTGGTGGATACGGGATGCAGCCCTAACCACTTGGCCCTCCATTAGTGCTCTCTTATTTCTTGCAACCACATTTCAACTCTAATTTAAAGTTCATAACATGCCCTAGATGATGATCAATCTATATGAATTCCATTTAGAGTTATCGTTCTAAAATAGGGAATCAACTAAATAAAATGATCAAATCCTAAAATGGGTATGGTTTTTATATTATTGAACACACAATTCCTAAAACTATGGTATAGAGGCCTCAAAACAACATTTTCTTCCAGTAGGACTCACTGAGTGTCATTCCTAGCCTGACATCCATTAAAAAACTTCCCAATGCATTTCATTGTCCCTGTTTCTCATAGAAGAAAATTCATGTCAAAATAGATTCCAATAAAACTTGTTACTTTGGATGGAAATAAATTTTAAAATGATCAAATAACATGTTCACTCAATGCAGTTCACTCTAGTACAAGGCAACCAACTCCGTCACCATAATCTAAACACCAAAGTTAGAAACAACCCACCCCATTCCCAAACATCCAAGAGGGATTCAGAATTTCTATCACCACACCCACCAACATGGTTTGGTGACCATATAAATGGGAAATAATCTCCATCATCCTCCTAAACACATCTAAATTCCCTCTCAACAACACTAAAACCACAAAAATACTAAGGGATGGTTTTAGATATCCATGCCCTCAGAAAATACTTCTAAACTATCAATTTTTTTTTCTTTTTATCATTATTATTTATATAGTTATGAAAAAATATCTATTAGTATAAAAAAATGAAATAAGTTTTCTCACTCTAAATTTTTTACCTTAAATCATGATCCTCCAATATCCTCATGATGTAACTGGATTGATGAAACACAACCCAATGCATGAACATATTTTATGAAACTAAATGAATCTACTAGAATTGTGTTGGATACAGTCAGTATGGAGATAGATGGAGTCGCACATGTTGTTAGGTGGGAACCATACGACATGATGGATGCTATCAAGATGGAGCCAAAGGGAAGGCCAAATGTTAAATGGATAGAGTTATAGGGTGTTAGGGATAAAATATACGTGGGATGATCGGATAGATTTTATTATGTTTGGATGGCCGAAAGATGATTTGGTGTTAATAAAATCCCATCAGTCAACATTTTTCTCCTTGAAATTCATGTTATTTTAAAATGTAAACATAGTTTTAGAATATATATTTTAAAAAAATTATAACATTTAATTTTTAAAAATTAAACACCTCATGTACAAATATATATATATATGTGTGTGTGTGTGTGTGTGATAATAGAAGCACAATACTAAAAATAAATGATATTATACATAGATAATTGATAAAATAATGGATGTATGTACATTCAATAATTTTCTCTGATAGTAATATCGTTATCATGCTTTGTTATTAACTAATATAACTCATCCATACTTACAATAAATATATTATCAATATCATCATGGATAAAAAATTCAATTTCTTTCTTGGGATGAGTTCAATGTCACTTGCTAATTCTTCAAATTCAATATCCATATCACATAAGTCTCTTTTTTTCATGTTCACAACTACACCCTTCATCTATTAAACCATAAATATAATATGAAATTATGACATGTGATTAAAAGATATATATATTTATATATATATCATGTTCATTATGTCTACCAACATCCATCAAGCAAGAAAACTCCATCGAAGTAAATTATAAGAAATTTCTTTAAATACTACTAGTAATATTCACCCACATTAATTTGAAGAAAAAAAGCGAAAATTAACTATGGTAGTGAAATTAGATAACATAATATAATCCTAGATCATTACAATAAATATACCACTATTTTATTTTTTAAACACTCTTCCTGATTGATTGTATGAAATTTAAGTCTATTCATATTATAAGTGTTGAATTTCCTTGCTTGATTTAGAGTACCCCAAGCCAAAAACTTCAAATAAAATCACACAGTAATCAAGAAAGTGTGTAAGAGGTCACATACCTCAGAATAAGTGAACTATCAACACCAAGAGAGAAGGTTTTATTCCATTTATATCATATGAAATTCATAAAATCCAAAAACTAGATGCAATTGGGATCTCACATGATGTCAATAAAAAGAAGTTAATATCAGGATGTGATTATCCATGACTAATACTAATTTTAATTTCGTTATTAATAATGTATCATTCTAGATTCTTCAACCAAATCGTCAGCACAATGGTTACCTATGAGTTTTCTAAACTATTATAACCAATCCATCACCTAATAGGTGCATTGATAGTTTACATTTTTTATACAAATGATTCTATGACTAATGAGTCACAATATTAATGATAAGAGTGTCACTAAAACTGATAAACATGAAGAAATATATGTATAATATGAACCTGTATCTTACTTTATAAGAGGGATATAGTTTCCATGATCCATCACATACATTTTCTTTAAATATAAATAAGAATACCTTGATCATAATCAGTTATTAGTCAATCTTAACTATTTTTCACAAAGTATATATTTTTCAATAGAGACTCTAAGACTAATGTAAGTCTATATAGAGATATTTTATAAATTTTAATATACTATTTTAAAAAATATAGAATAATTTTACATATCTGGATATTATATATCAAGTTGTAATAACATTTACCATGTAATATATAAGTTCATGGCTTCTATTTTTTGGAATTCCGAAAGATAAATCAAGAAAATTAATTATATACCTCTGAAAATTGATTATCCCTTTAACATACTAAAGGATATAATATCACCTGGAACCTCATTCACTACTGAGATGATTTCACATTTTTATAGGGATTTCAGGTCACCAGATAGCTCATACCACACCAGAGTGTTCACACAACACTGGGGGAAAGGGAAGGCCCAGGGAAAGGGGGATAGTAGGGGAATAGGGGTAGAGGAAAGAAGAAAGGGAGGGATAACTCACTGCAAGAATGGGCTCAAATCACTAAAGATAACACATTTGACTAAACACCCAACATCTTAGCAAACATGTTACATGATTCTAGGGGAAAGGGAGGGCTTAGGGGTAAAGGGGAAACATATAGCTCGAGTGGGTGGAGATACTAAGGTAAAATTAGTTTATTTTTTTGAAAAAAATATTTCCTAGTAGTTTTTTATAATCCACCTAAAATTAATTTTGTTTTTTAGTGTTTTTTTACCAACTACCAATAAAAAACTTATAAACACCATAATTTCTATAGTAAGAGAGGCATATATACTTTAAAACACTTCACCAATTGAAAATTTTTCCTATCACCAATGTTTTTTCTCATTTTAAAATTATTCACTTTTGAAAGTAAAATATGAATATAATAATTCTTTTTACAACCACCAGAAAACCAATTTTGAAACTAATATATTCAAGAAAAATCTTATTTTTCCTCAAAACATTTTTAAAAGACAAAAGAAAAAAACCAAGATATAAAACATTAATTAAAAATCTAACCAAGTACATTAATTCAACAAAAAAAATCCATTTAAAAGGATTAGGTTGATAATAAACATCATTTTATTCGATTTAGAAATTAAAGGCGGTGAAAAAATAAATATATGGGGGGGATTAAAAATTACACAAAGTATGAATTCATGGTTTGTAAAACCATACACTAACCATATGAAAAATCCTATAAGGATTTCATATGCAAGAAAAAAAGCTCTACACAGTTTTGAAATCCATTTAAGCTAATAAAATCTTATTAGTCATAAGGATGGTAAAGTTTACCTTTATAAGACACAAGATATATCACAATGGCCAACCTTAAGGTTTCTCTCAAGGAATATGTGTGGAGTTCCTTAGTGGTTCTTCTAAAAATCATTTTTTTTATATTTCAAAAAAAAAGAGATTACAACGCTGAAATAACACAGTGGTGGAAATGGGAAAATAGTGAAAAAATAGTAAATGAAAAAAATCACAGAGAAAGAAAATGACACAGAGAATATAAAATGACTAAAAGACATGACAGAAAGTCAAAAATAAAAAATCTGATTCTAGGTTAATCCAACCTGAACTCCCTATCACTGATCTATAAAATAATTAAATAAAAAACTCCCTAATCACTCAACGCATGTTTTATGGCTCAAATCATACACCCCCATGCCTAAAAAGTGAAAAATATAACACTGATGTTCTTTAGTGCTTGATTGTTCCTCAAAATTGAAACCTAATTCCCACAACCGATTCAATCTATCCAGGATGTCACTAACTAGAATGAGCTAGTTGATTTTGTTAAATTTTACACCCCATATCAATTTCTCAATTTTAGAAATTAACAATGAAAGGGGAGAAAAGATGAGGTGAGAGATTAATAGATCCTTCATGTTGTAGGTTTTTCTCTCACTTACCCATAGCACATTCATGATCTGCTGAGGTGAAGAGAAGAAAATGATGATTATGATGAAGATCAAATCTCTAGGTTTCATCTGTATTCACTTTCTGGATCTTACCCCGAAAATTAAATCTCCATCACTTGAGAGATTATATTACATCACAAAACAACGGATGATGAATAAAGATGAAAAAATGTAATAATACAAAACAAACACACAATTCGATTCAAAAATATAAGAGGCATGTGTATTTATAAAGAACAAACAAAAACGAAAACCTAGAGGTGGAGGATTGATGAAGATGGAGGATCGAGGTGCCCGTATCCAATTTTGAAGATGAGTCACCAGTCTGCAGTGAAGTGGTCAAAGTGTGGACTTCCTCCCCGTGCAACAGAGGTTTATAGTGCCTGTTATTAAAAAATTGAAAATAGAAAAATCTCAAATTCCAGACAGTAGATCCCAATCTACGTGGAATACCCATCATGTGTGTGTCTCTATCTTCTGGTTAACAACTTGCGATTACAACAATCATCATGCAACAACTTGATAATCCTCTCTTGATTTTCCTAAAAATAGTTTCACCCCATTATCACCTCCCCTGAATGAAAAATGAATGAAAAAAGTAGGAAAAAAAAGTGATATTAGAAAGTGAATGCCAAAATATTAAATATTTTTTCACTCAGACGTCATTAGTTGACATCTAAGTATTTTTTTAAACATAATTATATAATTATAGATGGGTAAAAATCAGACATAAAACTTAATTAAAATGTATAAAAGAAAAAATCATAAAAACTAGTAAATAAAATACTAATTATATTTATTAATCTATTTTATAATGTAAAATTTATTTATCTTTTATGTATATCATTATATTAGAAAATTTACAGTAATTAATAAAAAAGTTATTATTATTATATTTTATAATATATATTGTTTCATAATTGTTATAAAAAAGAAAGAAAATGAGAAGGTATGTGGGAGAGTTTCTGGTGGATATAATAAGGGGAGGGGTTTAGGTGATGGCTCGTGGATGGGAGGAGGGAGTAGGGATGGCTCAGGAAGAATCTCGATGACTGGAGGAGAGCAGAAGGGATTCAAGAAGTTTCAGTAGGGTGGTGGTGTACGGTGATTCCGAGGGGTACCAGGCGTCAATGAAAGCAGTGCGAGAAAGGAGTGGCCAAGTGATCTGGTTCCTCATGGCATCGATGGAGGAGAGACTTTGGGAGGACCAGGTACAAAAGAGAAGCACCGAGAGTAAAGTATGGTTTGAGTAGGGTAAGCTGATCTTCATCTGAAATGATCAATAGTGGAAGGGAAGTTCATATGATCTCCTCTGACATGAAGATGCGCATCTTTGATCTTCTAGGTTTATTCAATAAAAGGCACGGAAATTTCAAGGAAAATTTTTTCTTAAATTCTTTGGAATATTAGAAGTCTTTAGTTTTTGACGGCGCCTGATTTCGAGGCCCAGTGTGCCCGGAATCCATTTCTGAAGTTTTGTTTGGGTACATTCAGTAAACGTACGTGCGGGTTTTTATACCTTTTGAACCGCTGCTCAGAATTGAAATCCGAGAACACCGATGAACTCGCAGCGCCGATATTCTCTTAAAGGGGCATTTACCGCTATTTTTTTATACAGGATGGAAGTTATAATTTTGGGGATTCTTAATTAATAAAATAAAATTTTTATGTCACACAATTTTATTTTCAAGTGGTGGTTAACTTCCCCAAAGAGGAGTTGTAGGTGGGTCCCACACACCACCTAACCTCCCTTGAGAGTATATAGCTAAGGGTGGGGCCCACACTAACCCTAACCCTTCAACTCCCCTTGAAACCCCTCTCTTAACTTTTGAACTCCCACTTTAAGTGGATCCTTTCCACTTTCCCCTCATAATGTTTCCAACTCAAGAATAATTAATGCCTTTATTAATTATTTTGAGGTGTCATGAGTTCTTTTGAATTAATTTGAAATGCATGGAAAGATTATAATTTTGGGGGAAGCCTATTATTATATATTCCTTGGCAAATATTTGTGGGGAGACTTTAGGAGAAAACTCTTGGTGGAACGTCATTCTCTCGATGAAGAACATCTTCGACGAAGAACACGAAAAACTTCCCCATGACGCTTCCTCTTCAGACACACCCCGACGTCAACAAAATATACGTCCTTTTTCGGCGACGCCCGACTTCCGTGACACCGTCTTCTGTGGCTCGTCGACGTGCAACGTACCTTGAATCGAGGTAGGGGGTTTTGTATAATTTTTGTTTAATAAAATTATACTCTCATCATTGATGCTTTCAAGTGACCGTCTATGGCCATTTTATATCGCCAAAAGCATAGGGCGCGGGCCGAACAGACACGGCCCGACGACCCTCTGAAAATTTCTTGTGTATTTTGGCGGTGGCAATCGGAGGTGGCGGCCGAGCACCAGCCGCGTAGAGGAAACCACAGCCCGCATTTGCAGGCCGCTTAGATGAAGAAGAACCAGCCGGCTAAAGCCAGTCGGGCTGAAGGAACCGCGACGCCCCTTTGGCGTTGTGCTGTGGAGGAAGTGCGGCCCGCATCTATGGTCCTCCTTTCTGGAAGAACCAGTCGGCCAAATCCAGCCAGGTAGAAGATCGCGGCACCTTCTGGAGCCGCGCTGTGGAGGAACAGCGGCCCACACTAGGTGGGCCACTTCAGCGGGTGAGCTGGATGGCCACCTGCCGACCGGGCGGAAGAAACCGCTGCGCTAAACGGTGACGCGTGGAGGAGACAGTTTCCCGCTATGCGGGCCGCTCACACCAGAAAAGCCGGTCAGCTTCGGTCGTCCGGGCTGGCGAGGCGGTGCCACTCGGCGCCCTCATTCCAAGGAACCGGGGGGGCACCCCCTCCCCCCGCTCCGCTCGGCCAGCTGGACAAGCCATGGCTAGCAGCAGGCCGGGTCGTCTGCCTCTGTGTCGAGCCGACCCCCAGCCGGGTCAGACCCACCGAGCCAGGATGGGTCAACCTGCCAGCCCACTGGGCTTGACGAGCTAGGCCCGGTTCACTTAAACGTGAATAACATAAAGACCGCGCGTCCGATCAACGCGCCGTCTGCGGCACTGGGATTCTCACGACTAGGTTTTCCTTTTGTGATACTCTAAGTGAGTTTGGGATGACTTTGGAAATTGGCCAGGTTGGAATGAGCGTAATTCTAACCAGGCCCCTGCAATGAAAAAACCAATAACTCTCAGACCGGGTGTCTGATTGACACGTCATCTGTCACGTTGGGTTCCTTTTGATAAGACGGAACTTTGGGATACATAAACTCTGGACTTCATAATTGTTGATGTATTAACCCCTTTTCTCATGGAGTGGACCCTCCCGGAATCTAGCGTTCTATGTTCGGGAACCCTAAAGTTGGCTACGACTGTGACGACTACTGTACTGGGATCCTCCGTGGGTTTGACAATGACGACTACTGTACTGGGATCCTCCGTGTATTCGACAGCGATGACTATTGTTATTGTATCCTATGTGGGTCTGGCAGTTTGGCCTCTATACCTATATCCTGTGTGGGTCCAACAGAGTAGCTGGTCTTGTATCTTGTGTGGGTCTGACAGCTTATCTAGTCTTGTATCCTGTGTGGGTCTGACAGCTTTGATGAATCAGTGACAACATATGATCATCTCTATCGCTCTACGAAAGATGTATACATGTGTGAGCTGAGTCTTGACTTTCAATCATTATCATCGATGTGATTTACTTCTTTCCTGTGTGGACTGGGTTGTGCTCAGTCTCGAGAGTTGGAGCCAAATTGTTTTGGATAACTTAGGTATATGTATGGGCATTTACCTAAGTAGAGTTGATTGATACTTCGTGATCGTATCATTCTTCTGTGGTTTATCCTTCGTGGATTCTGGGAGACCTTCGGGGGTCTCGGGGTCCCTACTGAGTATCGTATACTCACCCCTGCACGGGCTATGCCCGCACTACATTATGTTGGATGCAGATGACGGACAACACTGATCGAGGTAGAGATGTGTAGATCTCAACGGTACCTGGAGGTGGACCACTAGGCTAGACATACACGGAGTAGACGGATAGAACCGAGGTGCTGAGGAGGCCATCTGTACCCACCCTTCAGGTGGGATTCCAAGAGAAGGACTCCGTCATTGTTGTTTTACTTTACTCTAGTCATACTAGCTTTTCAGTTGTACTATACATACTGTTGGGCTCGTATTTTCGGCCCCTTTCCTTTCAGAACTTACTTTTGTATACAATTTTACTTAGTGCTTACTTCAGTTGCGTACTCTGTTGTGTTTTTTAACTTTTATAAAGTAAATTCTTTCCCAGTATAGGGATTTACCCCTTTGGTGCTAGTCGCCAGTCCCTGGCCTATGGAAGGCGGGCATGGGGTAGTCACGGCATGGGCCCCAAGGACGGGTTGTGACAAATTGGTATCAGAGGATTCAGTTCTACCGTAGAACTCCGGACTCTGATCATTCTTTTCTGTGAAGCAATAATGTTAAGAGTATTGAGTGTGGTTTTCAGTCTAGGATGTCCGGTGTTGCTGCAGCGACCGACGTATCCATACACCAGGACTATGACCTCTGATTGCCGACTCAATGCACGAAAACACTGATTACATGTGTGTTTCAAAAGTTTTCTTTGTGACTACTTTGATTCAGCTCACTAGGTATACTGTTTTGACCATGGAGTACCTGTTTCTGTTCAGTATGGCCCCATGAAGGCAGCCAGCTAGGGTTCCTAGTTATGTACGAGATGGTAGCCCACCGAGCAACGAGTCATCAGTGCAGGGGCCCATCACAGTGGAGGAACCAACAGTACCACTATCCGCTAGGCCACTGATACCACCATCCACAGCAGCAGAGAGTGCAGGTCACCTGAGTGCGTTGCACGGGTTCCAGTGACAGAGGCCGCCCAGTTTCTAGAGAGAGATGGACCCACAGGCAGCTGAGGATTGTCTGGAGGCTATCATGAGAGTTTTTATATTGGTAGGGACACCAACAGATCTTATGGTGATTCTTGTCGTGAGTCTTCTACATGCAGCTGCTGGAAGATGGTAGAGCCTGATGATCTAGGTGCATGACGATGCATCTTTACTTTGGAGAGACTTCGAGAGTCTCTTCTACTCGGAGTTTGTCCCATCCACCCTTCGTGCGGTGTAGATTCAGGAGTTACTTCATCTGCAGCAGGGAAGTATGACAGTAGCTCAGTACTCAGCGAGGTTCACTAACCTCTCACGCTACTCCAAAGATATGATACGGGACCCGTTATTCAGGGCATGTACTTTTGAGCAGGGACTTAAGAATGAGATTAGGGCTTCGATGGTTCCCCTCAGCATCCCGACGCAGGAGGGGGTGCTGGAGTGAGCCCTTCTAGTGGAGAGTTTTCTCGCTGAGCAGTCACCAGCGGTGAGACCCACCACAGGACGACACATAGAGGAGTCTTCTGTAGTTGGCAGTAGACAGTTAATGCAGAGGTCCAAGCAGACCAGGCTATCAGGTAGGCGACCTCAGGATACAGGTTCGGTTGTGCGGGGCACATGAAACAGATCCAGCCTTATGAGGAGTAGGTAGTTCTATGCATGCGGTGGGTAGGGCCACAAGGCTCGTGACTGCCCGACCCGCCATATAGACGACCAGCAGATAGTGGATGGACCTCCCATGCAGAGGCATAGGTTTGACCGTGGTGGTATGTCGGGAGTAGGTGGACGTGACAGAGGAGCTGGCTGAGTAGCGGGTGGTGGACGACATTTTGAGGCTCTACCACCACCACCACCAAAAGATCTACCCCGACCATAGGGAGCTGGCGGACAGAGGCGGGCTCACCTCCATCCAGTCGAGTCCTATGACCACGGTGCACCTGAGATAATTTGAGGTACTATCTGTGTCTACTACACCCTTGATGGAGTACTTATAGACACAGGTGCGAGTCATTCTTTCATTGCCACTTTCCTTTTTCGGAGCTCAGAGATTCTGACAGATCTATTGGCTTGACCCTTATGGTTAGAGACTCCTACAGAAGAAGACTCGATGATTACGCACCGGTGTCGGTAGTGTGAACTTACTATAGGAGGTGAGATATTCGGCTGGAATCTTCTTTTAGTGGCGTCGAGGCCTTACGACATTATCTTGGGTATTGACTAGTTATCCACAGTTCATGCTCATATCGACTGTATTAGGCGCATGGTGTGGTGTGTCCGCACGGATGGGACCAGGTTCACCTTCACCAATGAGAATCAAGTATTTGAAGTGCAGGATGGACTTATGTAGAAGAGGGGGAAGCTGATCACACATCAGTTGGCTAGTCTCATCCTTGGAGCGGTTGATATGCGGGGTTCGAGTTTTCCTGTTGTGGTGGATCAGTACGCAGACTTTTTTCCTGACGATGTTCCAGGACTACCTCGTCACAGAGAGGAACACTTCTACATTGACCTATACCCCAAGAGATCATCGATATCTACTCCAGCAAATCGGATTTCTCCCACCGATCTTCGTGAGTTGTGGGTACAGCTGGAGGACATGCAAGGGAAGGGATTTATCCGACCCAGTGTTTCACCATGGGCATCTCCGATTTTGTTCACCAAGAAGGCGGATGGGAGCTTGCGGGTGTGTGTCGACTACCATTTCCTGAATCAGGTGACCGTGAAGAACAAGTACCCACTCTCGAGGATTGATGACCTCTTTGATCAGCTCAAGGGAGCGAGATGGTTCTCGAAGATAGACCTTAGGTTAGGCTATCACCAGCTCAGAGTTCGAGATGAGGATGTGCAGAAGAAGGCCTTTAGGTGTCGGTATGGACACTACGAGTTCTTGGTTATGCCCTTTGGCATAACCAATGCTCCAGTAGTGTTCATGAGTCTCATGAACAGGATCTTCTAGCCTTACCTAGATCGATTTTTCATAGTCTTCATCGACGACATACTGATTTACTCGACTAATGAGGAGGAGAACGCCTACCATCTGCGGGTAGTACTGGATACAATCCGAGAGAACCAGCTTTATGGTAAGCTCTCTAAGTGACAATTATGGATTCAAGAGGTTCACTTCTTGGGACACATCATCTCAGAGGATGGAGTTGCAGTGGATCCAGTGAAGATTGAGGTTGTGCTTTCTTGGGAGCAACCCAGGAGTGTGACGGAGGTGCGGAGTTTCCTGGGTCTGGCTGGGTACTATCGAAGGTCTGTGCCAGACTTCTCCAGAGTTGCAGCACTTCTTTAAGCTTTGATAAAGAAGGGAAAACCCTTCGTGTGGATAGAGAGATTCTAGAAGAGCTTTCAGAAGTTGAGGCAGAGGTTACCCGGTGCGCCCATCTTGAGGCTACCAGAGGAGGGTGTCAGGTACGTAGTTTACAACAACGCATCAGGGACCAGACTCGGGTATTTCCTGATGCAGGAGTGAGTATTGATCGCATATGGTTCATGGCAGTTGAGACAGCATGAGCAGAACTATGCTACCCATGACCTGGAGTTAGCAGCAGTGGTTTTCGCCTTGAAGATGTGGTGGCACTATCTGATGGGCGAGCATTTTACAGTCTACTTTCACCACCAGAGTCTCAGGTACATCTTCTCGCAAAAATACATGAACCTGAGATAGTGGTGATGGCTTGAGTTCCTCCTGGACTATGACTTTGAGACAGTCTATACTTATGGGAAGGGAGACATTGTAGCAGATGCTCTCAGTAGGAGATCTGGCATTCAGCTGCTAGGAGAGGTGACAGAGCAGCTGGCCGTATTGTAGATATCCATTGTGGATAGAGATAGAGCAGCCTTTCTATAGTCTCTCACAGTAACTCCTCCACTTCTACAGTGGGTTAGAGAGGCACAATGTGGGGACGTTGACTGTGAGGCATGACGTGCTCAGATATCCTCAGGGTAGGCACCTGATAGGTTTTCTGAAGTTGGGGAGCACATCATCCTCTTCAGAGGACGTACCATGGTACCAGTTTCATTACAGGAGGATTTGTTGAGGGAGTTTCACACTTCCCCTCTAGCGGTTCATCCAGGAGTGGCGATGATGTATCAGGACCTCAAACGATAGCACTGGTGGCCGGGTATGAAGAAGGTTGTAGTAGAGTTTGTATCATGGTGACTCACTTGTCTATAAGTGAAGGCATAGCACCTGGCTCCAGCAGGCTTGGTACATCCCTTAGAGGTTCCAGAGTGGAAGTGGGACGGGATATCCATGGATTTTGTGATGGGACTTCCATGTACATCCAGAGGGCATGACTCTATCAGGTGATCGTTTACCGACTCACCAAGTCGGCCCACTTCCTACCGATCAGAGAGCAGAGCTCAGTATAGAACCTGGGATGCCTCTAAATTTCAGGAGATCATACGGCTTCATGGTGTGCCATTGACTATCGTCTCAGATTGAGATGCTCATTTGACTTCCAGAATATGGAAGGCATTACATGAGGCTTTTGGGACACAGCTTCACTTGAGCACCACTTTCGATCCTCAGATGGCTGGTCAGACTGAGAGGACAATTCAGACTCTTGAGGAGATGCTCCGTGCATGTGTCCTCAACTTTGGTCGCAACTAGGAGGATCACTTACCCTTGGTGGAGTTTGCGTACAACAATAGCTACCACTACACCATCGGGATGGCCCTTTACAAGGCACTTTACGACCGACCTTGCAGATCACCTATGTGCTGGGAAAACCCAGGGGAGTTAGAACTTGTAGGACCAGAGATGGTTCAGGATATGATGGAGAAGGTGCAGATCGTCCAGGAGAAGATGAAGACTGCACTGAGCAGACAGAAGTCCTATGCTGATAGGAGACGAAGACCACTGGATTTCGAGGATAGCAATCATGTTTTCCTATGGGTCTCAACTCGACGAGGTCTATGGAGATTTGGCAGGTGCGGAAAGTTATCTCGACGATTCATCAGACCTTTACAGGTCCTCAACAGAGTAGGCAAGGTGGCTTACTGCTTGGCCCTTCCACCTTAGTTGCACCGGGTTCACGACATCTTCCATGTATCTCAGCTGAGGAGATACGTGCACGACCCGCCCCACATCATCGACCATGGGGAGTTGGACATCGATGACAGGGCGACATTCATGGAGGTCCCGATGGAGATCGAGGATCGACATGAGTGGGTCCTACGTGGAAGGTTGATTTTTCTGGTGCGCATTCGCTGGCAGCACGGGAACCTCCAAGAGAGCACATGGGAGCGGGAGGCTCATATGTGTGCTCAGTACTCTCATTTGTTTCCCTATTGTGTATTGTAGCTTTACGGGGACAAAAATCTCTGAGGTGGGGTAATGTAAAGACCCAGTAATTTCAAGTAAATTTTTTTCTTAAATTCTTTGAATATTACGAGTCCACAATTTTTGATAACGCTTGATTCCGAGGCCCGGTGTGCCCAAAATCAATTTCTGAAGTTTTTTTTGGGTACGTTCAGTAAACATACGTGCAGGTTTTTCAATATTTTGAACCGGTGCTCGGAATTGAAATCTGAGGACACCGATGAACTCGTAGCTCCGATATTCTCTTAAGGGGACCTTTACCGCAGTTCCATTTTATACAGGATGGAAGTTATAATTTTGGGGATTCTTAATTAATTAAATAAAATTGTTGTGTTACATAATTTTATTTTCAAGTGGTGGTTAACTTCTCCAAAGAGGGGTTGGATGTGGGTCCCACCCCCCACCTAACTTCACTTGAGAGGATATAACTAAGGTTGGGGCCCACAGAAACCATAACCCTTCAACTCCCCTTGAAACCCCTCTCTTAGCTTTGGAACTCGCACTTTAAGTGGAGCCTTTCCACTTTCCCCTCATAATGTTTCCAACTCAAGAATAATTAATGCCATTATTAATTATTTTGAGGTGTCATGAGTTCTTTTGAAATAATTTGAAATTCATGGCAAGATTATAATTTTGGGGGAAGCCTATTATTATATTTTCCTTGGAAAATATTTGTGGGGAGACTTTAGGAGAAAACATGTGGTGGAACTTCAATCTCTAGACAAAGAACATCTCTGACGAAGAATGTGAAGAACATCTCCCAAGATGCTTCCTCTTTGGATGCACCCCGACGTCAATGGAATCGACGTTTGTATTCTGCGACGCTCGACTTCCGTGACACCATCTTCCACGGCTCGTCGACGTGCAACGTACCTTGAATCGAGGTAGGGGGTTTTGTATAATTTTAGTTTAATAAAATTATTTTCTCTTCATTGATAAATGCAAGTGATCGTCCATGGCCATTTGATATCACCTAACGCGGAGGGTGCAGGCCGAACAAACAGAGACCGACGACCCTCTAAAAAATTCTTGTTTATTTTGGAAGTGGTGATCGGAGGCGGCAACCACGCACCGGCCGCGTGGAGGAAACCTCATCCCGCATTCACCGGCCGCTCAGACGAAGAAGAATCGGCCGGCTAAAGCCGACTGGGCTGAAGGAAGTGTGGCGCCCCTTTGGCGTCGCACTATGGAGGAGGTGCGGCCCGCATCCGCGGGCCGCTTTGCCGAATGAACTGGAAATCCAAAGCCAGATGGGCAGAAGACCGTAGCACTTTGTGGCGTTGTGCTGCGGACGAACCGTGGCCCGTGCTGGGCGGGCCGCTTTGGGGGGTGAACTGGCCGGACACTTTCCAGCCAGGCGGAAGAAACCACGGTGCCAATCGGCACCGCGTGGAGGAGACAACGGACCGTTGTGTGGGTCTCTTTCACCGGAAAATCCAGCCAGCTTCGGCCGGTCGGGCAGGAGTGGCGGTGCCGCTCAACGCCGCCGTTACAAGAAATCGGGGGCCTTGCCCCCCGCTCCGCTCGGCCAGCTGGCTGAGCCGCGGCCAGTCGCGGGCCGGGTCGCCATTACGCAGGTCGGGCCTCCTGCCATCAGGTCGGGCCATGCCCCTCTGGGCCGGGCTGACCCCCCAGTTTTGTCGTACCCGCCGAGCCAGGATGGGCCGACCTGCCAGCCCACTGGGCTTGATGGGCCAAGCCCGTTTCACTTAAACGTGAATAACTTAAAGACCGTGCGTCTGATCGACGCGTCGTCTGCAGAACTGGGATTCTCACGAAGAAGCGATCCTTTTGTGATACTCTAAGTGAGTTTTGGATGAATTTGGAAAACATCCAGGTTTGAACGAGCATAATTCCAACCAGGCCCCTAGAACGAAAAAGCCAATAACTCTCAGACCGGGCGTCCGATTGACGCGTCGTCTAGCACGTCGGGTTCCATTTAATGAGACTGAACTTCAGGATACATCAACTCTAGACTTTGTTATAGTTTATGTATCTACCCCTTTGCTCGAGGAGCGGACCCTCCCGAAATCGAGCATGCTATATGCGGGAACCCTAGAGCTAGATGTGACTACGACGACTACTGTACCGGGATCCTCTGTGGGTTCGATAGTGACGACTACTGTACTGGGATCCTCTGTGGGATCGACAACGATGACTACTGTTCTTGTATCCTGTGTGGGTCTGATAGCTTAGATGAATCAGTGAAAACATCTGATCATATCTATTTCTATATGAAAGATGTATACCTGTGTGAGTTGAGTCTTGACTTTCAATCATTAACATCGATGTGATTGACTTCTTTCCTGTGTGGACTGGGTTGTGCTTGGGCTCGAGAGTTGGATCCGAACTGTGATTGATAACTTAGGTATATGTATGGGCGTATACCTAAGTAGAGTTGGTTGATACTTCGTGATCGTATCATTCTTCTGTGGTTTATCCTTCGTGGATTCAGGGAGACCTATGGGGGTCTCGGGGTCCCTACTGAGTATCGTATACTCACCCCTGCACGGTCTATGCCCACACTATGTTGTCTTGGATCTAGACGACGGACAACACTGATCGAGGTAGAGACTTGTAGAGTTGGACGGTACCCGGAGGTGGGCCACTTGGCGAGACGTACACAGAGTAGATGGATGGACCCGAGGTGTTGAGGAGGCCATCTGTACCCACCCTTCAGGTGGGATTCCTGAAGGAAAACTCCTTAATTGTTGTTTTACTTTACTGCAGTTGTACTAGCTTTTCAGTTGTACTGTACTTACTGTTGGGCTTGTATTTCCGACCCCTTTCCTTTCAACGCTTACTTTTTTAGATAGTTTTACTTAGTGCTTACTTCAGTTGCGTACTCTGTTGTGTTTTTTGCTTTTATAAAGGTAATGCCTTCCCAGTATAGGGATTTACGCCTTTGGTGCTAGTCACCAGCCCCTGGCCTATGGAAGGCGGGATTGGTGTAGTCACGACATGGGCCCCGAAGACGGGTTGTGACAAATTGGTATCAAAAGAGTCGGTTCTACCACAGAACTCAATAATTTGATCATTCTTTTCTGTGAAGCAATAGTGTTAAGAATATTTAGTGTGGTTTTCAGTCCAAGGAGTCCAATGTTCGTGCGGTGGCCAATGTATCCATACAACAAGACCCTAACCTCTGATTTCTAACTCAGTGCACGAAAACACTGATTGCATGTGTGTTTCAAAAGTTTTATTTCAGATTAATTTGAGTCTACTCACCAGGTATACTGTTTTGAAAGTGGAACATGTAACTCCCCTACCCCAGCTACCCAGAGTCAGTGCATTACTTCGTAACATTGGCATGATCACAAAAGATCAAGTCTCGAAAGACCGATTAGTTTAGTAGACTTGGAAATATTAGATACATTCATAAGTCTTACATTACATCATAAAGTAAAACAAAACTACAACATCTTCTATTCATATCCCCTTATATTATCCCTCCAGGTCATTCATAATATACTTCTTCACATCCTGGAAAAATTAAAACATTGAAAGGGGTGAGCTCAGATGCTCAGTAAGGATAACAATATTGCAGAAGCTTTCATAAATAAACATTAACATTTAAGGCAATGTATAACTAAAACAAAATCCTTTTTAAACTTGAACTTCAGCATAATATGGCAAAAATAAAATTAAATAATTCCATTTACTTACTCACATGGATATTATACTAGTCGAATAATCACATGCAATATCAATAACCACTTTCATAATGAGGGAATGTATAATTCCAGACATTCTGAAACATTTTGTCAAGGCCTCGGCCAAGACGTCTAAAATGATTAAGGCCTCGGCCAAAACCATAAATCAAATTGGGAAAGGGCCTCGGCCAATTCCACGTCTAGTTGTCTCATGAGACCTACCGATGCATCGAGGAGCTATAGCGGGCTCCACCCGTCACTTATTAAGTCCAATACATTCCTCATATGAATAGGTTTAAACATATCATAAACCATAACATAATCGTATCACATAAAACATGCATAAAGGAAACATAACATTTCCACATTTCAATCACAAGATATCAATACAACACATTGATATAATAAAAACGCTTTCAAAACCATTTTCAATACCAAAATAAAAGAAAGTTAAAACTTTGTATTTATTTTTCATTAAAAAAAAGATGGCTTGTAGAGGAAGATGAAACTCAAATAATGGTCACGGCGGCGGAGAAGTCGTTGTCGCCGCATAAGTACGGAAAGAAAAACATTCCCTTTTTTTGTTTAGAAAAACGCTTCGTATAAAAAGATTCCTTTTGAATAAATGTAAAAGTCAAAGGGGTTTATACACCGTATAAAAGAAAGTTGTGTATAAAACCAAATATGCCTCAATGAAAGGGGATTGAGACGAAGTCCTTAAAAAGATAATTTTTTTATAAAGTAGGTCTATTATGTGTATTCACTATAAGTACACATAAATAATGTAAAAATACAAGATAGTACATAATAATATCATGACATAATTTGAAAGTAGGAGATTAACCCAAAGAATAGAAATTGGGTTAAGAAGTTCTCTTACCTTGCGTCTTGTCCTGACTCGACCGTTCTTTAACCTCCTAAATAATAAACTAGAGTTAATTCCTATTTACTTAAGAACCTTTTTCATGTTCATTATTCCTTTTATATCCCTTATTACCATGTTATGAACATTATGTAATTATTTAACTTTATAACGTTCATTTTGTCGATCTTAGGTACTTGAGTCAAAAATAACATTCTTATAATTTCAAGTTGTTCATGTGGTGATATATCCATTATATCCAGAATTATATTCATGATATAGATATCATATATCTCATATATATCCAGTATATACATGCATTTATAATATTCCATAACGTTTAGAGGTAAGAAATGAAATGCACCGTTCATGGAGACGGTAAGCCGTACGTACGCATGAACGATACTTTCATTTCTATTTCGTATTTAATGGAATGAAATCATAATGATATAAATGTATAATATATTTCCAGTATAATATAGTGTATAATACCATTTACTCCATCCTTTATACATCCCACATATGGCATTAACGATTCAAATCACTTTGAAGGGGCGGTAGTCCACACTTCCTAAAATGAAATTATCGCATTTACCCATAATGGAAATCATAAAGTATGCCATAAATGAGAAATAAAGAAGCATAAGTAAAACATAAACATATTATATAAATATAGTGAGATCTTAATGGCCACCTTTGAAGGTGTTATATGAGTGTTGAACAATCATCGTTTCGTGAGGCAGAAATTTGTCATCCACAGAAACAGTATGTTCTTTAACCATTAGATGTAGGTGTGTGTAAGTGTAGCTCGAATCCTTCTTATAAAAACATCCAAGTATATTGAGGATACTGGTGTTGTTACAAAATAAATTAATAAAAAGAGTTTAAGGGGTTGGAGAAGCTAAATAAAACAAAACAACATTAGAGAATACATTACCTAAAAATCGGGTAACTCTTTTTGATTTGAGCCAAAGGCTTCCTTGGGAAGAGTTCTGCCCAAAGTGAGGCTTCTAGGAGTAAGAGGGGGAAGTTGGGAGAGTATTTGGGAAGAGGTTGGCCGAGCCAAATGGCTTGAAAGTGTGAATGAGGTGGTAGAGGTGGGGGCCTTTTACAAGTGGAGAGGAGGGGCACTCTTGGAAAGTAAAGAAAAGTCACTTTATTATAAAATTAGTTTCGGATTTCAGAGGTCCCACACTTATATAATTCTAGGATAAGGTGATAAGGGTTCAAAATCTACCCATCCAATAGTCTTTGGACAAGTTTAAGACTTGGATTTTACATTATCTTTTCATTTTATTAAAATCGTTAAATAATGAGGTCATCGCTGCATCATCATGATGTCATAAATAATTTAATTTATTTAATGTCTAAAAATTATAAAAAAACTACTATGATGTAGGAAATTTTTTTAGCTTTCCAATGACTATTTATAGTAAAAAAATATGACTTGTATAACTCCATGTAAAAATTGTTTTAGTAAAACATTTCATGTTTGTGTCATTTTATACTTTAACATTAAATAAAAGGTATTTATGTCATTTCCTAACTAAAGTGGCTCCATGGGGTCCCCAAGTTGACCCATGGATTTTCTTGGTCGGCCATGGCACATCCAATGAGGGTAGGACATGTTTAAATCTCATCTCATATTATTAAAACATTATTTTTACCTTAAACTACACTAATTACCTCTAATCGCGATTAAGAACTTAAAAGTTACTATTCACCAAAAAATTATTTTAATCTCATTGAACCACATTTTACTTCTTAATGAAAACCATGTATGTTGTATTTTTGAAAATCAAATCACAGAGGTGGTAATATTTCATTTAAATGAAAAATCAGTTATTTAACTACCACTTAGTGGTTTCACTATTCATCAAAAATTGAAGTTTTTCAGAACAATGCCAAAATTTCACCCTAAGATATAATTGATATTCTGATTTCAAAAATGATGTCTATTTTACAAAATTCCAAAAATAAATGTTTCATTAATTTATTTTATAATTAATTCCCGCTGTCACAACAAATAGCGTGTTTTTAAGAAACAATTTATATCAAAAGATTGGCAATTGTTTATGTCCAATTTCAATGTTAAATTAATTCTAATGACCACCATAGGATAAAATGGTAAAAATATATTCTAATTATACTTTAAAACCACTAAATAGTATAATTTATCACTGTAAATTATTTTGATTAAAAATGTTGTTTTTAAGTATTTTTCACTATTCATAAAAAATTAGAAGTTCTCAGAAAAATATCAAAAATTCAACATAGGCTAATTTCGATATTCCGAAACCAAAAATGAAGTCCATTTTGAAATATAAAATTTCTATAATTTTAAAAAGTGCTTATTACTATTCATAACGGCTACTTTGATTAGTCGCGGTGTTTTAGAACTCAAAGTTGTGTACAATGCAAGCTATTGCATTATTGAATGAGAAGCGTATCGTGGAAGCTTGGGGTGTTACAGAACACCTGTTACTTTTTAGGATGGCCCCACGAAGGCATCCAGCAAGGGTTCCAAGTTATGTACGAGATGGTTTACCACCGAGCGACGAGGCATTGGTGCAGGGTCCCATCACAACGGAGGAACCAGCAGTACCAATACCCGCTGGGCCACCGATACCACCAGCCCCAGCAGTAGAGAGTGCACACTTCCTGAGTGCGTTTCACGAGTACCAGCGATAGAGGCCACCCAGGTTCCGGGGAGAGACGGACCCACAGGCAGCTGAGGATTGGCTGGAGGCTATCGTGACAGTTTTTAGATTGGTAGGGACACCAGCAGAAATTATGGTGATTCTTTTCGTGAGTCTCATGCACGCAGCAACAGGAAGATGGTGGAGCCTATTGATCCAAGTTCATGATGATGCATCTTTTCTTTAGACAGAATTCGAGAGTCTCTTCCGCTCGGATTTTTTCCCAACGACCATTCGTGCGGTGCGGATTCAGGAGTTACTTCATCTGCAGCAGGGCAGTATGACAGTAGCTCAGTACTCAGTGAGTTTCACTGACCTCTCACGCTACTCCACGGATAACGTCCGGGACCCGTTCTTCAGGGCCCGGACTTTCGAGCAGGGACTCAGGCATGAGATTAGGGCTTCAAAGATTCCCCTCATCATCCCGATGCTGGTGAGGGTGCTGGAGCGATCCCTTCTTGTGGAGAGTTTTCTCGCTGAGCAGTCACTAGAGGCGAGACCCACCATAGGAAGACACGTAGCGAACTCTTATACAACTAACAATAGACAGTTGACGCAGAGGTACAAGTGGACCAGGACATCTGGTGGGAGACCTCAGGATACAGGTTTGGTTGTGTGGGGTACACGAAACAGATCTAGCCTTACAAGGAGTAGGCAGTGCTAAGCATGTGGCGGGTAGGGCCACATGGCTCGTGACCGCCCGACCCACCATGCAGATGAGTAGCAGATAGTAGAGGGACCGCCCAGGTAGAGGCAGAGGTTTGACCGTGGTGGTCCGCCAGGAGCAGGCGGACATGGTTGAGGATCTGGCCGAGCAGCGGGTGGTGGATGACGTTTTGAGGCTCTACTGCCACCACCACCAAGAGTTCCACCCCCAACACTTGGAGCTGGCAGACAGAGGCATGCTCAGCTTCAGGAAGTTGAGGCCTATGACCACGGCACGCCTGAGATGATTCGAGGTACTATTTGTGTCTACTCCACCCTTGCTGCAGTACTTATAGACACAGGTGCGAGTCATTATTTCATTTCTACTGCCCTTGTTCGGAGCTCGGAGATTCCAACGGAGCCGTTGGCTCGATCTTTACGGCTAAAGAATCCTACGGGAGCAGACTCGACGATTACGCACTGGTTCCGACAGTGTGAGATTACTCAAGGAGGCGAGAGATTCGGCTGGGATCTTCTGGTAGCAGCGTCAAGGCCTTACGACGTCATCTTGGGTATGGAATGGTTATCCATAGTTCATGATCATATCGACTGTATCAGGAACAAGGTGTGGTGTGTCCGCACGGATGGGACCAAGTTTACCTTCACCGGCGAGAAGGTGGCCTTTGTAGCATAGGATGGACTTACGTAGAAAAGCGGGCCGATCACACATCAGTTGGCGAGTCTCATCCTCGGAGTGGTTACTGTGTCGAGTCTGAGTATTCCTGTTGTGGTGGATCATTATGCGGACATTTTTCCTGACGATGATCCAGGACTACCTCCTCGCAGAGAGGTATACTTCTACATTGACTTGTACCCTAGGACAACACCTATATCTAATCCAGCATATCTAATGGCTCACACCGAGCTTCGTGAGCTGCAGGTACAACTAGAGGACTTCCAGGGGAAGGGATTTATCTGACCCAGTGTTTCACCCTGGGCATCTTCTATTTTGTTCGCCAAGAATGAGGATCGGAGCTTGCGACTGTGTGTCGACTACTGTCGCCTGAATCAGGTGACCATGAAGAACAAGTACCCACTCCCGAGGATTGACGACCTCTTTGATCAGCTCAAGGGAGCACGATGGTTCTTGAATATAGACCTTAGGTCAAGCTTTCACCAGCTCAAAGATCGAGATAAGGATGTGTAGAAGATGACATTTAGGTGTCGGTATGGCCACTACGAGTTATTGGTTATGCCCTTCAGCGTAACCAACATTCCAGTAGTGTTCATGAGTCTCATGAATAGGATCTTCCAGCCTTGCCTTGATCGATTTGTCGTAGTCTTCATCGATGACATACTGATTTACTCGACTACTGAGGAGGAGCATGCCTACCATCTGTGTGTAGTATTGGATACAATCTGAGAGCACCAACTTTATGGTATTCTCTCAAAGTTCCAGTTCTAGATTTGAGGGGTTCACATCTTGGGACCCATCATATTGGAGGATAGAGTTGTAGTGGATCCAGTGAATATTGAGGCAGTGCTTTCTTGGGAGCCACCCAAGAGTGTGACGGAGGTGCGGAGTTTCCTGGGTCTAGCTAGGTACTATGGAAGGTTTGTTCCAGACTTCTCTAGAGTTGTATCACCGCTTTCAGCTTTGAAAAAGAAGGGGAAACCCTTCGTGTGGACAGAGAGATGCCTGCAGATCTTTTAGGAGCTGCGGCAGAGGTTGACTAGTGCGCCCATCTTGAGGCTACTGGAGGAGGGCGTTGGGTATTTAGTTTACTGCAACGCATCAGGGACTGGACTCGTGTGTGTCCTGATGCAGGAGAAAGTAGTGATCATGTATGGTTCACGACAATTGAGACAGCATGAGCAGAACTATGCTACCCATGACCTGGAGTTAGCAGTAGTGATCTTCGCCTTGAAGATTTGGTAGAACTATCTGATGAGCGAGCGTTTTACAGTCTACTCTGACCACTAGAGTCTCTGGTACATCTTCTCACAGAAGGACATGAACCTGAGACATCGACAATGGCTCGAGTTCCTCCAGGACTATGACTTTTAGATAGTCTATACTCCTGGGAAGGGGAATGTTGTAGAATATTCTCTCAACAAGAGATTAGGCATTCAACTTCTAGGAGAGGTGATAGAGCAGCTGGACACATTGCAGTTATCATTTGTGGATAGAGATAGATTAGCCTTTCTATAGTCTCTCACAATCATTCCTCCACTTCTACAGTGGGTTAGAGAGGCACAGCGTGGGGACGTTGACTTTGATGCGCGACGTGTTCATATATCTTCAGGGAAGGCACCTGATGGGTTTTATGAAGGTGGGTAGCATGTCATCCTTTTTAAAGGACGTACCATGGTACGAGTTTCATTAAAGGAGGAAGTGTTGGGGGAGTTTCTTACTTCCCCTCTAGCGGTACATCCAAAAGTGGATAAGATGTATCAGGACCTCATATGACAACACTGGTGGCTGGGTATGAAGAAGGTTGTAGTAATGTTTGTATCACAGTGCCTCACTTGTCAGCCAGTGAAGGCAGAGCACCAGGTACCAGTAGGCATGGTACCACTCTTAAAGGTTCCGGAGTGGAAGTGGGATGGGATATCCATTGATTTCGTGATAGGACTTCCACGTACATCCAGAGGGCATGGCTCAATCTGGGTGATCATTTACCAACTCACCAAGTCGGCCCACTTCCTACCGATCAGAGAGCAGGGCTCAGAAGAGAACCTGGGATGCCTCTACATTCAGAAGATCGTACGTCTTCATGGTGTGCCATCGACTATCATCTCAGATAGATATACTCATTTCACTTCTCGGCTATGGAAGGGATTACAGGAGGCTTCTGGGATGTAGCTTCACTTGAGCACCGCTTTCCATCCTCAGAAGGATGGTCAGACGGAGAGGACAATTCAAACTCTCGAGGACATGCTCCGTGCATGTGTCCTCGACTTTGGTTGCAGCAAGGAGGATAACTTACCCTTGGCGAAGCTTGCGTACAACAACAGATACCACTCCACCGTTAGGATGGACCCTTATGAGGCACTGTACGACCGACCTTGCAGATCACCTCTGTGCTGGAAAAACCCAGGGGAGTCAGCACTTGTAGGACCAGAGATGGTGCAGGCTACGATGGAGAAGGTGGAGATCATCTAGGAGCGGATGAAGACTGCACAGAGCAGACAGAATTCCTATAATGAAAGGAGATGGAGACTACTAGAGTTCAAGGATGGCGACCACGTTTTCCTATGGGTTTCACCTCGACGAGGCCTACGGAGAATTGGATGGGGCGGTAAGTTATCTCCATGATTCATCGGACCTTTCCAGGTCCTCAACAGAGTAGGCGAGTTGACTTACTGCCTGGCCCTTCCACCTCAGTTGCACCGGGTGCATGACGTCTTCCACGTATCTCAGCTGAGGAGATACGTGCATGACCCATCCCACATCATCGACCATGGGGAGCTGGACATAGATGACAGGGCGACATTCACAGAGGTCCCAGTGGAGATCGAGGATCGACAGGAGCGGGTCCTATGTGTACGGTCTATTCCTCTGGTGCGCATTCGTTGGCAGCACAGGAACCTCCAGGAGAGCACATGGGAGTGGGAGGCTCAGATGTGTGCTCAGTACCCACATTTGTTTCCCTAGTTTGTATTGTAGCTTTATGGGGACGTAAATCCCTGATGTGGTGGTAATGTAAAGACCCATAAATTTCAATTAAAGTTTTTTCTTAAATTCATTGGAATATTACGAGTCCACAGTTTCTGACGGCGCCTGATTCTAAGTCCTGGTTTTTCCTAGAATCAATTTCTGAAGTTTTGTTTAAGTACATTCAGTAAACGTACGTGCGGGTTTTTCTATCTTTTGAACCGGTCCTTGGAATTCAAATCCGAGGACACCGATGAACTCACAACGCCGGTATTTTCATAAGGGGACCTTTATGGCAGTTGCATTTTATGCAGGATGGAAGTTATAATTTTGGGGATTCTTAATTAATTAATTAAAATTGTTCTGTTACACAATTTTATTTTCAAGTGGTGGTTAACTTCTCAAAAGAGAAGTTGGAGGTGGGGTCCACACCCCACCTAACCTCACTTGAGATGATATAACTAAGGGTGGGGTCCACACAAACCCTAACCCTTCAACTCCCCTTGAAACCCCTCTCTTAACTTTTTAACACCCACTTTAAGTGGAGCCTTTCCACTTTCCCCTCATAATGTTTCCAAATCAAGAATAATTAATGCCTTTATTAATTATTTTGAGGTGTTATGAGTCCTTTTGAATTAATTTGAAATGCATGGCAAGATTATAATTTTAGGGGAAGCCTATTATTATATTTTCCTTGGAAAATATTTGTGCGGAGACTTTAGGAGAAAACTCTTCGTGGAACTTCATTCTCCCGAAGAAGAACATCTCCAACAAAGAACGCGAAGAACTTCTCCCATGACACTTCCTCTTCGGACGCACCCCGACATCAAAAGAATCAACATCTGTATTCCATGACACCCGACTTCTAAAACACTGTCTTCCATAGCTCATCGATGTGCAATGTACCTTTAATCGAGGTAAGGGGTTTTGTATAATTTTAGTTTAATAAAATTATACTCTCATCATTGATGAATGAAAGTGATCATCTATGGCCATTTAATATTTACTAAAACTGAGGGCGCAGTCTGAACAAACACGTCCTGATGACCCTCCAAAAATTTCTTGTTTATTTTGGCGGTGGTGATCGGAGGCGATGGCCACGAACCGACCGCATGGAGGAAACTGCGGCCCGCATTCGCGGGCCCCTCGGACGAAGAAGAACTGGCCGGCTAAAGCCGGCCGGGCTGAAGGAACCGAGGCACCCCTTTGGCGCCGTGTTGCGGAAGACGTGCGGCTTGCATCCGTAGGCTGTTTTTTGGACAAATATTCTAGCCAAAGCTGGATGGGCAGAAGACTGCGGCGCCCTATGGCGCTGCGCTGCGGAGGAACCACGACCTGCGTTGGGTTGGCCACTTCGGCGGGTGAACCGGTCAGCCACCTGCTGGCCGGGTGGAAGAAAATGTGGCCCCAAGCGGAGCCGTGTGGAGGATAAAGCGGCCCGATCGCGCCGGAAAAATGGCCGGGTAGGAGAGGCTGCGCCGCTCGGCACCGCTGTTACAAGGAACTGCCCCCCCCCCCCCCTCGTTCCACTCGGACAGTCGCGGGCCTTTCCCCCCTTGCGCAGGTCGGGATGCCTGCCGCCGGGATGGGCCGCACCCCACCAGGCCGGCCCGACCCCCCAGCTGGGTCAGACCCACCAAGCCAGGACGGGCCGACCCGCCAACCCACTGGGCTTGATGGGCCGGGCCCGTTTCACTTAAATATGAATAACTTAAAGACCGCACGTCCGATCGACGTGCCTTCTGTGGAAATAGGATTATTGCGATGAGGCAGTCCTTTTTCGATACTCTAAGTGTGTTTTGGACGACTTTAGAAAATGGAAAGGTTGGAACGAGCATAATTCCAACTGGGCCCCTAGAACGAAAAATCCAATAACTCTCAGACCGGGCGTCTGATTGACGCGTCGTCTGTCGTGTTGGGTTGCTTTTGATGGGACGGAACTTCGGGATACATAAAATCTGGACTTAGTGAGAGTTTTTGTTTTGACCCCTTTGCTCGAGGAGTGGACCCTCCCGGAATTGAGATTGTTGTGTGCGGGAACCCCAGAGCTGGCTGCGACTGTGAAGACTATTGTTCTTGTATCCTGTGTGGGTCCGACAGTTTGACCTCTGTACTTGTATCATATGTGGGTCTGACAGAGTAGCTGGTCTTGTATACTTTATGGGTCCAACAGCTTAAGTGGTCTTGTATCCTATGTGGGTCCGACAGCTTAGATGAATCAGTGACAACATCTGATCATCTTTATCGCTATACGAAAGATGTATACATGTGTGAGCTGAGACTTGACTTTAAATCGTTATCATTGATGTGATTGACTTCTTTCCTGTGTGGACTAAGTTGTGCTTGGGCTTGAGAGTTGGAGTCGAACTGTGATTGTTAACTTAGGTATATGTATGGGAATATACCTAAGTAGAGTTGGTTGATAATTCATGATCGTATCATTCTTCTGTGGTTTATCCTTCGTGGATTCTTGGAGACCTTTGGGGGTCTTGGGGTCCCTACTGAGTATCGTATACTCACCCCTGGATGGTTTATGCCCACACAACGTTGTGTTGGATGGAGATGACGGACAACACTACTCGGGGTAGAGACTTGTAGAGCTGGATGGTGCATGGAGTTGGACCACTTGGCGAGACGTACACGGAGGATACGGACAGACCCGAGGTGCTAAGGAGGCCATCTATACCCACCCTTCAGGTGGGATTTTCAGAGGATGACTCAGTAGTTGCTGTTTTTCTTTACTGTAGTTGTACTAGCTTTTCAGTTGTACTGTACTTACTGTTGGGAATGTATTTCTGGTCCCTTTCCTTTCGTCACTTACTTTTGTATACATTTTTACTTAGTGATTACTTCAGTTGCATACTCTGTTGTGTTTTTTTACTTTTATAAAGGAAATTACTTCCCAGTATAGGGATTTACGCCTTTGGTGCTAGTTGCCAGCCCCTGGCCTATGGAAGGTGAGCTTGGGGTAGTCACGACACAGACCCCGAGGACGGGTCGTGACAGTTCAGGTGAGGTTAGTTAGTTTAGATCTGGAATGTGATTGATTTCTAAAATTTCAGACTCCACGTTTCTTGTACTGCTGATTTATAGATTTATGAATAATGCAATCAATTTTCTATGTTTCTATTGTTGGGTTTTTGTTGTTCTAGTTACTGGTGCGGTCAGGGGGGAAAGAAATTCTAGCAGTGGTAGGGATAAAGGTGCGGGGGTGAGATGGGGGAGTGACGGTGGCAGTGACAGTGAGATGGCAGTGGTGATAAATGGAGAACAGTGGGATGGGAATAGTGATATGGGAATAGTGATTCCAAGTCATCAATCTGTGTGTGTGGCAGTGAATAGGAATGGAGGGAACAATGACTGGGTATCACCATTGGTGAAGGGTCTGGTAGTAGTAGTGGGAAAAAATTGAAAAGGGGAGGAACAATGACTCAATGATTCACCATTGGCAGTGACTTAGTGAGTCACCCTTGGGAACTAGCAGTGGAACAGGTAGAGAGAAATGAAACAGACATAAATAACATAGAAACAATAAAATAAATAAAATTTAAAATTATAAAACAAAAAAAATTAAATGAAAATGAATAAATTGAACTTGTCAATTTTCAACAATAATAAATTATCTTAAACACAATTGAAAGAGTGAAATAGTTTAATTAATGAATTAAATGAAAGTGTTAAAAACAAAATAATATTAATTAAAATTTATACAAAAAATAATTTATTTACGATTGAAAATTTATTTAAAACTACATAAATAATAATTTGTTGAAACAATTAAAAAAATTAAGAGTTAATTTCCTAAAATTAATTAATTTATAACTTAATTAAATTAATTAATGAAATAAAAAATAAAATATAACTAAGTATTAAAATATTTAAAGAATATAATTAAATTATTAAGATTAATTTAATTATTTAAAGAATCAAAAACAAAATTAAATTATTAATTAATAATCTAAATATTTTAAAAAAATTATATAATGGAAGAATAAAAATAATGAAAAATTATAATTTAAATAACAATGAATGAATAAAAAAATGAACATAAAAAAAAGAAAGAATGAAATAATTTTATTATTAAAAAACCACAAAAATAAACACTAAAATACAATCTTTTAAAACAGAAACACATTTTTAACAATTTAACAGAAAAAATACAACAATTTTTAATTATTACACAAAATACATTGTTATAATAATAAAAATAGAAGAAAATGTGAAAATTGTTGTGGAAAAATGTAATGAAAAACAACCACATCAAACTCTCCCACACTTAATTCTTAAGTGTAAGAGGGTACTTAGCAATTGATCTTGACATCAATATACTGATGTACATTGATCACTTAGAAAATATGTGATTCCATATGTATAATAAATTTTCCATTAATATTATGTTATCATCTTTTCCTTGTAGGTTATCCATATTTATTTAGAATTATGGGATGAATAGATCAAGGATATTTCAACATAGCATCACCAAGTAAATAAGTGTTGTGGCGAAATCGGTTCCTCAACCCTTAGAGTGAACAACAAGAAAGGAATGGTTGAAAATACCATAACCATTTTATAGTAAATGGTTCCTTTTTAACGTCTTTAAAAGAGACAAAAGATTTACATGTAGTATATTAAACAAGAGGCTATTTAATTATAATGTGGAAAAATAGGTTTATCTAAAATGGAATTTAAATAAACTAAATAAAAGAAAAGTGGTTGTATTTATTTCAAAAATATTCATCATTGAATGCAATGTTTCTATTTTTTATTGATTATTAAATACTTTCTTGTATTCAAACACTAAAACCAATAATGAAACACTACTATAAGTATGGTGTATTCTCACAGGAGATGAGGAAGGTTGATTCATATGTCTGTAGTGATAATTTCATAAATTCTAATTTCCCTATGGATAGATTCTAGTTAAACTATTTTCTATATTAAGTGAAACCAATATATTTAACTCGGTGTCCCATTGGACACAATGAGGCATTACTTCTTTACAAATTAATGATTTATGCATTATATACTTAATAAATAGTTCAGTATTATTAAAATCATTTATATCTAATCATGGGACTATATGATGAATATAAATTATAATATTCATATATAGTTTTGGAAATAAAATTATTTGTTGAGTAAAATTAAAAGGTTGTTCTCAAAGAAAAACCTAAAAGAGTATTTATTCCATTTAAAGCTAAAACAAATTAGGTATTATTGATATAATTACTTATTGACTATTATATATAGAAATATTTATTAATGAAGGTATACCAAAAAAAATTTGACATTTATTTAGACACATAACATGTACGATTCCAAGGTGAAACTAGAGGAAAATTCATATACTTTATTAAATTCATTTATGAAATTTTAGGAATGATAGATTAAATTGTTGAATACAAACTACAAAAGATGCAACCTACTTGGTGTTGGTATATCAAAGAATATCTCTATCTAGTCTTTATTAATAATTAAATGTTGAGTGAAGGTTTTCATAAACTCAAATTAACTTATTTATATTATAAAATTATTCATGGTACAAGGTAGATAAATGAGTATTCTTATATATGTTTCAAGTCTTCCTTGATTCCTTTCTAGATATTTTTTTCAAATTAGAACATAACAACTAACCATGTGCCAACTAAATTGACTAATGGATATCATAAAAGTTACGATGTGATGAATGTCCATTAAGAAATAGTCTCAAGGGTTTTTATGGGATCAATATGAAAATTTGTTTAAGGATTAAAATTTAAATCATTAGAAACACAAACTGTATCATAGTTAGTAATCCTATCGATACTAAGTATATTAAAAAACCCCAAGATGGAAAAGTTTTTAAATAATACCAACTATATTTATATGATGATATCAAATCTCTTTTGAAACAATTATAGTAAGAAAGACTTTTGTTGAAACATGGAACTAGATACACAAGTTGACATAAGAACATAAAACTCCACAAGTGTTAGTGGGTTGGATTATTCAAGATACATATAATGTGTAGGGAATCAAAAACCATAGTGGTGGTTTGTATTCAACATGATGGTTCCTTTACAATTAAATAAGAATAATAAATCCTATAAGGGGTACTAAGTTTCAAATATTTATTATTTAAAGGTTTTTATGAATTCAATGATGGATTCATTGTACCAAAATTCATTCTATATTTTGGTGTTTCATGTAAAGATGTTGGTGGGTATTCAACAAAAAAATACTTGGATGGTACATTTGAGGTACCAATAAGGCATGACTGGTTATATCAATCCATCGTGTTTAAATCCATTTGAATTATCCTTTTCATAGAAGTTATAATCACTATATTAGGCATTAGATTTCAAGGCCACCTCCCTTGGAGGTTATTTTATAGTACAAGTCTATATGACATGACCAAAAAGGTTGGAGGCATCGAATAAATACAATATGGAATTTATGTTTCAAGGATTCATTAATGGATTGAAATAATAAAAATTACATTTGGAAATTCATTTGAAATGAATGGGTTCCCTGGTGTCTATATGAGGTTATCGATAGAGTTATAGTTTTCAAGGACAAGAAATTTAAAAAAAATATAAAATGATTGATTAGTGTTATAATTAAGACTAAAGTTAATTTATCTAATATGACTTAGGAAGAAACCGAATTTATGGGAAATATTATCAACCCGATTAGATCAAGGGGTTTTTTAATCCAATTCATTATACATAGCTGACATGGTATTTAAAAATACAAGATGGAATAATACACCATATTTATTCCAATTCCTTATGGTTTTTGTGATGATCATACTACATAGGACTATGAGTAACTTGAAAATATATCTTAAATTACATGATATGTACATAGGTTTCATCATACTTATGCATGAAGTATAGAATGAAAATATCAAACGAGGATATGAGAATAGTATAGGTTGGTAGGCAAAACTATCCAACGGTGCTTGGGAAAAAAACTTGATGAGTTCCTAGAAATTAGAGAAATGGGAATACTAGTTTTTTCATGGATATAAAACTAGTCCTCTTTAGATAAACTGATCTAGTATCATAGATAGGCTTAGGTTATTTGAAAGTGTTAAGCATGTTACATCTAGTAATTTTCAGGTCTATATTAGATCAAGTACGTTGTGGCTTCTAATGAAGCTTAAAAAGCATGTTTAGAATCATTTTGTTCCGAATTTTAGATTTGTACCTAAGTATTAAAGTTAAATCATATAATGATAAACTTGTATCTATGGTATTATCCAAAATTTTAAGTATGATAGAAAAAAAAATTATATACTTTTTCATATTATCTCTTCAGGTATTTTCTTAGAGAGATGAGGTCATAGTAAGAAGATCAACCATAAGTAGTTTGTTGGTCTCAACAACTATAGACACACCTCATAAAAACCCTTTTAACATGCGAGACTAGCCAATAGAGTGTTATTAGTTGGATCTAGTGCAAGTGGGAGTCTATAGGATTTGGTTACCTAAAACCAACTACTTTCACCTTTATATTACTGAAATTTTCTTAGTCTTGAATATTAATTAACTACATATCATAGAATGATTATTATCATAAATGAAATATATGTGATGATTTTTTTTGGGTACTTGAAACATCAAAAGATCATAGAATATCCCTTCTATGATGAGAATCTATAAGTACAATGATGTTGTAGTTCCCCAGGCCTGATTAAGAACTGAGAGGGGGTGAATCAGTGGTTTAACTTTTGAAAATACTTTATTTTGAATTAATAATCTTGAACTTGTTATGGTTCTTGATCCACTCATTTATATCTCATAGTATCACTCTATATGCATAATTAATAAGAGAGAGAGAGAGAGAGAGAGCATAGAACATGATATTTACAAGGTTCGGTAGAAAGGCCTACTAATTTCCACGTTAGTTACTATACCAAACATGGACTATCCACTATAATAATAGAATAAATTACAATGGTAGATATAGAGTCACATTTTATCTCTCCTAAATCTACACAGGAGGTTCTTTATACAACATCCCACAGTGTTACCAAAATCCACACTGGCCTACTTCAAGATTCTCACTGGATAATTCCACTTCAGAGTCACACAAGAGACTCATACTCCCAAATACACATGATAGACTTTCTACTTTCTTCAAGGATTTAACCAATTTAAGTGAATCTATTTATAACTATCCATGAGGTTTATGGATCACACTTTCACATGTACTCTTCAATAACCTTTACAAAGCTTGTTTTCCATTCTTATAAATCTCCAATCACCAGTATTTGATCAGTTGCTGTAGTGAAATAAACGCTTGAGTTATGATTCCTTCTTATGATGATGTCCCATCCTCACTTAAAAGTGTGCAATTGGTGCACACAAATTATTCAAGAATATTTATATGTAAGATATATCTTTAAAAATTTAATATCATTCTATCTTCTTGAATCCTCAAACACTGTCATCTCACATATAATCTCTTCTGATAATCTATCAAGCTTCAATCTCAAATTAAGCACACTTTACGCATTAACTTCATGGAATCTAAAATACTAGAACATTAATTTATGAAACTTATTTTTTATATGATATTTAATTATTTTTAGGTATCTCAACTACTCAATAGATTATTCATGTGTGCGTGTTCACATGCACTTTCCACCTTCATGATTTAGTGATAAGTGCACAATCCCAAATGGTTATGCACTCATCCTTCTCTTTTATTTACGTACTGCATGAAATGAATTGCATTATATGCATGAAATTTTTTTCTTCCTACATTCTTAATTGTATCATGAAAAGCACATGATCTATCAAAGTTTATTCACTACCTTCTCATAATCCAACTGAGCCTTGCGGGTAATCCTCCTTCCTTCACATGAAGTGATCACACGATGTCAAGTGTTATTCATTAAAAGCTTTCACATGATCAAGGTGTTTTCCACATATTCATCTATGAGATAGTATGTGTGCTCATTACTTTTATTTCAATCACTTCGCAAGACCTAAATTTATTATGGGTTACATTCGCAAGACACAGTTTGTCTCTGCAGATGTATCCTCAACCACTTCATGAGACCTAGATGGCTTGTGGTTGGTCTTTCTCATGACACTAAGTGTGTATGTAGGTTTATGTATCTGATTTATCTCAAGACATATATGTATTTCAGATTTATTCTTTTCAAGATAATAAATATTTCTAAGAGATCAAATTCATGATTCAAGAGGTATTTTCTATAGGACTGTCTCAAACTATATATAAGAAAATATTTTCTCGCATATACCTTTCACAAAAATAAACTCTTTTAGGAAGAAAAATAGTGTGTGTGAGTTGTCCTTCACAGAATAGGTTCACACTGACACTTTATCCATCCCATAACCAGTGTTTTTTGTGAGATACACCTTCGTATGTTTTTATCACGCATGAACTATTATCCTTTTTGTGAATGAATCATGCAGCTAATCTATTTTCATGATAACTCTCTCTCTCTAATTATCTCAATGTCTCAATATCCGATTTTCTTGGCCAACACTTAGTTTTTATATAGGAGAGTTCATCTGATTTTCATGTATTTTAGTAGAATAATTCAAACACTTTTGAGGATATCAGGATCTTCTTAAATTATATGACTCTTTTCTTCTCCATACAGTGCTGGAGAGATCACACGAATCGTGTGAATTCTTCACATGATCACTTTATTGATCATGCGATGGATCATTGAGCTTCTTGCGATGAAGGGTGTTCTTGTGATAGGATTCATTCAATGGATTCAGATAGTATCACAAGATTCCAAGATAAAATTTGACATGTATTTGCAAGATCGATCCATTCATTCATGTGATATTAATATCATCATGTGTCGGCCTCATGTGAAGACATTGTATCTTGTGATGGCCTTATCTCTTCAAATAATCAATAATTTTCTCAAGTTTTCATAGATATTCCTCAGGTGTTTGAGGATTAAGATGATCACCTATTTCAAATACATACAACACAAGATTCAAATAGACAGCACATACTGCACCAATCGGGTGCCCACGGTTATGTCTGTATACTTAAAACACGAGTAAATCATACTAATCACCGTGTTGTCCCAAAATAGATATCCCAGCATTCACCACTCTAGTATTTTGGAAACTTTTTTATCACCATTTAGTCAATATGGCTAAGGGGTTCATCACCCATTACACCTTCAAAAAATCACCACCAGCCCTCAAACTTGTGGGATTTTGGCTTATACTATGCACACCTACGGGCGTTCACACTCTATGGACCTTACACAAAGGACCTCCCACATCTATTAGGTACTATGCCTCCTATCACTCTGAGGATGAACCAAGATACCTCCCACTCGGCATGGTCGACCTTGGTCCCATATGAGCCTATGGTTGAGCCTTAGACTTGGCTACATAGTAGTTTGGCCACTTCTTTAATAGGCCACAATAAGAATACATAGAAAACTTCTAAGTATAGAAAATGATAAATATCCATATCAATAAATTCCAACCAACTCATTTCTTCTTATCTTATCAAATACATCCTACAATTCCTTATACATTTATAATTTCTTTTTTCATATGTATCTTATTTCTCCTTATGAGAAATAAAACAAGGACTCATGTTATTTTATAACCTTATAAAAACATCTTCATGAAAATACATATCTCCATTGTCCTAAAATTCTCTACACAAGTTGTGTCAATGTGAAAAATCCTTATCACACAATTTTGATAGTTAATATCATCACAAACAATCATTAGAGTTCAATAAGAAGAATTTTCCAAGCGTGAAATCCAATTTCTACTAGATGAATCCATAAAAATTATCTAGGTATTTACACTTCATACACCAACACATATTTCCTTATTAATAAAACAATTTAACCTAGGATCAACAATATCCCCCTTTGTATTTTCCTTTCATTATTATCACATACCATAAGTCAATATATGGTGTTAATTTGTCTCCCCCTTGTTGACAGTCAATATGAAAAGGATAAGTGGTGGCTCTTCTCGTATCATATTTTTCTAAAAAAATGATATTATCCCTTATATTAAAATTTCATGATCATTTTTAAAAGAGGGATGATATCACATGGAACTCTCAGCTAAGAGTCTTCGTTTATTCAACTCTAAGTGTACGTGGGCTAAGCTTGTGTAAAAAACAAGAGAGATGAAACCAAGATTTTCTAAGTAGTCCATAAAATACAGTAAAAGTGAAATCGTTATTAGAATGTCTCAATTCTAATTCAAGGGCTTTTAGACAATCAAATTTATCAATGAAATGCTAAATATTCCACATTTTTCAACAAACACATCTAAAAGATCAAGTGAAAAATATATATCTCACCCTTTGTCTCATCTTGACATCAATCAAGCACTCCCTAATAATTGATATGATTAATAAAATTAATAACAAGGGATGATATGTGGTTATAATAACATAACCTTTTTAATTTTGAATCTATCTTTGGTTTTCATATTCATTATATAGGTTTCACCCCTTAATAGATTCACACTTTTCTTCCATTTCATGAAAGTCAGTAGACTTCATAAAGTAAAATATCATCATGTTTTCTAGAAGTGAAAACCTCAAACATCTCATTCAATTCCATGCATTTTTATTTCAACAACAAAAAAAATATATACTAGAATAAGGAGGGACCTTCTTGTTCATAAAGAGTAACATTCAGACTGATAGCTGTCTCTCAACCTTGGCCATTATTTTCTCCTAATATCATTCTTCTAATTTTTTGAATTCTCCTTTTCCATTATAGTAATTTGAGTACATGTGGCCTCCTGTGATTTCATTTTAACTTTAAATAGATCTCATTGATTAGGGAAAATCTTTAAACACTTTTGTGGAGAATGTCCAGATTTAGCACACCTTACATACAAGTCACCATCTTTGTGTAGAATATTTTTTCCCATATAAATTTATATAGATACTTGTTTTCATTTAGCTCCAGTAATTTTTTCACCTTTATGTAGTTTTTTATCCAATTTCAATTGATTAGGAAAAACAACTAGGTACTCTTTCTTATAATTCTATGTCTTCTCATAATTTTCGCATGACTTTCCACTGTTTTTAAGTTGTGGCCTCTTCCCATTATTAGCATCGGGAATATCTATTGTCAATTTTTTCATGAATTTCACAACTTTTTGACATTATTATTTACATATTTAACCAACTTCTTTTAATCCTTCATATCTATTTTCTTGCAACTTGTAATAATTTCTAGTCATATCAATATTTCTCTGAGAGTATGTTCTCATTTTTTCACCATGACTCCCCCTTAGGTCTTGAATGTTTTTTAAAATTAACATATTATACCAAGAATAGTAGGCTTTATATCAATATATTTCATAGAACCAGTATAAACCACTGAACAAATATCTTCCACCTTGATATATATTCTATCTAAAAACTTATTATTATGCTTCTTAAAATCAAGTATTCTTTTTTTCTATGGGTTAGTGATTTTATTGAATCATTTATTTCTTCCTTTTATATAGGAGGGAATATCCCATTTTTCTTTATGGCGACAGTTGTTTTATTAGTATTCTTGTTCTATTCACATCTCAAGACTGACTTGTCACCCTCTTTTCTTACCTACATTTCATTTTGTTGTAGTCTTATCTTCACATCATCAGATGATTTTTTCAGGATAGGTACATACAAACAATCAATATAAAAGTGACCACTTATATTTTATCATTCACAGAAATCATCAAAAATAGCCAATGAACTTTATTATTTTATTTTGTGTTGTAATATATTTAGTTTTCATAGTTTCTAAAACTTGTTACTTTTGAGTGACATCACCGGTCATTGGGATTATTTAAGGGAATATTTATTCAGGCTGATCTTCACCTCATCCCTTGATGTGGTGGATTTAACAGCATTTTTCACCATTCGTACTTTCTAATGGTTTGGTATGAGACCAGTTTCAATAATTGAACCATTACTAGTATATAAAATAGTTTCTAGGTTATCGTATACCTTATTCTTGGAGGATGCTTCCATTTGATTAGAGTATGATTACTTTTTTTAATTGAATCATGATCCTCAATAAAAAAATTATTGGAAGTAACTCTTCTTTCAATTATTTGGGAAGTTCCATCTTGTGGTGATTCCTGATTTTATAGTCTCACATCTTGCTCTAAACACTTCATGTTTTGGAAGTTATTATCATCCTCAATAGATCTTATCTTGTCTTTCCAATTCTCATTTAGCGTCATCATTTCTTTATCTTGCATGATTCTTGATTCTGTCAAGAAATTATCAATTTCCTTTCACATGTTATCTCTATACTCTAATTGATCAATTTAGAAAACATAATAAACTGTGTTTAATTTTTCAAGTTTATGGAAATATTCTAAAAATATAATCTCAAATAATTATTTCTCAAAAACACTTCCTTGAAATTCTTCAATAGTTTCAACATATCATTCATTGAAAAGTGAAATTTTTTCTTCCCTTTCATTCATAAGATTTGTGAGAGTGTTGTATATCCTAACCCTTTTAGACAATTCTTATTACATATAATTTTCCCCTTCTTAAAGCTATAATTTTTCATCTTAAATATCCTTGACACCTTCAACGATATTCTTTACAAATTTTTTGGGAACTTTCTTCAGATGTTATTTAAATTCAAGGACTATATAACTAAGTGACCCATCATCATCATAGCTTGAGCAGTATTCATTAGAATAAAAATAATCAAAATAATCACTAAAACATATACAATTTTGATTAATTTAACTTATATTTATCTCTTTCTATACTATAAGACTCATCTTCATCTTTTTATCCTGCCTTTTCTTTCTTTCTCCTGAGTCGTAGAATAAATTTCCATTTTAGTATCTTCAGAAGAAACTTCCTTTTCCCCATATGAGGTATCTAACTCATTTCCTAAAATCATCCCTTCATAAAAAAATCTCTTTAATCCTTAGAGGGGACCTACGCTCTGATACCACATGTAGTGCCCCACGCCAGATTGACCAGTGAGAGGCAGGGTGAATCAGTGGTTTAATTTTTACAAATTATTTCTCTTGAATTCAACCTCTTAAAATTTTCAAGGTTATATATCATATCATTGATATGTCATAACATGTATAATTAATAAGAGATATCAAAACACATGATATTTACAAGTTTCAGTACAAATACCAACTATTTTTCATTTTAGTTATTCTCCCAAACAAGGATTCTCCATTATAATATTATAAACAATTAAAATTGTTGATACAGAGTCACACTATATCTCTCATAAATTCACATAGGAGGTTCTTTACATTTCATCCCATAATGTTACTATAATTCGCACTGGCCTGCTCCAGAATTAGCACTAGAGACTTTTGCTCCTGAATCACACAGGATACTTCTATTCATGAATCCACACAAGTGTCTTCCTCCTTTCATCAAGGATTGATCCACTTTAAATTGATCTATTGATCTCCCTATATGATATTTCTATATCAAACATTCTTTTTTACTCTTCAAGAACCTTTTCAAAGATTACTGGTCTATCTCACATATCACAAATCAACTATATTTGATCAGTTTCCTCAATGAAAAAAATTCTTGGTATATGATTCCTTCTAATGATGAAGTAATAGAAAAACATAAAAGTGTGAAAGTGGTGAACAAAACTTATTAAGGAATATTTATATGTAAGGAATATCTTTCACAATGTCTTCTTAGTTAATATTCATGAATCCTTAAACACTGTCAACTTGGATATAATCTCTTATGATAATCTTCCTGGATTGGGTCTCAAATTAAGCACACTTAATGCATGGATTTCATGGAATCCTAAATATTATCACATTTATTTATAAACCTTATTGTTTTATGTTATATTTTATATTTTTCATGTATCTTAACTTATCAAGTGATTACTCATGTGTGCATGTTCACATTCACTGTCGACCATCAAGCTTCAGTGACCTGTGAGCAAACCCAAATGGGTATACACTCTTCTTTCACTTTTATTTATGTACTGCATGCAATGTATTGCACGAGATGAATGATATTTTGTATTCCTACCTTATTGATTGTATCATGAAAATTTCATGATCTATCAATATTTATTAACTACCTTCACATAATCCTAGTGAGGCTTCCAGGCACTCCTCCATCCTTTGTAAGAAGTGATCACGAGATGTCATGTGTTCTTCATGATAAGACTTCACATGGTAAAGGTGTTATTCATAGTGTCCTTAATCATATAGGAGATGTGTCCATGGCTTATGTTTCAATCACTTCCCAAGACCTATATGTATTGTGTGTTACTTTAGTGTGACACATTTTGTGTTCATGGGTGCCTCCTCAACCCCTTTG
The DNA here is from genome assembly GCA_963277665.1 of Viscum album. Lineage (NCBI taxonomy): Eukaryota > Viridiplantae > Streptophyta > Magnoliopsida > Santalales > Viscaceae > Viscum > Viscum album. The sequence goes on from OY728128.1 coordinate 1,505,318,176, forward strand.
TGAGACCCAGATGGTTCATGGGTGGTCTTTCAGGTGACACTGAGTGTTTCTGTAGGTATTTATCTCAGTGTCTTTGCAATACTTGTATGCATTTGAGATTTATTAATTTAAATACAATAGATAGTTCTTTGGGATCACCTTCACAAGTCAACAAGTGTTGTCCATGGGTTTGCCTCAAACTCTTCTAGAGACATGGTTTTCTCATAGATACCATTCACACAATAAACCATGTCAGGATGAAAAGTAATTTGTGTGAGTTTTCCAACATGTTAATAGGTTCACACAGACACATCCTTCATATAACTAGTGTGGTTCATGAGATACGCCTTCAATTGTTTTGATCATGAAAGAACAATTTTACTTCACAAGACAAAATCATGTGGCTACTATGCTTTTATGATATATCTCTCTCTCCCTCTATCGTTATCTCAATGTTTCAGTAGTCGCTTCACTTAGTCAAAACTTGGTTTTTATATTGAAGATTTCTTATTCTATTCATGTCATGCCAAGGACCTATTCAAATTCTCTTGAGGATCCTGTGATCTTTTTTAATATCTAAACTCTTAGCTTCTCCACACAACACTAGAGAGATCATATGAACCACATGAATGATTCACATGATCACTTAATTGATCATGCTATGGATCGGAGAGATTATTGTGATGACGCATGTTCTTGCGATGGTATTCATGAGACAACTTCATATATCATCATGTGATTCCAGGATGACAGACAAAATTTATTTGCTAGATCAACCCATTTGGTCATATGATCTTAATATCATCATGAGATAGTCTCATGCAATGTCATTATATCTTTTGATAGCCTCTGTTCTTCAAATAATCAACAGTTGTCATGAGATTTCATGGAAAGTTTTCAGGTGGTTGAGGTTGAAGATGATTTCCTCTTTCAAACACACACAATGTGGGATTCAATTAGATGGAGCATATTTCGCTAATCATATGGACTCAGTTATGTACGTATACTTAAAATAAAGATGAAAAATACCATTTAACATGTTTTCCCATACCAGATATCATGACATGCACTATTCTAGTACTTTAATAAACTCATGACCTTCATTTGGTCAATCCAGTTACGGTGTTTGGCACCCATTACAACTTCACACACCCACCACTGAGCCTCATCCCTATAGTATTGTGGCCCATACTATGAACTCTTGCAGTAATGCACACTTTACAAGCCTTAAATGCAGTCCCTCCCACACATAGGAGGTATTATGACTCTTGCATCCCTCTAGTTGGACCAGGATGACTCCCTATTGGAATGGTTGACCATGGTCCCACATGATCATGTGGTTGAGTCATGGAATTTTTTTTCCAATATGTTGGTCACTTTTTTAATAAAGATGCAATAAAAATACATAAAAAATGAAACATATAAAAAATGATACAAAACCATATCAATGAATTCCAATCAACTACTTTATTCTTCTCTTCTCAAATAAAAACTTTAATTTCTCATGAAATTATGATTTATTTTTACATGGTCATCTTAATTCCCCTTATTAATAATAAAACATGGACTCATATTATTGCATGACCTTATAAACAAATCTTTCTTAAAATCTATATTTTTATGATACTTAGATCATCTATACTTGTGGTGTTAATGTGAAAACTACTTAGCACATGACTTTGACAATTAATATCATCACAAATAATTATCATGGTTCAATATGGATAATTTTCCCTGTATGGAAACCAATTCCATTAGATGAATCCATAATAATTCTCTAGGCATCTCTATTTCATACACCAACACATATAGACTTATTGAAAAAAAATATCAACCTAGGATCAATAGATAGTATTCTTAAATATATATTCTATAGTTGGATGATATCATTTTATAGGATAAAAATGATAGAGGCTATCATGGGTGGAAACTCATAGGACTTTGAGACACATTTTCATGGTGTACACCCTTGATAATCTTCAGAGTAGATGATTATGAGAATATGGACCACTTGTGTGAAATCTATATTATATGTGTCATTGGATGTTTCTATTGATAAAGGTGTGTAAAGATCAATATACTTTAGAATTATTATCACTACATATTGTTATTAAAATAATTTTATGTATTTATGAAAACTATGATGACACTCACAGCGAGGTAGAATATAATGGGTGTGTCGCGAGTAATATTACATTAACGAATAATGCTAGAAAGGATATTTCCCTTATATTCTATAACTGGATATGATATTTTATCCCCTTTAATTGAAATGGAACAACCTTATTAAGTCCATGGTCATGGTGTGCTGTTGAAACATTCATTTCCATAAAGTTAAAGAGAGAGACATTGAGATGATAAGTTAATGACACCAGTATGAAACCTACTTGATTAGAGTTATCATGATAAATCGATAATATTACATAGTGTATGTTTTTTGTGGTTATTTTTATTATTAAATTTAACTTCTTTCTCTATGGGATTCTTGGAACTGTTTCTATATTCTAACCTTGGAATTTATGTCGTACTCTCTAATTCAACTAATAAAGGGGCCTAATGGGTCACACGTTAAGTGTATTAGGAACCTTAGTTAAATTATATTATAAATTAACACATTGAATAAATACTATTCTCAGGCTTGGTTTAATAATTATTCATGTTTCGGTGATCTTATATATTCAGTCACCAGTCATTTCGTTGAATATTATGTGCTTTGAATATGAAATAATATTCATTACATGACATAATTATTAATTATGTGAATATATAATATTTATTTATTTTGGATAATTCACAAGGTAACAAATATTTATTTATTTGGTAACAAATATATTTAGTAAATATTTATTAACTGGTTTTATGAATATTATATTTATTTTATTTATTGACGAATAATGAAATGATATTTACTTATTAAATAAATATCCATTACTTAAGGACTGGTAAATACTTAGGAGGATAGAGACACCATTTTTAATGATGTATCTATTAATGGAATATTAAATATCATTTAAATAAATATTAATTTATTTTGTTAACAAATGATATTTATTTATTAAATCATTTTGTAAATGTTAAGTAAATATATTATATTAATATTATTATTATACATGGGTTCTCTATGGAATAAGGTATTGGATAAGGGCCCATGTAAAATTAACAACCATAAATTAGATTTATAAATACCAGATTATATTACTTTACAGGGTTAGATGTTATTTGTGAACAACCAAAAATAAGATAGAATTATCTCAACCCTATGAGTGAAATCTCCAAATAATTCACTCAATAATAAGATTGTTGATCCTCCTTCCTCTCAATCCTTTTAGAGTACCTAAAGTAACCATTATCCATGATGAGATTCTTGTTTTGATCAATTGCAGACACCACAAGCAATCAAGATCAACCATGCTATCACCTAGAGATTCTATAGTGACATTTTGAGGTTTTAGAGCATGTGTGGATCACCACAAGAAAAATTCTATCCTTGGATCATTTCACCACAATGAAGGTACACAAATAATCAATCTATCAATTAATCAAAAAAGAAATAAATTAAACATATTTAACATCTTAATTCAAATAAATTAATTATAAATTATATATGAATAGATCTCTTCTTCTTGTTTCCATCATTTCTACCAAATATTTTTTTATTTAGATTTTTTTTTTCATGACATAATTCATAATTTAAATCTTGAAATTATCATTGATTACATAAAAACTCAATTTTTCAACTGCCCCATAGGCGCTTTCGTTGCACCTAGAATATACAGTACTAAATTTAAATCTAAATTTTAGTAGAATTTCAGTTATTTGATTATAGAGAAAGATCGAAAAACTATTTTATAAATTTTAGTCATTATATGATTTTATAAATCATTAAATGATACACTCAAACCATTATGATAATTTAATTTCAATTTATGACAAAATAAATCAAAAAATATAGTTAGTAACATAACATATAAAATTATAGGTATTCTAAAATAAAATGATATTCAAAACAGGATAATATGGTAAATCTATAATTAAGTTGAATAGTATAATATAAGAAAAAAATACATTTAAAATTATCATAATTGTTATATTTAATTTTAAATATATCAAGGCCATGGATATAATTAAATAATTAGAAATGCCTTTTTTTAACTTTTACCAAAAGTTTTAAGAGGGTACAAATGACTTTAAACTTGATAGGGTAACACCAAGGCCTTATATAAGAAGATAATGTGATGAATTTAAATTGGTATAAGTGATATGGATGCCTTCCCTAGAAGAAAAATGGGCATTGGTGACCGCTAAAAAGGGTCTCTAATGGGTATTCATGATCACCTCATCACATTTTTTATCATCGTTATAGGTGAGTTTAGAAAAGGATATTTATAACTACATTAAGTGGTCAATACAAAATATTTGTCTCCAAAAAAAATTGAGCTATTTTTTTGGTGGGGTTTGGTTCAGATAGTAACAGAGGGAGTTATAGAGATACATAAATGGATGGTGGGATAATTATGGTGGGCAGAGGGAGATACAATGACAAAGAAAAGGGGTTATGTGATGCTGTACAAGGTGATAGACACACTGAAAATAAATAGTACTTATTGGGGTGCACCAGTGATGTGTTTCCTACTAGAGGGCCCATAGAAAATAAAATTTAAGAACCCAATTTTAATCCAGTGATAGTGAGACTCAGGTTTTCTCTAGAGAGGGATGTCTTATGGATGTGTTTTTCCTTTGTTGAGTGGGTTCTTTTCATGATAAATATGGTGACTAAATTCGATTGAGGATAAATTGAGTTTGTTTTAAATTTATATTTGAAGATAGTGGTCTAAATTTGAATATCCCTTTTCTTACTTGTTAAATCCCTATTATATTTTAAGGCTTCTATTATTTATCTAATCAATTGAGACTTCTCTAATCACCCTCACCAACTAGTTTCGACATAATCAGTGAAATAAAATAACCAAAACTTTCTCTAATTGTATCAATCCTAGTGAGGAGCCATCTTTAATCACCCTTAGATAAACCCACTACTCATAATCATGGATAGTTAATAATATCTAGGTGTATTGTTTGTACAAACTAGAATAAGAGAATAATAATTTAAATTCATAGAAAAAAGAAAATACCAAAATTTGTATAAGAATTAAAAATTTCTAGATAGGTGGACATAAGAGAATTAAGAATGAAAATACAAATTCATTAATAGGGCAAGGGGATTCCCCTTGGATTGATATATAATGTACCAGTGTGCCATTATATGATATGTTGCGATAATTGAAAAGAAATCAAGAAAATCAATAACATCTCAACTCTATATACTAGTCATAGAAGCCTTCTCCTCTTCAAGGGAACAATAATATTCATATAAAAGTGGTTCTATATTCATTTCACATTTCATTTCCATCAAAAAAATTCCTCAAATTCAGTGCCTAGCTCTATATTCTCTGATTTTTACCATGTTCGTAGCTTAAGGTTTTTGATTAATGAAGTTTGGTATCTTGAATATTCTATCTCATGCTCAACACCCTCCCATGATCTCCATCTTCTTCTTCTTCTTCTTGGATAATCGTCATGTGGAAAATTAGTTAGAGCTCATCCATATTTGAAAAGACCAATGAAAATAGATTTTTATTTGATTTTAGGTTGATTTATTCCTATTTAAGAACTTTTGATTTCAAAACTTTTATTCACTAAGAATTTGGAAAAGTACCCAATCAAATTCATTAAGGAGAGTTACACTCGATCATAATCAACCTATGAATGATTAGATGTCACAGTCACTTGGATGGAATGGTTGATCTTCCAGTAGATTCAATCATACAGTTTTTTAGGAGACTATTTCAATCCAGAACTTTTAATAGTTTTCAACATGGTTGGTTAGATCTATTATTACAATCAATTGACCCTTATGGTCAATTTTTAATCATGTTCGATTATATATTCACTTGAAGTTACTTTAGTAATGGTAAAATCATTTGAAAAAAATCATTGTCAACTATGGAAAAGTCATATGAATTGCTTAGGAAAGTCAAACAAAATTCCTAGGAAAGTCATGTGAAATTCCTAGAAAAGTCATATGAAATTCACACAGTCTTAATAAATGACAAGTAAATCCATATTAAACTACCCTTTGTAATTTTTTATCTTAAACCTTGGAATATGAAAATTATAATGGCATAAAAGTAGGATTTTTCCTATTCTTTCTATAATTGAATAAAATAATTTTAATCTGTTTAAATAACTTTTAAACAATGTAAATCCAATTATAAAAACAAATGTCTGTGTCACATATTGATGTCACTTTTATATACCTATATTCATCTTTTATACTATCTTTTGTTTTTAACCATTATCAGGTTGGTCTCAGTTATTTTTGGGAGATTTTAATGTTTTCTAGGCATTTTTACAGTTTGTAAATAGTTTTCACAAACAATCCATAGTTCCTAAGAAACCATATGGCTTGTGGTGGTTTGGATAGTGTAATTATGTGTGTTTGGAAATATGTTATCTAAAAAATGTGACCAAACCAAGATGCTTCTCTAATTTATAGAACCAAACATAGTTTTGGCACACGTTTTACCAAACTGTGTGACCAAACCGTGTGATGGAAATTAATTATTATAAAAATTTTATTTATAAACCTCATAAATCTTTTTTTGACCTTATTCATTCTCTTAAGGGTAAGGATCTAAACCCAAAGGATTACACTTACATATTTTAGAGTATCATTTCCTTTGATAGGTTGATTCTAATAGATCTTGAGCTTTTAAATATTGGAAATCAAACGTTCATATCCATTATTTTTCATTCTTCTTTGTTCTACTAGATTTAATCTCTTTTCTTGAAAAAAACCATTGATCAATGATTTTATATAAAAATATAATGGTACTTTCACAATCTAATGAAATTTTTATTATATTAGTTATTGGGAGTGGAACAAAATTTCATATCCAACTTGATCGTTGTGTAAACATTTGAGAATTTTCAAGTTAATTATTTCCCATTGTATTTTGTTAATCTAGGGGTTGTTGGATTTAAGTGTCTTGATCTGGGTTTCTTGGTTTAGGGGTTTCTATTTCTATCTATGAGCGCCATTTCTCTTTTTCTTGGGGATATTGTTTAATTGTTGTAAATTCCATGTATTTTAGGTATTCAGTTCCATGAAAATCCTTTTTTTAGAAAGCATACTTCCTTTCTCATTTAAAATTAGTTTTACATATTTTTTAATGGAGTGATCTATGATTCTTGAAATGTGAATTTTTTCTCTTATTTTCTAAAATAGATTTACCCTTTGGTATTATTGATGTAAATTGATTTCAAATCCCATTTTGATATATGAAAAGGGAAATTTTATTATTGATGTATGATATTCCATTGATATGATTTGAACTATGAAATTAAAGCCACCAAGTGTATGTTATGAAATGTGTAAACTTAGGGTACTTAGGGTGGGGATAGATTGGGACAATAATTCTTGGATGGTTTATGGATACCTAACATGGATTTATGCTACAACTCTAATAAAAAATATGTTATTACATTGGGTTCACATACTAGGGTGTTCTTCTATACTTAGGCCATTTGTTATAGGGATTCATGTTCACATCATCATCTATTCAAAAATTTGTGAGGATCCTATTTAACCGGGTCATAATGTATCATAGGATTTAGTTTCCAAGTTAATCCATTTTGAAATGGTTATTTATAAATGATTTGAAAAATTGGTTTTATTTGGAACTTTTCTAAAAACTACTATGAAAGGATGAATTTCCATGTTTTGTTTTGAGTAGTAAAAAACTATATTTTATGAATTTATTTTCATTAAATGATAATAATTTATTTATTTATTAAAGACTAATTATGAAACATTTCATGAGATCCTGTTGGGATTGTTTTTCTCACACCCTTCATATTCCTTTGGGAATATGTAGACCTTGTTTTGTCTTACATGGGAGAAGGAAATGTGTCGCATGGAGATAGAGGATATCCATGTTAGTAGGTTGTGTGATTTAAATGGTGACATGGTGGGATGTGGACCCACATATCACATATATATGGTTTTTATTTTATATCATGTACTTTGGTTTATTTTTTTGGCTAGGCACTTGAATTTTATTTAGACCCATTGTCTTCTACTATCTGTCTTTGTATTGGCAAGTTTACTTTTTTTATATGTGCCATTATTTATCCATTTGGTTTTTATTCATGAGAAAAATCATTCTCAAATGTAGCTCTTTATACCCAGGTGCTTGTCGCTAGACCATGGGGGTCGGGAATAGCCTTCAAGCCTTTCCACAGGCTGGATTGAGTGTCTGATTTAGGTATAACCTGGGTAGGTTGGTTTCAAAATGTTATCAGAGAGAAGTTCATTCACAATCTTTGAATCTTGGGATATTTTGGTAGACCTGTTATAGGATTGTTGGGAATTAAGGAGTACGTTGAAATCAAGTGTTTGGATATCACTTCTCATAGTGATCCTTAAGTTACCATAGGATATTGCGAAATGTGTCTCTTGTGTTTATTTATGATATAATATTAGTTATTTACTTATGTTCTATTGGTTTCAAATAATATTTATCACCTATTTAATGGTTTATTCTTCTTTCTTTAATTTTGTACCATTGTCTATATAAGGATTTCTAGATTTCATCAGGTGGGTTCTACATATGATGTTCCATGAGGAACCCCCCCCCCCAATTGTTTAGAATCTTGTTGAAGCAATATTATGATAAATCCATTCCATAGACCGGGGTTTTTCCTCACCTTAGATTAATCAGGGTAATTAAAACTACGGACTAGAGGAGATGAAGATCGAGCCCAAGAGTCTCTCCACCAGAAACCACCATCCGTATAAAGAATGAATGATTATTGGAAAGTAGAGGACGGGTTGGAGAAGAATGAATAGATTTTTAACTTTGAGGAAACTCTAGATTCTATTAATGTAAATCATGTAGCCAATAATATTAGAGGCCCTAGAAGGAAATGGTGAGACATAGTGGTTATAGAAAAAGAGAATGTATGTTTACAATGGAAATACATCAATACCACTTTTTCAGCGGTCCTATCTTGAATCATTGATATTGGATAAATCCTTGGAGTTTCTCACCTTAAAAAAATGTGATCTGACAAAGATAGAGTATGAAAAATGTTTTCCAGGTTTTTTAATTTTTATCCTAAAGTGGCATAAAATGATAAGATAAAGAATTAGAGGTTTCAGATGGTCTTACAACTAGATATTCATTCTCAAGTTTTCATGCTGAAACATACATCCCATAATAAAGTTGTTGATATAGATATGATGGAATATATTGACCTCGAAGGAATATTAGGGTTGGTTGTAGTTCCTCTTCTACTGAGCAGTAGTTTTATCAACTCCCATGAAAAGAAGAAGAAGTTGAATGAGTCTTGTAAAAATGGCAGTGGTGTATCCCAATATTTGGATCAAACCATAGATTTTGTAGAAGATAGTAGTATTTCTATAAATTTTTATCGATGCATCATAAAATATCACACGATACTTACTAACTTGAACCGCTAGTGGTCTGTAACTCATGTGAACATCAAGGTCAACTTCAGAAGCTTTTTCATGATCTATTATTTCCATTTAGTTTCATAGGTTTGTCAGCTACTAAAGGATTTTTGGTGTAGTCTAATCCTTCAAAAATAATATGGTTCTATCCTATGACCTGGAATGAATTAGTTCCACATAGTGGAAGAGTCACTGATATAAGTTGATTTGATCCCATTGATGGTGATAGGTGTAATGTGTATTACATCATCTATAGTAAATTCTATATTTGAAATTTGTTACTATCATTATTTTATATTGACCTATTTCATGAATATCTTAAAATATTAAATGGAACTTATGTTTTTTCATGGAGTTGGCAACACCTCTTCGAAAGAAAAAATGAGTACGGTTTACGGTGCTCCTCATGTCACTTATCTATATTTAAAATTGAACTAGTTTGGGATTTTATGGTTTTTGACATAGATCTCATTGACATAATTTTCTAGATGGATTGGTTGGTTTCCCATAATGATAAGATTGATTGCAATAATTTGCAGGTGTCCTTTACTGCCTCTAATGGGAGATCCCAAGATTTTTAGTGAGAATGGGATCTTAGATCAAGTTAATAAGGACCTCCTTTTCCATAACATGGTGTATTGATATCTTCTTCCATAGTTGAACTTGATTATGGACCCTCAAGTGGTGAGTTACCACCAGTGGTAAAAGAGTTTTTCAAGCTGTCCTTGGTTGATTATTCCGGTATTTCACTAGAGAGGAAAGTAGAATTCTCTACTGATTTACCCCACATGTCTCAATCGATATTTATTTCATCTTATTATATAGAATCAGTATAATTGAAATTATAAATATATAGTTGTAAAATTTTTAAGATAAAGGATTCATTCACCTGAGTGTGTCACCTTGGGCAGCCCCAGTGCTTTTTTGAAAAGATATCCCATTGAACTCTCTATTTATGTATCAAGTATCGGAATATAAATCAGGTAATGATTAATAATAAAAATCATTTTCCTAGTATCAATTATTTTTTTGATCGATTAATGGGATATGGGTGGTTTTTGAAAATTTACCTTGGCTCTAGATATCATCATACCAATTTTAAAGAGTTATATATTCTAAAGATAGCTTTTAAGAGTAGGTATGGAAACTTTCAATATCTGGTGATGCCTTTTTTCCTAAATAACAATCCTACTATTTTCTTGGACATTATAAATTTAATTTTCCAGCGGTACCTTTATTCCAATATCATGGAATTTTTGGATGAAATTCTAGTTTACTCAACAACTAAAGAAGAGAATAATTTTCACCTGAATTTTTTTAAGAATCTTAAGGAATCATTGACTTTATGTAAAGTTATCTAAAAATAATTTCTATATATGATAGGTTAAATTCTTTGGACATATATTTTCATAACATGGTATCTTAATTCATCATAATATGGTTTAAATTGTCTTTTCATCATAGGAATGACATATTGGATTTTATATTCAAAGATTATTGGGTTTGGAGAGATATTATTGGTGTTGTCTAAAGTATTCATCTCTATTTACTACTATTATCAGAAAAGGGGTGAAATTTTTATGGGATTCTAATTTTAAGACTTCTGTTGATGAATTGAAGCAACATCTAACCTCAAGAGATAGAGACATTACCTCTTCAGTAAAATTTTCACTATATATTATGACCATAAGAGTTCAAGTTATACCTTTTCTAAGGACTTGAACCTTTAATAGAGGATATGGATGTATTATCATCGTTCATTCAACATGGACATCAACTATACCCTAGAAAAGAGGAATGTTGTTTTTTAGTGATCTAAGAATAAAATTTTATTCTCAATTTGTGATGGAATAAAAATATGAATGGGATATCATGGGACTCATTTCTTGGATACACTTAGATGCGATGATGTAAGAGACTGCTATTTTTTTCTAGTGTTCAGTTTATGTAATATCTTCTTGAGTTGATATTTTTTGATGAATTGATAGACAAAGTGTTTAGGGGTATTAAAAACTCTTTATATAGCGTAGAAACCATTTTCAAGTGGTCTCTAATCTAATAAGGCATTATTTGTTTCAAAAAATGATAGTATATTCCCTCATATGTAATAATGTCTATGTTGGAAGGTTTTAATTGTTCTATATGATTTTTTTATCCTAGTACAATGAAGTTGTACTATGACATGAAGTGTTGGTTTTTGTGTCCATGTTTGATCATGATGTGGCTATTTTTTCTCATTTCTATACCTATCAGTATATTAAGTCCAAACACCAAAAGTCTACTGGTTTGCTTAATCCTCTCTCGGTTCACATTTGGAAATGGGATGAGGTTTCCATGGATTTCATCACCGAGTGACCATGGAATCCCCAAGGGAATAATTTCATATGGTTGTTGATTGGTCGACTAACCAAGTGATCACATTTCATTCCTATTCAAGACACCACCACAATAAAGGATTTCCAAAAGTTAGACATTCTTTATATTATGAGGTTATGTTGGGTTCTGTCTATTATTATTTCAAATAGGGACCCCAATTTACCTCCCAATTTTGGAAGGTCATTCATGAGTTGATGGGTTCTCAAGTTAAATTGAGCCTGACTTACAGTCCTCAGATAGATATAAAGTGGGAGAAAAAAATTAAAATTTTAGAGGATATGCTTTGTAATTTCATCATGGACTTTGTAGACTCTTGGGATAGATACTTCAGATTGGTTGAGTTGTATTATAATAATATTTACTAGTCATCCATCATAATTGATCCATTTTTTTGATTTATAAGGTTTTTTCTTTTAAATAACCAATTTTTTATTATGTGGTAGGTGAGATTTCTATTTTGGGACTAAGAATTTTTTTGGAGATGTCAGCAAAAATTTATATTATTTGTCAATGAATGGTGATGGATCAAATTTCTTATAAATATTATATGAATCTTCATCATGGTCCTCTAAATTTTTTTATAGGTGACTGATTTTTCTTGAATTGTTTTCTCAATTGGTTCACCATCAACTTGGGAAGCAAGAGAAATTAATTGTGACATACATGGGACCTTTTGAGATCACTCTATAGATTGAAATGGTATTTTATCAATTAGATATAATATAATAGTTGAATTATATCCATGATGTTTTCCATTTATTTTAAACTAAGTATCATCCTAATACCTCTCATATTTTAACTAGGAAGAGCTTTAATTGGAACCAGATATGTCGGTAATTGAATGAATAGTTTGGAATGTTAATTCTCATGAAAATACTATGTTTTGAAGGTATATTTTTTTTGGTTTGACTGTTGTGGTAGAACAGAATAGATTCTCAAGATATGTGTGGATAGGAATCAATTATGAGGTAGAAATGGCCTTATATTTTCTTTGATCATTTTCTTCAGATTTACTTTCTAGGGAAACAAAGTGATATGGTGGGGAGAATTGTAGCATCCAGGTGTCACTTTTAGGTACCTGTATTCATTTATTTTTACTATATTTTATATTAAACAACTATCTTGTTTTTTGGTTAGATTTTTTGGATATTTTGGAGCTTTATGGGAATGTGTACAGTTTTCCCATGGTTAGGCCAAATCATGTGGAATTCCTAGGAAATTGTTAATATTTTAGTGGTTTAGATAGTGGTGTTACACATCCTTGGTTCATAGTTAGACAAATGTTGTTACTCCTCGGATATGCATAATCAAGTGTATGGTTGGTGTATGGTTTACCAAACTGTGTGGCGAAACCATCCGATGGAAATTAATTAATCCCAAAATTAATTTATAAACTTGATATATATTTCATTGAACTTGTTTTTTCTATTTTATCTATGGCTCTTAACCCATAGGACTCTACCTAGATATCCTAGATTTATCTTTCCTTCTATAGATCTATTATTATGTATATTATGGTGTTTTATAGCGACCCAGCCTTTTCTTACATTACTATTACATCATTTCAAAGATAAACAACATAATAGTATTACACATGGAGGATCCATAGGTTTAGTGTCTTGGGAAAACAAGGACCATGCATGACAAATACAAAATCAACCATAAACATTTATTTAACTTTTTCTTCACTAGCTTCTTAGTGGCACTTGTCCTCTCCTTAGTACATGTATCCATCTGAGGATATACATCAAAAGGGGTGAGCTAGAAGCCCAGTAAGAGGATAGATAAGAACAATATATCATGGGGTGAGCATAATCATGACATAGGCAAAGAATCATGAACATGAGAGGAGAATAAATAATAGACTTGAAATGTGGAAATGCATAAAAATGAAACATCATGTCTTAGTGGTTAACTACCACACATAATTTTGAACAAATATAGAATCATGTTCACACATCATTTCACATTTACTCATGAGATTCATCACTTTTCCCAATGCATTGGAGCGCTATATAATTCTGGGCGCACCCGTCACATCATAACATTTTCATTATCATGATTTCCACATAGAACACATATCAAACATGTACATAAATAACCCATGGAAATGAATGGGTTTCATCTCATAATAACACATTCATAAGCTTTGGGTTCCCAAAATAAAGAGGGAACAACATACTTGATATAAGAACCATCAACCTTGAATGAGAGGTAAAAGGTGAGATCTTGAAAGAAGAGTTATTTTGGAAAACATTTTGATGGACATAAAAACCAGTGAAAAACATGTATATCCCATAAAAGTAATTTAAATGATGAACAAAATATCTTTTAGGAGTAACCATATCAAAAATGGAGTGAAAGAGGGAGAACTCGAAGGAAGAAGATTGGGTTCGAGATTTCCCCTTACCTTGTACTTGAATGCCTCCTTCTCTTTAATGTCATGTATAATGACATTATATTCATTAATTAGAAATTCCAGAACCTTTTATACATTAATAGGGTTCATTCTGGTTTCATTATTTCATATTATGTTCCTTTGTATGACTTATAGAGTTTAAAAACATTGATCAGGGATGTACGTTTTCATGGTTTTCTTGAGTGGTCCACTTGGATTTTTAAATTGATGTTTGGGTAGATCATGGGTAAACATCCAGAATTTATATTACATGTTATTAATGATATTACAGAAGCTTGAATGATTTTATAATGAGTTATATTAGATCCATGTGAACGAATCATTAGATAAGGTTTTAATGATGGTTATTTGGGTTAATTTGGGCGGTTTTTGGATCACAACGAACTTGTTTTAACATTTAACTTAGTAATATGGCCATAGGTTATTTCCAGAACTTAAAATAGAACATAATACATATAAAATATTCTGGTTCAACCATAAAATTGTTTCATGACCATATTGAAGGTAGAAATGGAAGAAGAGAACATGTCGTTTTTGAAGGTGATAAATTTAACACCTCATGAACAACGTTCTCTTTAATAAAATAAAAGGAAGAAGGAAGGGGTGTGGGGTGATATAATATAACATTAGAATAATAATATTATAGTATATATATAATACTGGATTTAAAAAACAATTTGGATGAAGATAAGTAGGGAGAGATCAAGAAAGGAACTTGAACTTGAAAGGAAATTAAAGGAGAAGAGAGAGAGAAATTACCTTTAGAATCCTTCTCTTGAGATCCTCTTTAAGGAAGCTAGGCTTGGTCTTTTGATGAGACCAGAAGCTTTTGGATGTGGGGGATGAGCTAGGGAAGGTTTATGGGCAGAATTTAGAGAATCCTTGGAGCTTGAGAGGTGTGAGGAAAAGAGGGAGTGAAGGGTGGCTTTTATAGTGGAGGGGAGAGGGGTTTCCTTAATATAAAATTGATTAGATTATTAATTCCACCAAAGACAAGGAATATTGAGTCTTGGATGACCAATAATAGTAATTTTATAATGTAATCCCGAACCAAGTGGTCTTACATCAGCAGAACATCAGCAATGACTCAATTAATACATTATTTAGCTTTTATTGTGAATTATCGGATTCCACTATTCATCAAAAATTCAAGTACCTCAGAAAAATCCCAAAAATTTACCCCAACCATTTTTTGACGTGTATAATCCAAAAATGAAGTCCATTTTTCAAAAATAATTTTCTAAATATTATTAATTTAATATTTAAATAAAATCATAATTTACTTAAAAAAACAGTTTTTAAGATTAAAACTGATTTTATAGTTCTTTCAAAAATTACGTAGGGTCTTATAAAATTATCTAAAAACTATTAGACATTGATTCAATACTATATGAATACATTCCAGGGGAATAAATATTCTTTTAAATTAATTAATTAATTATAATTAATTATTTATGACTTATAAAATACAAAAAACGTTTACTAAGGTCAAATTATCACTTTCTATGATGTCTAAATTTTATTTTATTATTCATAGGTAATTTTACTCTTATTTACTATTCATAAGGGTCATATTACTATTCAAAAGGGTAGGTTACTATTCATAAGGGTAGGTTACTATTCACCAAAAATTATTTTTGTTTCATTAGACACCAAAAACTATCTTGAGCACAACCGTGTATGTCATATTTTTAAAATTCCAAACATAGGGGTGACAAAATTTTTGTTTAAAGGTCGGTTATCACTTAGTAGTTCATTATTTTGTGTTTTTATGACATATATATAAGAAGGGAATTTTCTATTGAAATACTTTGGGCCGTTACATTCTTCCCCCCTTAAGAAATTTCACCCCCGAAATTTTACTTTACACAAACAGGTGAGGGTACTTCTCCTTCATTGCCTCTTCCGGTTCCCAAGTTGCTTCCTCAAACTTCTGGTTCCTCCACAACACTTTGACAAGGCGGGTTGTCTTGTTGCGTAGAACCTTATCACTTCGATCCAAAATTTTTACCGGCTGCTCCTCATAGGAGAGATCATCATCCAGTTGTACCACCTCTGAGTTTAGTACATGTGAGGGGTCAGGTATGTACTTCCTCAGTAGTGATACATGAAACAAATCATGAACTTGATCCATATTCGGTGGAAGTGCCAGACGATAGGCCACGGATCCTATACGGTCAAGGATCTCAAAGGGGCCAATGTACCTTGGGCTTAGCTTCCCTTTCTTCCCAAATCTCATGACTCTCTTCCATGGAGATATTCGAAGGAAGACTTTATCTCCAACATCAAACTCCAAGTCCCTTCAACGATTGTCAGCATAGCTCTTTTGCCGACTTTGAGAAGCTTTGATGTGTTTCTAGATGACTTGAACCTTCTCGGTCATCTCCTTCACAAGATCGGGTCCAAGTAGATTTCTTTCTCCAACTTCATCCCAACAGGTTGGAGTTCTACATCGCTTCCCATAAAGAGCTTCATACGGAGCCATCTGAATACTCGAGTGGAAGCTATTGTTGTATGAGAACTCAACCAATGGGAGGTGATGATCCCATCCACCTTTGAATTCTAGAGAGAATGCTCTTAGCATATCTTCGAGAGTCTGAATAGTCCTTTCAGACTGGCCATCGGTTTGGGGGTGATAGGTCGTGCTGAAATTTAATTCAGTACTCAAAGCATGTTGAAGGCTCCTCCAGAATTTAGATGTGAACCTTGGATCATGGTCAGAGACAATCGAGAGTGGAACACCATGCAGTCTCACCACTTCCTTCACATATATCCTTGCAAGCTGTTCAAGGGAAAGGTCTTCCCGAATAGCGATAAAATGGGCAGTTTTGGTGAGTCGATCAACCACAACCCATATCGCATTATTTCCTCTTGACGTTTTCACGAGACCCATGATAAAGTCCATAGTAACATTTTCCCATTTCCACATGGGTATAGGCAATGGTTGCATCATACCTTTGGACTTTTGCTGCTCAGCTTTAACTTGCTGACATACCAAGCACCTTGATATATATTCCGCAATCTCCTTCTTCATGTTATCCCACCAGAAGTGTTCCCATAGATCACGATGCATCTTGGTACTTCCAGGATGAATAGAGAAAGTTGAGCTATGTGCATTATCCAATAGCTCCTTCTTTATTCCGGGTGAGGAAGGCACACAAAGCCGCATTCCAAACCGAATCACACCATCATCGTCGATATGGAACTCTTGCAGCTTCCCTTCCTTTACTGCATTCACCCTCTTTTGTATCTCCACATCATCCCTTTGTGCTTCCTTAATCTTCTGTTGGATGGATGGTTGCGCAATCATTTGGGCAAGGTAGGATGTATCCCCTGCCCTTACGATTCCCAAATCCATCCTTTGCATATCCAAGAAGATAGGGTCTTTCTCAATCCTCAACATGGATAGAGTAGCAGGTTCTTTCCTGCTTAGAGCATCAGCTACCTTGTTCGCCTTCCCAGGATGATATTGAATAGAGCAATCGTAATCCTTGATTAGCTCTAACCATCTCCTTTGACGTATGTTGAGCTCCTTTTGTGTCAATATATATTTTAGGCTCTTGTGCTCGGTGTATATGTCACACTTTTCACCATAAAGGTAGTGCCGCCAGATTTTCAAGGCAGAAATCACGGCTGCCAGCTCTAGATCATGCGTCAGGTAGTTCTTCTCATGGATCTTCAACTGTCGTGAGGCGTAGGCTATCACATTATCATTTTGAATGAGTACACAACCCAAGCCTTTCTTTGAAGCATCACTGTATATCACAAAACTTTCCCCACTTTTCGGTAGTGTGAGTACAGGTGTAGTGATCAGCCTTCTCTTTAGCTCCTTGAAGCTTCCCTCACATTCATCCGTCCAGACATACTTTACCCCTTTCCTTGTTAACTTAGTTAGCGGGCTTGACAATTGTGAGAAGTTTCTCACAAAACGTCGATAGTACCCAGCTAATCCAAGAAAACTACGGATTTCTGTGACACTAGAGGGCCTGGGCCATTCTTCAATTGCCTTTGTCTTTGAAGGGTCTACAGAAATTCCCTCACTTGTGATCACATGTCCCAAGAACGTGACTTGATTCATCCAAAAGTCACACTTGCTGAACTTGGCGTACAACTTCTCCTTTCTCAATGTCGCCAACACAAGTCTTAGATGTTCTTCATGTTCCTCCTTGCTCTTGGAGTAGATGAGAATATCATCGATAAAAACTACCACAAACTCATAGTGCCCATACCTTGTACGGAAGGCAGTCTTCTGAATATCTTCCTTCTTCACCCTTATTTGATGATATCCAGAACGAAGATCCACCTTTGAGAAGTATTGAGCTCCTCTTAACTGATCGAACAAGTCATTAATCCTTGGGAGAGGATACTTGTTCTTTATGGTGATCTTATTGAGTTCCCGATAATCGATACACAGCCACATGGTTCCATCCTTCTTATTTACAAAGAGCATTGGCGCACGCCAAGGTGATGCACTAGGGCGTATGAACCCTTTGTCCAGATGCTCTTGCAACTGCTTATTTAACTCCTCCAATTTGATAGGATCCATCCTATAGGGGCACTTCGAGATAGGAGTAGCTCCGGGTATGACTTCAATTGAGAACTCTACCTCACGATCTGGGGGAATTCCAGTAACTCTTTGGGAAATACATCACTGTATTCCCTCACGATTGGCATTTCCTCAAGGTTGGAACTTTCCTTCGACTCAACCATTTGGGCGAGGTATGCTTCTTCATAGGGAATCATCACCCACACCATTGAAGGATTTTTCAAAGGATATTCATGATCTTCCTTGCATTTGTAGAGGAGCATGGGATGGTTCGGAATATGAAAATATATTTCCTTTTCCCGACAGTTGATATGCGCTCTATATAAAGAGAGCTAATCCATTCCCATTATAGCGTCGAATTCCACCAAGGGAAGTATTATGAGATTTTCTAGAAGAATCTTTCCACATACGTCAACAGGAGAAGATTCAAACACTTGGGTTGCAATGATTGCACCACTTGGTGTTTTTATAGATATCTCTACTTCAAGGTTTCGGGGCTTCGATTCTATAGTTCTAGCAAACTTGCAAGATATAAAGGAATGCGTAGAACCAGAATCAAATAAGACTTTTTCCATTCTTGAGTAAATAGTAAGTATACCTTGTATGACTTCATTATCATGTTCCACCTCTGCAGTAGTGATGGCATAATCCTTCCCTTGTTCCTTTGGCTTTGGTGGTTGTTGGCGCTGATTACCCTCGAGATCTCGAGGTTTAGTGCACTGGTTTGAATAGTGCCCTAGCTCCCTATAGTTGTAGCATTGAACCACAAGTGGTTCTTTCCTTTCATCGGCTACATTATCCTTCCTTTTCATGTCTTTTCGACACTCGTGAGCTTGGTGTCCTTCCTTCCCACACTTAAAGCATTTCACCCTACCTTTGAGGCAGTTCCCATGGTGCAACTTCCCACATTTTTGGCATGTGGGTCGTTGTGTTTTCTTCCCATCTTTATCACTAGATCCACCAGCTTGAAACTCCGTCTTTCTTTTCTTATCACCATAGCCATGGGACCATTCTCCAAACTCCATCTCTACTTTGAGAGCACACCGAACAACTTCTTAATAACTCCCAAAGTCTCAAATTGCAAGAGCCATTCGAATATGTGGTTTTAATCCACTAAATAATCTATCAATTTTTCTATCATTGTTGATAACAAAACCCGAAGCATACCTTGCAAGCCTTGTGAAAATTTCTTCATAGGTTGTGAAATATTCTATTTCTTTTTGCTTGAGCTCTATGAATTCTCTCTCCATCTTTGTGCGAAAAGTTCATGGGAAGTACTTATTAAGAAACATTATCTTAAAGTCTTCCCATTCCATCTCTTCAATTTCATCCCTTGGCTTGGTGTTCTTAATCAAATCCCACCATTGATCTGCTTCTCCATCTAGATGATAAACGGCTAGAGTCACCTTCTCCGTCTCGGAACAGTGAAGAACAGAAAAGATATTCTCCATGGATTTGACCCATTGTTCCGCAACTAGTGGATCGGATGATCCACAAAACATCGGTGGTCGTTGCCGCATAAAACATTCGATAGCTAGTTGCTCCCCCTTTGGTGAAGGAGGACGTTCCCCATTATTATGGTTATTATTCATAACCCGAGATAATTGGGTAAGCACCGCCATGAAGTTTTGAACTCCACCTCCAAAATGATTGGGGTCGTCGTTCGGGCAATCGTTGCATTGGCCTTCGCAAGAGTTGTTGGCCTGATTTCTCCTGGTTCCCACCATTTTCTAAGATAGAAAAGGTTAGAACAAAACATAAGTAAACAATTCATGAATAACTGATCCATTTAAACAATTATACCAAAAACATAACATATGGGATCCCTAGGTAAATATCCTGGTGTCCATATTTGTACTTAGTCTCATGCTAGACGTTTTCTTTAGGGTTTACTAATCCTAATTCCCAAATTAACTAAACCTTTCCATTGATTCCAACTATAGCGACCCAACCTTTTCTTAAATTACTATTACATCATTTAAAAGATAAAAAACATAATAGTATTACACATGGAGGATCCATAGGTTTAGTGTCTTGGGAAAACTAGGACCATGCATGACAAATACAACATCAACCATAAACATTTATTTAACTTCTTCTTCACTAGCTTCTTAGTGGCACTTGTCCTCTCCTTAGTACATGTAGCCACCTGAGGATATACATCAAAAGGGGTGAGCTAGAATCCTAGTAAGAGGATAGATAAGAACAATATATCATGGGGTGAGCATAATCATGACATAGGCAAAGAATCATGAACATGAGAGGATCATAAATAATAGACTTGAAATGTGGAAATGCATAAAAATGAAACATCATGTATTAGTGGTTAACTGCCACACATAATTGTGAACATAGCTAGAATCATGTTCACACATCATTTCACATTTACTCATGAGATTCATCACTTTACCCAATGCATTGGAGCACTATATAATTCCGGGCGCACCCGTCACATTTAAACATTCATGTTGCGCTATATAATTCTGGGTGCACCCGTCACATCATAACATTTTCATTATCATGATTGCCACATAGAACACATATCAAACATGTACATAAATAACCAATGGAAATTAATGGGTTTTATCTCATAATAACACATTCATAAGCTTTGGGTTCCCAAAAGAAAGAGGGAACAACATACTTGATATAAGAACCATCAACCTTGAATGAGAGGTAAAAGGTGAGATCTTGAAAGAAGAGTTCTTTTGGAAAACATTTTGATGGACATAAAAACCATTGAAAAACATTTATATCCCAGAAAAGTAATGGAAATGATGAAAAAAAGATCTTTGAGGAGTAACCATATCAAAAATGGAGTGAAAGATGGAGAACCCTAAGGAAGAAGATTGGGTTCGAGATTTCCCCTTACCTTGTACTCGAATGCCTCCTTCTCTTTAATGTCCTGTATAATGACATTATATTCATTAATTAGAAATTAAAGAACCTTTTATACATTAATAGGGTTCATTCTGGTTTCATTGTTTCATATTATGTTCCTTTGGATGACTTATAGAGTTTAAAAACATTGATCAGGGATGTACGTTTTCATGGTTTTCCTTAGCGGTCCACTTGTATTTTTAAATTGATGTTTGGGTAGATCATGGGTAAACATCCAGAATTGATATTACATGTTATTAATGATATTACAGAAGATTTAATGATTTTATAATGAGTTATATTAGATCCATGTGAACGAATCATTAGATAAGGTTTTAATGATGGTTATTTGGGTTAATTTGGGCGGTTTTTGGATCACAACGAACTTGTTTTAACATTTAACTTAGTAATATGGCCATAGGTTATTTCCAGAACTTAAAATAGAGCATAATACATATAAAATATTCTGGTTCAACCATAAAATGTTTTCATGACCAGATTTATGGTAGAAATGGAAGAAGAGAACATGTCGTTTTTGAAGGTGATAAATTTAACACCTCATGAACATCGTTCTCTTTAATAAAATAAAAGGAAGACGGAAGGGGTGTGGGGTGATATAATATAACATTAGAATCATAATATTACAGTATATATATAATACTAGATTTAAAAAACAATTTGGATGAAGATAAGTAGGGAGAGATCAAGAAAGGAACTTGAACTTGAAAGGAAATTAAAGGAGAAGAGAGAGAGAAATTACCTTTAGAATCCTTCTCTTGAGATCCTCTTTAAGGAAGCTAGGCTTGGTCTTTTGATGAGACCAGCAGATTTTGGACGTGGGGGATGATCTAGGGAAGGTGTTTGGGAAGAATTTAGAGAATCATTGGATCTTGAGAGGTGTGAGGAAAAGAGGGAGTGAAAGGTGGCTTTTATAGTGGAGGGGAGAGAGGTTTCCTTAATATAAAATTGATTAGTTTATTAATTCCACAAAAGACAAGGAATAGTGAGTATTGGATGACCAATAATAGTAATTTTATAATGTAATCCCGAACCAAGTGGTCTTACATCAGAATAATATTAGCAATGACTCAATTAATACATTATTTAGCTTTTATTGTGAATTATCGGATTCCACTATTCATCAAAAATTCAAGTACTTCAGAAAAATCCCAAAAATTTACCCCAACCATTTTTTGAGATGTAGAATCCAAAAATGACGTCCATTTTTCAAAAATAATTTTCTAAATATTATTAATTTAATATTTAAATAAAATCATAATTTACTTAAAAAAACAGTTTTTAAGATTAAAACTGATTTTATAGTTCTTTCAAAAACTACGTAGGGTCTTATAAAATTATCTAAAAACTATTAGACATTGATTCAATACTATATGAATACTTCCCAGGGGAATAAATATTCTTTTAAATTAATAAATTAATTATAATTATTTATTTATGACTTATAAAATACCAAAAACGTTTACTAAGGTCAAATTATCACTTTCTATGATGTCTAAATTTTATTTTATTATTCATAGGTAATCTTACTCTTATTTACTATTCATAAGGGTTATATTACTATTCATAAGGGTAGGTTACTATTAACCAAAAATTATTTTTGTTTCATTAGACACCAAAAACTATCTTGAGCACAACCGTGTATGTTGGATTTTTAAAATTCCAAACATAGGGGTGAGAAAATTATGTTTAAAGGTAACTTATCACTTAGTAGTTAATTATTTTTTGTTTTTATGACATATATATAAGAAGGGAATTTTCTATTGAAATACTTTGGGTCGTTACATGTTTGATCTTGGAAATCAAAGTTATGGATCTCTTCTTCATCATTCTTCTAAATATCCCCTCTTTTTATTAAAATAATATTTATATCAAGGATGTTATGGCTAGATATAATGGTTCTTTCATTATCTAATAATTTTTCTATTGGATCATTTGTTGTTAAACTAAGAAAACATTTGATATATCCTGATAGTTGTGTAAACCTTTGACGATTTTCATGGTAAGTATTTCTCCTTTCCTTTCATTGATCTATGTATTTTTTAATCCAATTTTTTTAATGTGGATTTCATGGTTTAGGGTTTTCTCTTTCTATCTAAGATCCCTCTTTATCTTTATCTTATTGATACCATTAAATTTTTATAAATAACATGTATTTTAGGTAGGTGGTTTATGAAAATATTTCATTTTATGAACTATACTTTATTTCTCATTTTTAATTTCTTTTTGAAATTGTTTTATAGCATGATTAATGCTTATTGAAATGTGAATGTTTGATATTCATTTGAAAAATAGTTTTCCCTTTTAGTACTATTGATGAAAATAGATTTCAAATCATATTTTCCTATGTTTCAAGGGTTGTTCCATTATTGATGTTTGATATTCCCTTAATATGATTTGAACTCTAAAAGTGAATCCTCCAAGTGTGGGTTATAGAAAATGGGAACCTGGGGTACTTAGGAAAGGCATAGATTGGGATAAGAATTATAAAATTCTTTGTTTCTATTTAGCAAGTATTTTCATTATAACTCTAATTAAATTTTGTTATGATAGAGGGTTCACTTGATGGGGTGTTCTCATATCCCTAGGCTCGTTGTTTTAGGGATTCATGTGAACATCATCATTTGTTCTCTAAAGTGTGAAGTTCCTAATTAACCCAAACCTAATCTATCCTACAAATCAGTTTCCATGTTTCTCAATTTTGAAATAGTAATTTATACATGATTTAAAAAACTGATTATATATTTGGTATTATTTTATAAAATTCAAATAAAGGGTGAACTTACATGTTTTCTTTTAAACTATGAAAAATTATATTTCTTGTCTTTATTTTCGTTAAATAAGCATAATTGGTTTTTTTATTAAAGACTAATTTTGAAACACTTGGTGGGATCCTAATGGTATTGTTTTACTCACACCATATATATTCCTTTAAAAGAATGTAGACATTGTTTTTAAAATGAAAAAAAGGAACGACACGACAAGGATGTGGCGGGTATCCATGTTAGTAGGGTCTGCAATTTTGGTGGTTACATGGGGTGATATTGATACACATATCACATGAATATGGGTTGTATTTTATCATGTGTACTTTCCTTTATCTATTTGTAATTAGAACTTGTATTTACCTTTCACCCTTTATCTTCTATTTTTTAACTTTGTATTGGCATGCTGACTTTATTTTATTTATGTCATTGTTAATTCCTTTAGTTTTTTTCACGGGAAAAATAATTCCAAAATATAGTTTTTTATTCCCATTCTCTTTTCACCAGATCATGTGGATTGGAAAATCCCTACAGGGCTTGCCACTAGCTGGCTTAGGAGTCTAGTTTAATGATGACTAGTGTTGGTTTTTTTTAGTGTGGCTTGTTAATTAATTCCAAAATGAACAAAAACACTTAAAAACTATGATTTAATCCATTTATTAATGAAATTACCTATTTCATAAAAGTAAATAAATTCAATGATTTTTCTAGGTTTTATCGAGATTTGGGGTTAATTTCCATTGAAAATCAGTACAAAATTGTAGAAAAATTATCTCTCATCACTCCTCAAAACTTACACTATTTCCCTTTCAAGTAATACATAGGATTGTGTTTATTTAAAAATATTTTCCCTCTATATTCTTAATTACTTAAAACAATTAAAAAATAAAATCCCAAATCCATACCTCATTTGAAATTTCATGACTCCTCTATGACTCAAACCATTTTCCTAACCTAAATTTATGCACAATTATTGGTTCAATATTTGTAAATAGAATAGATATTAGAGGAATAAATATTTTAACAAGTGGATCCTTCTTAAATCCCTCTCCCATAAACTTACTTTCCCAAAGTTCCTTTTCACACTTCCTTGATACTTCCTAAATAGCATTCAAATACATCATCTTTCCATTCTTCGTCTAAGTTTAGAATTCCCTAAATATTTTCATCCCCATTTTTTTATTGGATGGTTGCGTTCTGTTCAAAGACCAGAACGTTAAAATTTATTCAAAAAGGTAAGTATTATAAGGGGAAATTACATGAGACAAAAAGTAGGAAATTTTTTGATGTCTCTAAAATAATAAGGAAGAAAATATGAAGGAAGGTAATTCCTCCAAATAATTTCATGAGGAAATCCCATGTTGGAAAGACCATCGAAAATCCTATTCTCTTCACAATAGGTGTGAGTGGAAATAAAATTGAGATTCCTGAGCGAGTTAAGACAATAAATCCATTGTGAGGTGAGGGTCCAAGAAAGATGAGAAACACTATTTCAAATGGCTTTCACTATAGTGGTAGAGTCTCTCTCAATCCAAATGTTGTTCCAGTTGTACTTTTTTGGAAAATGAAATGGCATGAATAACACCCATCATTTCAGCCTCCAATGTAGAAGAGAGACTGCAGCTTCCATAAAAACATCCTAGGATCTGATCAGGATGGTCTCTAAATATGCCACCATATCCCAAGGGTATTGGGTTTCCCTTTGAAGCTCCATCCACATTTACTTTGATCCATCTAGTAGAAGGAGCTTTCCAGAAAACTTCAATATTGTTTTTTGGATTTGAGTAGCTTCCATGAACTCTGATGCGGTGAAGGATCTCAAAATCCTTAACGGAGTTGTCGCGGTGGTCCTTTTGAATTGAGGTAGCCTCTATAATAGTAATAAAAATCCTCATTTTACCTAAATTTAATATGAATGAGTTTTTGTTATAGATAAAATCATTTCTACTAAACTAGAGGGTGTGAAGGAGCTCTGCAACAGCTGTGAGAAAGAGGTTTCTTATTCACGGGGACCCCAGAAATCAACTATCTTTTTTAGCTAAAATAAAGTTATAAAAAATCCATCTGCACTCAAAAAGATCAAAAATGTAATGCCAAAGAGTAGAAGCAGTGTCACAAGATAGGAAAATATGATTGATGTTATCATGATTTTGATTGCACATTCTACATTTAGAACAAATATTAATATCATAATATTTTTAAATAAATATCTGTATGAACTTTTTGATGCACAATCCGCCAAATAAGAGTAAGACGAGATGGTTTTAACCACGCTTTGCTGAAGTTTTTAACCCAGCTTAGATTATATTCAAAGTTATAAAAGTAGTGGTTATAAAAGTATTTTGAATCATGCATGCCATTTTGAGCATGCTCCCAAATCAAAAGATCATCATCATTTGTGAAAGAGTAATTCTTGAAACTCTCATTAACAATATCAGGAAAATTTAATCTTTGAGAATTAAACATATCCCTAATGTCTTTATTAGTGGAGATGGGGTTAAAAGCATTAAGCACCTTAGAAATGAGGGGGGATCCAGTCTAGTTGTCAAACCAAAAATTTAGAGTAGTGTCCTTGCTGAAAATCCATATGGAATTTCCCATGATGGAGGAAAAATAAATTCTGATAGAGGGCCAAATAGAAGAATTCATATAATGAAGATTAATTATCTTAATCTTATCAAAGAATCGAGCCCTAATAAAATTCATGGAGTGAGAGTTTTTATTTATAAGAGACCACATGAGTCTTTCTTGGAGAGCATTGTTGAAATTTTAATATTTTTTAT
The DNA here is from genome assembly GCA_963277665.1 of Viscum album. Classification (NCBI taxonomy): domain Eukaryota; kingdom Viridiplantae; phylum Streptophyta; class Magnoliopsida; order Santalales; family Viscaceae; genus Viscum; species Viscum album. The sequence continues at coordinate 1,505,345,477 of OY728128.1, forward strand.
GCCAATTCCCCCTTTCTCTATGGGTTTACAACAGGTAGACCATGGGACAGTTACCAATTTTCTCTCGAGAGTACTTCTGCTATAAATAAAGTTCCCCATAGCAATGTTAAGACATTTTAAATGTCCCATTGGCCATTTATAGACCATCATGGAGTAAACCAATTTAGAAACTACGGTGGATTTGAGATGGAAAACTCTTCCCACCATTGAAAGGGTTTTACCTTTCCAAGAGGAAAGTTGCTAAAGAATTTGATCAATAATGTGATGGAAATAAATAGATTTGGGTTGGACCAAGAAAATAGGGACACCAATATTGGTAAAAGGGAGGGAACCCTCCTTGACCCCCAGAGCATCAATAGTATGACCTTTTCTATTGGGGGGAATCCTTTACCAATGTACATAAAAGATTTGTGCCAATTGACACATTGACCGGAAACTTCCTCATAGTGAAAAATGGTGGTTTTGAAGTTATTAATATTTCTTTTGTCTCCTTGGAGAAATAAAATGATATCATCAGCATAGAGAAGGTGGGATGGGGCATTTAGGTTTCTAGAGGCAAGAATCGGTTTGATCCTGCCTTGATCTACAGCTTGAGTGAGTAATCTACTCAGGTAATCTTTAGTAATAGAGAAAATAATGGAAGAGAGAAGATCACCTTGTCTGACCCCCTTAGAACATTTAAAGTAGCCTTTAAGAGATCCATTAACAAGAAATGAGATATGGGCTGAGTTGAAAATAGTTTTGATTCTATTGATAAAAATGTCATTGAAACCAAAATTACCTAGCACTTTAAATATAAATCTCCAATCAATAGTATCAAAAGCTTTAGTGATATCTAATTTTATTGAAACATTCCTACCTCTAGAGTTTCTATTTAAAGGATTGGTGGATTCAGAGGCGGGACAGATACAGTCTTGTATAGATCTGCCTTTGATGAAGCCAAATTGATTCCAGGATAAAATTATATTAATAATGTCATAGATTCTGTTAGCAATGATCTTGGTAATAATTTTAAATATAGAGTTTAAAAGGGCAATGGGTCTAAAGAGATGGATTTCATCAGCATTTTCCACTTTGGGAATAAGAGTAAGGAATTGAGAGTTTAAGCCATGGGTAAGAATGCCTATATCAAAGAAAGTTATAACCATAATACAGGCATCATTCTGAATCGCATCCCAGTGTTTTTGAGAAAACCCGTTATTGAAACCATCAGTCCTAGGGGCACTATCCAGGTTAAGGCCAAAGACAGTGTCCTTGATTTTATTATCTAGGGGGACGTAATTAAGGAAATGATTATCTTCAACTATTACCATATTTGGTATGACATTAGGCAAAAGATCTTTCTTTATATTATGGAAATTGAAGATGTCACATAAATAAGAAACAAAATGATTTGCTATCCCTTCATCTGAATCAATGAGGTTACCTCCATACCTTAAACATGATAGGGGCTTACTATCTTTTCTAACCCTTTGAAGGGAGTTATAAAATTTTTTATTTCTATCTCTATAATTTATCCATTTATCTTTGAAGATTTTATTTTTGTTGCTATCTTTAATTTTGATAATAGAAAGAAATTTAGAAGATATGTTAATTTCATTTTTTGGTTCATCAACAAATATTGAGGTAGATTTATTGTTTTGAATTTGAGTAATCACTTTTTCTAATAAAGGGATTTCCTTGTCAATAAGATCAGATTTGGATTTACACCACTTTTTGAGGATAATTTTGAGATTTTTTAATTTAGTGGTGCAAGAAAAGAATCATTAGGGATACACATGTTATTCTAAGTTTTATTAATTAAGGTAACACACTTAGGGTCTGAGGACTAGGAAATATAAAACCTAAAAGAAAGAAAATTATTGTGAAAATTCTGAGCAAAAATTACCAGAATAGGATGGTTGTCCGAAGCTAGTTTAGGAAGTGCAATGCTTGAAATACGATCCCATATATCGAGGGATGAGCCATTAGTGAGTGCTCTATCAAGATTTCTCTTCACAACCCTATTGTAATGATGTCTATACCAGGTAAATTTGGAAACTGTGAGAATCACATTAGTTAGGTTATTATCCTCTATGGAGGCTTTAAATTCTTTTAAAGAGGTATTAGAGTGTGAAGGACCATGTTTTTCTGTAGGATCAAGAATAGCATTAAAGTCACCAACCAAAATCTAGGGGTACTGAATTTTTCTCTTAAGGTGGGAGAGTCTATTCCAAAGGGGTATTCTATCCTGATATTTTATTTAGCATAAACAAGAGTGTTGAAGATGTGTGTGTGATCAAAGTAGTATTCACATGTCAAAGATTGATTAGTGATACTAAAAATTTTCACATTTTGAAGGGAAGAATGAAACAAGATCCAAAGAGTTTCAACGACATTGAAGTTGTTAAAATCCACTAAGAAAGAAAATCCAATATTAAAAATATGCAGAAATCTTGGAGTAAAATTAGTTTTAGGTTCAGCAATCGCAAGAATTTTAGGATGATGAATGCTAATGAGCCTTTTAAAAAAATTTAGGGTGTTTGGGTTTGCAATACCCTGACAATTACAAAACAAAAGACACATTAAGGCTTGTTTTTGGGTTGTGAACCCCCTTCATTTTTACCTCCAAACTTTTTCCCTATGGTTCTTCTAGGTGAAGAATTTTTGTTAGGTGTGAAATGTTTATCCTATTTACTTAAATTAGTAGTAGGACTCTGCAAAGAAGCATCTAGCTAGACATTAGTTTGAACAGATGGAATAGGAGGTAGAAGGATGCTGAAAGGATCCTAGTCTCGGTTGGACTGTTTCACAACTTCTAAATTTTTAACAGTTTCAATGGGGACCAAGATCGAAACATCCTGGGATATTATGTCCTTTTCTCCTTCATTAGGTATGATTTCAGTCTGAGAGATGGATGAAGAAAGGCAGTTAAAAGTGCTTGGTTGCTCAATCCCCTTAAGAGGTATTAGAGAGCAGTTGATAGAATCAACATAACTATCAGAGGGAGCAGATTCAAAGGGGGGAGTTTTCAGGTCTTGTGGGATGAAGCTGGATTGCTTATCCTTAATATATATTTTTCCAGATTTTGATGAAAATTATAAAAAGTACTATTCCCTTACACAGAAGAAAATTTCTTGTCTATGCATTCATAGAGGATGGACGAGAGGAGTGAGACCTATAAATAGTCCCAGTCACACTCTGGTTCAAGATACTCTAACCCTTTGACAATTCAGGTTTGATATTTGTGGCAAGAGATGTGAGGTTAGGTTCATTTTCATCCCCCATAACAAGTAAAGACACAACATTGGATTTATCCGAGGCATCCAAGTCTATTTTTTCTATAATTTTAAGAATATAACATTCAATGTTGTGTCTGATAGATTGTTCCTCTATTTCGTTATCAGTATCCTCCATGAATTCATCCCATGAAATTCCAGGCAAAAGATGTGATTTGACAATCTATTTTTCAGATTTCTCTTTGGAGGGCCCTGGTTTATCAGGGGGTGGGCCTTTATCCTTCTTATGTATTTTCACTTTGGTCCATTCAGAGGTGTTGTGGTTATTGGAGACCCTATGGACCACTCTGCAACATGGGATTGAATTTCCTACAATCATACAAAAGTCATAGAAGGGGGGTAATTTTTAATATTCTAGTTTAACCTCATTCTTATACTCATTGGCATTGAAGATGATGGACTGAGGTGGTTTGGTTTCAAAATTAATCTCAATCAATATCCTGTAAAACATGCCCAGATCAGAATTTAGCAATTTTTTTATCTATCTTTAGAGGAGTTACAATGCAAGAAGAGAGATCGTTTAGGATCTTAGGATGCCAAAAGAACCAATTAAGGTTATGGAATCTAACCCAAACTTCGGCCGATTTACTACTTTGAGTATTTGGATTTAAAGTAGAATCTCATTCAGATATTCGAAGATAACCAGGACTAAGTTGCAGGTTTCCTAATCTCCAGACACTATCGAGGTCATCTGGCGAGTTAAAAATAATGTGAAAATACCCTCTACCTAGGGGAATTGATTTCCATTTCGTAAAACCCCAGTAGATAGAAATATGTTTTTTCAGTTCATGATATAACCAAGGTTTATCACCTTTTACATATGAAATTAGACCCATAATAGAAAACTTACAGATATTTTAACATTGTTGAATCACATATGGGTCAGCCTCGATAGAGAACCCTCCATCCTTCAGTATTTTAATCGAAGATCGATTTTTTGATGCAGCATAAGAGGAGGAGGAACCTTTAAGATCTTTGAGAAAAGTGATACCTCTCAGATTCTCATTTGATGTTTGAGACAGATCGATTCTTTTAGTAGATTTCTCCGCCATCTCTTTATTGAATTTCTCATCAATATAAAATGAACAACTCAGATCGAAAGATTCCATAGCAGAGAAGATTTGTAGGGGAAAGTATTAAGCATCATCAGCGATTGCCAAATTAGGGTTCACGTCAAGGTTTTCTCGCGAGAAGAGAGCTATTTCCCCATCCTCTCCTCCCCCAATATTTATCCCCTTTGTCAAATATCACTTATTGAACTTTTCCCAACTATAATTGTGCAAATAACTTATTGAATGATTATATTTAAACCCACAACTAAACATCCCAAGATAGAATTTATACCCTAAGACTAATTGTAATAGTCAGGGAATAGAAGAAACACTTGGGAAGCTGAATCTCAGGTCATTAAAAACTTATAAGATAGTAAACACACACACACATGTTCTTATGTTGACTTTGGAGTATTTTTAGATCAGTAACCATGTTCTTGTTTTTCACTAGTTCATTAAAGTTATCCAAATGACTTTTAAAGAGGCTCATAGAGGTAATAATCAACCACTAAATTAAAACTACCTAGGTTTTATTATATCGGTCCCATTTTATCATGCTATGGTTTTTTCACTATGTTCTTTTTCATTTATAATTATTTTCCTAGTTTTAAAGAAAAAACGTACATGTAATAATTGGTAGAAACTCATTCAACTATCATGTAATTTTTAATAATTTCAAAACCAATAAAACCCCTCTATATTGTAATGGAATTTTTTTCTATGCAGGATGAAATTCATATTTAGTTTTCGTATCGAAAAACACTCTAAACATCAAAAGTGTGAAATAAAAAAGCAGGTGAATTTTATTTATAGACTCTAAAAACAACTAACTTTTTATTCATTTTATTGCAGTGTAAAGTAATTAGAGATAAATAAAATCAGAAAACAGTATTTTCATCCTAAGTTACCTGCATCCTCTCCTACATTTATCTTATACATCACTTTTAATAAATTTCAACAAGAAAATTATAAGGAGTAAAAAACTCAAAAAAAAAAGTGAGTATTTAGACTAATTCAAGGGAACGAAACAACCTAGAATAAATTTATTCATAACCAGAAAAGAGGAGTTCAGACTCACCCATTGGTTCAATAAAAAATCTTCATGATATTATTTGAACTACTATCTATTAACCTTAAAGGGGTAAAATGATTCAACTCCTTTGACTTAAAATGCACTAAATGAGAATGTATTAATTACAATAAAAGTTCAAGCCCATTTGGAATAAATATTACCAAGAATGATATTTATTCTATAAGTAAATATCAAAACTTTATCTCCAAATTGAAAATATAATTTCTAAATTAGTTTTCATGGGAAAATATGGAATTCAATTAGTAAAGTAAGGAGTTATCATAAGCATCCCCTCTCACCTCCTATAGTTCCATCATTTATAGCTTCCATTCCTCTATATACTTTCATAACCCCAAGTTCACTCTCTTTATATCCCAGTGTTCTTTGTGTTTTAGCTTAAAAGGTAGGTGAAAATAATTTCCATAAACATTTTTATAATGATACGTACCTAAAGGGGTTTTGAAAGTAGTCTTGTATGCCCATAATGCATCTTCAAACTTATTGCTTAAATCTTTTTTGGGGGTTGTACCATCTTTTCTAAAATCATCTTGGTTTATTTATTGGATACCTTAGCCTTCAAATTTTATATGGTTGATAGTCATATGAAGTCTTTTGGTGTACTAAATACTTCTTCATAAAGGCTTCCATGTTTTTATCGCATAAGTGTATACCTTGGTAACTGATTATGACTCGAGGCACTCCAAACCAACAAAAAACTTGATCTTAAATACTAAATAAAAACCTTTTAATCATTTGTTCAAGTTTCTTTTGATTTAATACATTTGGAAATATAGTCAAGTACTATTTTAATGTAGAAAATAGAAGATATTAAATGGGCCCTTGAAATCTAATCCCCAAACATTAAATATTTCAAAAAAATCCAAGGTTGTTGAAGAATTTCTTATCTTTTGAAAATTACACTAGTAAGTTAATATTTTGGAAATGCTTTATAGAAATTATTTTATTGCTTAAAAATTGGGTTCCAAAATAATATAGCTTCTAAAACCATTCTTGTTGTACTTTGAGGTCCAAAATGGCATCCACATGCAAGTGTATGACAACAGATAACTATATAGTTAACCTCTTCCTCTGGGATGTATCTACAAATTTCTTGGTCATTACAAAATTTCTATATATAAGGATCCTCCCAAACATAAAACTTTTCTCAAATTTTATTTTAATAGTTTTATGCTTATGAACTAATGGAGGTACCTTTTATGAAACTAAATAATTAACGAAATAAGTATACCAGAGCACATAGATTACTTTGTACAAATACAAAACAAGGAAAGAGTGATCCAGGTTTATTTTAGTTGGTGATTATACCTTGGTATTGTGTGGTAACATAATAATTTGTTTAGAAACCATATTTATATATCCCTTGGTATCCTTAATATCTAATTAAAATTCTTATATAAGTAGCATCCATATCATTAACATCATCCTAGCTTCACCTCTCTTGATCAAATACATAAGTGCAGCATGGTCAAAAAATAGTCACCTTACTTCTTAAAAAGTAAGACAAAAACATTTATAAAGGAAAAATATATGAAAAAACTATTTTTTATTATTTATTTGGGTTTTTTCTAAGGTATGATAAGTATATTCTATCACTTGTTAATGTCCATCAATTTTCAAGGACAGCACAGCTCCCACAATATTTTTAAGAAATCACACAGTATCTCAAATGGGTTTTTCTAGTTAGGTGGAAAGATCATAGGGTAAGAAGTTAGAATTTATTTTAATATATTAATCAACAAAAACAAACTTATATTCCTTATACAACAAGTTATTCAAGGGTGGAGAAAATTTGTAGAAATATTTCATAAGGACATGACCTTATTACATACATAATCTTGAATTTAGTCAAGAAAACACTTCCTTTTACATTTAGGATCTTTTCAAGTTTAGATATTTAGAGAATTGGGACAATACATTCATAATGTAACACATTATTACACATTTGATACCTTAAAAACAATTTCCATTTTTTTTCAAAAAAAACATTAAAACTTAAACAAGACTCCTTGACAATTCTTCAACATTTAACATGGATTACTTCCTTGTATTAAACATCCATTAACCTATTATAATCATTTAAAAACTTGGGACGAGCACAAAATCTCCATAAGGGATGGAAAAGAAGGAAATATCACATTAGCCCATGAATACTTGTAACGTATGAAAGCATTTTCAAAAGACATGATTGTCACCCATATATACTTAATTCGTGTAACAAGATATTTACACAAGATTCAAAAAACATGAGAACATAAATATAATCATAAAGGTATCTTGGGGCATTACTTACATAATCTTGTAACCATTCTTGGATACCTTATAATTTGTAACCCTCACGGCTACCATACTTTTTGTAACCATCGCAGTTACACTTGGAGTAACCATACGGCCGACCTCCAACTTACTCATACCCAATGCATTGGAGGGAGATATATGTACCACCATTCATCATAAATAATTTCTAATAACCAAAACATAATCATACAACATGAATAATTCCATAAAAACATTTCTTTTAAATTTCATAAAACCGAATTTAAAAAGAGGATTTTTAAAGAAAAGCCCCTTATAAATATCATAAAATTGAAGAGAGACATAATAGATTGGATTTAGTATGTATATATACTGTAAATACACATAATATAACATAATATAAACATAACCAATCACAAAAACAATTTAAATAGAACATAAATAATGAAGTAGAATGTTAACCCAAAGAATGGAAATCGGGTTAAGAATTCCCTTACCTCGGGTTTGTCTTACTTCCAACTTGTTAAAAAATCATGTATAATGATTAAAATAGTGTTATTAATATTTAAAAAAAACATTTTAATGTTTATAACATCTTATATGATCATTTTATAACATCAGTTCACCCTTTAATTGTTAGTATTTTTCCCCTTGCACTGTTTTTGGGTGAATTCATTAACTGATTTCCAAGATTGGTTCATGATGGATGTTCTTGTTGATTGAAAGTGAAACTCCAGAATTGGAATGGAAAGGTATTTACAAATTTCCAATGCCATAATTTATACCATTTATCTTTTTGATGTTTAGTATGAGGATGATTCATAAGTTAAAATATTAATGATGTTTGTTTAGATCATTTTAGTGGTTCTTTGATAATAACAACCTCGTTTAATCTTATAAATTAAAACCATGAGTAAAGAAGAATTACAGAAAAATGGGTGAGTTATAAAACATATATTATAACCTGGTTCAACCATATAAATGGTTTTATGACCAGACTTGAAAGAATTAATGGAAATTGAAATCACATCATCCGCGATGTTAGTAATTCGACACATAACGGACAATGTTTTTATTACTTAAATAAGTGGTAGAGGAGAAGAATAATGATGAGTAATTTTCCATAAACATGATAACATCCAGAATATACATGATTTTTTGAGATTTCATGCCTCTTGGGTAAGGAGATATGAAGAAACAATAAGTAAGGAACTCAAAATAATAGAATAAGTGAGGAATCTCTTACAAAAATTCGGAAGCCCAACAGCTATGCGACAGGGTTTTAGAAAACATTAAGAAGAGAGGGGACAAGGGTCACCCATCCAGAAATTAATAATAATACAGAATAGATAAATAATAATAAGGAAATAAGAACATGGTATGGAAACTTGAAAGATATACCACATAAAATAGAACTTGAATGGAAAAAGAAAGAAATTGAGAATTTTTTTACCTTGTAGAGTAACGCTTAGAACTTGAAGGTTGGGACCTTGGGGGCTTGAGGAAACTTTGGGAGGACTAATATGAAGGTAAGGAGTCCAGACCTTCATTTAGGAATAATTGGGAATGAATTCAATGAAGGTAAGAGTTGGTATTTATAGGAAAAGTCAGGGATTATTTTAATAATTTTCAAGGGACACCTCATGGATGGTATTTGAAAAACCATGGGCTTGCCCATGGTATTTGAACATGGTATTAGACACTTGGGACACCAAAAATATTATATAACTATACACAAGTAGAAAAAATTTATGACATCATTATTATATCATTAATGATGTCATTAACACACCGAAACCAAAACTGTATTTTTTACTATTCAACGAAAAATCAACTGTTTTAGAAAAATTCCCAAAATTCACCCTAACCATTTATCGACGTGTAGATTTTAAAAATGAAGTAAATTTTTTGAAAATAATTTTATAAATATTATTAATTTAATTTTTATATAAAATATACTTAATTCAAAAATTAACAATTCTAATTCTGTAAATACTTTTATATCACAATGAAAAATTAACCTAGATTCTATTATCTTAAAGCCTTAATAAAATAAAATAATAATAAAAATAAAATTTACTATTCATTAGGGTCATATTACTATTCATAAGGGTATGTTACCTTTCACCAAAAAAACATGTTGGTTCCAATAGACTCCAAATAACATACTGAACACAATTGTACATGACAGTTTCTTGAAATTCAAAACATAGAAGTGGAAAAGTTATGTTTTAAAGGCTAGTTAAAAATATCTACTTAAAAAAAAGTTCCGTTCATTTATATTTATTTTTAGAAAAACTTGGGGTGTTACATTATCCCCACCTTCTGGAAATTATGTCCTCGCAATTTTATTTACTTATTAAACAACCGAGGGTACTTTTCCCTCATAGAATTTTCAGACTCCCATGTTGCTTCTTCAACCATGTGGTTTCTCCACAAAACCTTTACCTAGTGGATTACCTTATTCTGTAATATATGTTCCCTTTGATCAAGAATATGAACTGGTTTCTCTTCATAAGAAGGTTTCTCTTCCCGATTAACTGCTTCTGGGCTCAAGAAATGTGATGAATCTGGCACATACGTTATCAACAACAAAACATGAAAAACGTTGTGTACCTGAAACAAACTCGGAGGCAATACTACGCGGTATGAAACAGTTCCAACTTTCTCCAATATTTCAAAAGGACCGATGAACCGTGGACTTAGCTTCCCTTTCTTACTGAAACACATCACACTTCTCCAAGGAGAGATTTTAAGGAAAACATGGTCACCTACCTCGAAAGAAAAGACTTTCCTTCTGTTATCTACATAACTTTTCTTCCTACTATGAGATGTCCTCATGTACTGCTGGATCATCCTCACTTTCTCAGCAACTTATTCTACTAATTCTGGCCCCATCAACTTTTTTTAACTGACTTCATCCCAAAACGTCGGATTCCAACACTACTTCCCATACAAGGCCTCAAAAGGTGTCATCTGAATACTGGAATGAAAACTGTTATTATAAGAAAACTAAAATAAAGAAAGATGATGATCCCAAATTTCCTGATAGTCCATTGAACAAGCTCGAAGCATATCCTCCAAAGTTTTAACTATTCGTTCTGACTGCCCATCTGATTGAGGATAAGAAGTTATACTGAATTTTAACTTTGTGCCCAACAACTTATGAAGTCCCCTCCAAAAGTTAGAAGTGAACCTAGGATCTCGGTCAGATATAATGGAAAGAGGAACTCCATGTAACTTGAAACTCTCCTTGAGGTACAATTGAGATAGCTGATCCAAATTCATTGTATCTCTAATAGAAATAAAATGTGAATACTTTGTTAGCCGATCAAAAATAACCCAAATCGCATTGTTACCTCGATAAGTCTTTGGTAGTCCCACCACAAAGTCCATGGATACATTCTCCCATTTTTACTCTGGCACTGACAAAGGCTGAATCATCCCCTTCGGTAACTGCCACTCTACTTTAACCTGTTGACACATCAAACAATTCATTTTAAAATTTTCAGTATCTCTTTTCATTCCATCCCACCAATACTACTCCCAAAGGTCTCTGTACATCTTAGTACTGCCAGGATGAACAGAAAATGGAGAACTATGAGCTTCGCACAACAAATCATTCTTCAAATGAGAATTAATAGGCACACACAAACGTTTTCTAATTCTTAAAACATAATTTTTATCAAGGTTAAATTTTGGAAACTTACCCATTTTAACCAATTCTACCTTTTTCTGTAGCTCAAAGTCTTCCTTTTCTGCTCGCTTAATTCTGTCTGACAACAAAGACTGCACTGAAACCTGAAACAAAATAGATGTATTCCCTACACCAACAAATTCTAAGCTAAAATTCATCAAATCATTTATCAGGGGATCATGTTCCAAATGTATCATGGTTAATAATGCACGATGTTCCTGACTTAAGGCATCTTCCACTTTGTTTGCTTTTCCAGGATGGTAATTGATAATGCAGTCATAATCTTTTATCAGTTCTATCCATATTCTCTGCCTCATGTTTAATTCCTTCGGAGAGAATATATACTTTAGACTTTTATGGTCATTATATATTTGGAATTTGGTTCCGTATAGATGATGCCTTCAAATTTTCAAATTAAAAACCATAGATTACAATTCTAAATCATGTGTGGGATAATTTAGCTCATGAGGTATAAGTTGTCTCAAATCATAGGCAATTACCTGATGATTCTGCATCAAAACACAACCAATTCCTGTCAAAGAAGCATCATTGTAGATGAAAACTCACCATTTCGGGAAGGTAAGGCCAAAACTGGAGCATTCACCAATCACTTCTTCAATTCCTGAAAACAAACATCACATTCCTCTGTCCAAACAAATTTAACCCCTTTCTGTATTAACTTAGTTATCGGTCAAGATAACTGTGCAAAGTTCTTAACAAAGCATCGGTAATAACCTAATAAGCCCAGAAAACTAATAATCTCTGTAACATTTGTGATTCTTGGCCATTCATCAACTACTTTTTTTGGAAGGATCAACTATTATTCCATCTTTATTTACAATGTTCCCAATAAAATAAATTTGTTGCAACCAAAAATCACACTTTCTGAATTTTCCATATAGTTTATTCTCTTTTAATGTTTGTAAAACAACCATTATATTTTTTTAATGATCCTTTTTATTTTTAAAAAATACCAAAATTTTATCAATAAATACAACCAAAAACTTATCCAAGAACTCATGAAATACTCTATTCATAAGATTCATGAATACAACAGGTGCATTAGTTAATCCAAACGGCATAACAACAGATTCATAATTCCAATATCTAGTACGAAAGGCTGTTTTTGGGATTTCATCCTCCTTCACCTTCAGCTGATGGTATCCGAATCTCAAGTCAATGTTGCAAAAGTACTGAGCTCCTAGGATCTGATCAAACAAGTCATCGATATGAGTCAAAGGATACTTGTTTTTAATAGTGATTTTATTAAAATCTTTATAATCAATGAAAAGTCTCATGGAACCATCTTTCTTTTAAACAAACAAAACAGGGGCTCCCCATGGTGAAGTACTAGGATGAATGAAGCCTTTGTTAAGAAAATCTTGAAACCGATTTTTCAATTCAAGAAGTTCTATTGGAGCCATACGATATGGGGGTTTTGAAATTGTCTTAGCATCAGGAATGAATTCAATTGTGAATTCGACTTCTTGATCAGGTATGAAATTGGGTAACTCATTAGAAAAAACATCAAGCTATTCATTTACCACTGGCACATCATTAAGTTTAATAGTTCTCTTGTTTTCAACAATATGAGCAAGATAACTTTCATTTCCATATTTCAATAGTTTCTCATCTTCCTGATATGTTATCAATTTTATGGGTTCATTCTTATATACAAACTGAAACTCTTTCTAAAAAACAACTTCTTTAACTCTACAATCAATCTTAACATGATAATCCGAAAGCCATTCCATTCCCATAATAACATCAAACTCGACTAAGGGTAAAACAATAAGGTTTTCAGGTAATGTCTTTCCACAGACCACAATAAAAATATTCTTATAATCACTCTTTTCTATAACATTTCCCCCTGGTGTTTTAACAACAAGTTTGGGTCTCATTTGTTGAGGTGATATTTCTAAATCACTAGAAAATTTCTCAGAGATGAAGGATTGTGTAGACCCCGCATCAAACAAAACTTCAGAAAAATATGAGTGAACAAACAAAGTACCTAATACAACTTCATTGGATGGCCCAACATCTGCTGACGTAGTTGCAAAGGATCTCATTATACCTTTCTTCTTGTAGTCTGGCTTCTTTGCATCATTCGGATCTCTCCTTGGTTAGGCATTTTCATAATGAATTATTTCACCAAATTTAGAACACTTTACAGTCTTCTTATCAGGAATAGTCTTTGGATCATTTTCGTTACAATCTCGGGCCATATGTCCAAACTTACCACATTTAAAACACTTCCCAGTTTTTCTAAGACATTCTCTAGGGTGTTTCTTGCCACACTTTTCACAAACTGGAAATTATATTTTCTTATCATCAGATTTCTTTGTTTTAATCTTACCCATTTCTTGCCAACTGGACCTCTTCTTCTCTTTGTTTCCAAAATGCATGTGATCATCAGAAAACTCCATCTCTACCATATCATCACATTAGACAAGTTTATCATAACTTTTGAATACACAGGAGGCCAATTCCCTTCGATACCTTGGCTTCAATCCTAAGTAAATGCGGTTGATTTTGATTTCAAGATCCAGAATAATATTTGGAGCATACCTCGTCAGTCGGGTGAAGTTCGCTTCATACACAACCACTATGTCTTCCTCCTTCACTTTCAACTCAAGGAATTTCTTCTTCATTATAAGTTTCACCACCTTAGGAAAATATTTTTCATGGAAAATACTTTTAAATTCATCACACTCTAAGGCATAAAATCCTCTATACACTTGATATTCCTTACCATTGACCACCTCTGATTAGGTTCCCTTTCAAAACGATAAATGGAAAGACTTTCCTTTTGATTGTATGAATATCCCATAACATATAATATATTTTCAAGGGCTTTGACCCATCCTTCAGCTACTACTGGGTCAGAAGATCCATCGAATGCAGGAGGATGTTGTCTTATAAATTGTTCCACTACTGTCATGTTCCGTTGATGTACCTCTATTGGTTCTCTTTCATGGATTCCACCACCATTTATTTCATGCTTTAGCTGAGCCATTACTATCACAAACTGCTCAGTTCCAATCCCTACCATTCTGGGCTGTAGTTCCGGAAGGATGTCATTTTGTCGGTGCCTCTCCTCTTTAGCATCCATGTTCCTTCTGCAGATAACCATTCTGAACAAAAATGTCTTAGATGAAGTAACATGGTAATATTTAAATTCTATAACATTTCAAATTAAACATAGAGTGAAAATCATTTATGGTATTCTATTAACATAACCCTAAACCCTAAATTTATCTAAACCATCCTCTGATACCAACTATAAGGACCTGACCTTATTACACACATAATCTTGAATTTAGTCAAGAAAAAACTTCCTTTTACATTAAGGATATTTGAAAGTTCAGTGATTTAGAGAATTGGGACAATATATTAATAACGTAACACATTATTATAGAGTGGACACCATAAAAACAATTTCCATTTTTTTCAAAAAAAAACATTAAAACTTAAAAAGGACTCCTTGAAAATTATTAAACATTTATCATGGCTTCCTTCCTTGTATTACACAACCATTAACCTATTAAAATCATTTAAAAACTTGGGATGAGCAAAAAAGCTTAGTAAGGGATGGAAAAGAAGGAAAGATCACATTAGTCCATGAATACTTGTAACGTATGAAAGCATTTTCAAAAGATATACTTGTCACCCATATATACTTACTTCATGTAACATGAGATTTACACAAGATCCACACAAACAGGATAACATAAATATAATCATAAAGGTATCTTGGGGAATTACTTACATAATCTTTTAACCATTCTTGGCTACCTTATAATTTGTAGTCATCACAGCTACCTTACTTTGTGTAACCATCGCAGTTACACTTGGAGTAACCATATGGTCAACCTCCAACTTACTCATACCCAATGCATTGGAGTGAGATATAGGTTCCACCCTTCATCATAAATAATTCCCAAGAACCAAAACATAATCATACAACATGAATAATTCCATAAAAACATTGCTTTTGAATTTCGTAAAATCGAATTTAAAAAGAGGATTTTTAAAGAAAAATCCCTTATAAATATCATAAAATTGAAGAGAGACATAATAGATTGGATGGAGTATGTACATATACTATAAATAAATATAATAAAACATAATATAAACATAACAAATCACACAAACAATTTAAATAGAACATAAATAATGGAGTAGAAGGTTAACCCAAAGAATGGAAATCGGGTTAAGAATTCCCTTACCTCGGGTTTTTCTTACTTAAAATATGTTTAAAACCACATTTATAATGGTTAAAATAGTGTTATTAATATTTTATAGAAACATTTTAATGTTTATAACATCTTATATGATCATTTAATAACATCATTTCACCCTTTAATTGTTAGTATTTTTCCCCTTGCACAGTTTTTGGGTGAATTCTCTACCTGATTTCCAAGATTGGTTTATGATGGATGTTCTTGTTGATTGAAAGTGAAACTATAGAATTGTAATGGAAAGGTATTTAAATATTTCCATTAACATAATTTATACCATTTATCATTTTTATGTTTAATATGAGGATTATTCATAAGTTAAAACATTAATGATGGTTGTTTAGATCATTTTAGTGGTTCTTGGATAATAACAACCTCGTTTAGTATTATAAATTAGAACCATGAGTAAAAAATAAATACAGAAACATGGGTGAGTCATAACACATATATTATAACCGGTTTCAACCATATAAATTTTTTCATGACGAGACTTGAAATAATTAGTGGAAATTGAAATCACATCGTCTGGGATGTTTGTAATTTGACACATAACAGACAATGTTTTTATTCCTTAAATAAGTGGGAGAGGAGAAGAATAATGATGAATAATTTTCCATAAACATGATAAAATCTAGAATATAAATCATTTATGTAGATTTCATTCCTCTTGGTTAAGGATATATGAATAAATAATAAGGAAGGAACTCAAAATAAAAGAATAAGTGAGAAATCTCTTACAAAAATTCGGCAGCCCAATGGCTATGCGGCAGAGTTTTAAAAAACATTAATAAGAGAGAGAAAAATGGTCACCCATCCAGAAATGAATCATAATACAGAATAGATAAATAATTAGAATTAAATAAGAACATGGTATGGAGTCTTTAAATACATACCACATAAAAGAGAACTTGAATGGAAAAAGAAAGAAATTGAGAATTTTCTTAAATGTAGAGTAACCCTTAGAACTTGATGGTTGGAACCTTGGGGGCTTGAGGAAACCTTGGGAGGAATACTATGAAGGTAAGGAGTCCAGAGCTTCGTTTAGGAAGAATTGGGAATGAATTAAATGAAGGGAAGAGTTGGTATTTATAGGAAAATTGAGGGATTATTTTAATAATTTTCAATGGACTCCTCATGGGAGGTATTTTCAAAACCATGGGCTTGCCCATGGTATTTTCCCATGGTATAATCCACTTGGGACACCTAAAATATTATTTAACTATACACAATTCGACCAAATTTATGACATCATTATTATGTCATTAATGATGTCATTAACACACCGAAACTAAAAACTGTATTTTTTACTATTCACCGAAAAATCAACTATTTCAGAAAAATTCACAAAATTCACCCTAACCATTTATCGATGTTTAGATTTAAAAAATTAAGTCCATTTTTTGAAAAGAATTTTCTAAATACTATTAATTTAATTTTTAAATAAAAGCATACTTAATTCAAAAATTAACAATTTGAATTCTGTAACTACTTCTATATCACAATGAAAAATTAACCTATATGATATTATCTTAAAGACTTAATAAAATAAAATAAAATTAAAAATAAAATTTAATATTCATTAGATTCATATTACTATTCATAAGGGTATGTTACTATTCACCAAAAAAACTAGTTGGTTTCAATAGACTCCAAATAACATACTGAACACAATTGTAGATGAAAGTTTCTTGAATTTCAAAACATTAAAGTGGATAAGTTAATTTTTAAAGGCTAGTTAAAAATATCTACTTAAAACTAAGTTCCATGAATTTCTATTTATTTTTAGAAAAACTTGGTGTGTTACATATTTAATAAACCTTCTATAAAATCCAGCATGGCCCAAAAATATCTAATGTGTATCATGGTGGTGGGGGAAGTTAGTATGGAAATAATTTCAAAATTTTAATTATTCACTTAAATATTTCCCCAAGAAATTATGTGGCCCAAAAAATTCACCTTCTCCACCATGAAGTTATATTTTTTAAAATTTAAGACCATGTTTTTATCAAGGAATTTTATTAATTATTTTTCTAGACTTTCAAGATAGTTTTTATGATATGAACCATAGATAGTAAAATAATAAAATAATTCCTCCAAGAATCTTTCAATAAAGTTTGAAAATATACTTGTCATGTTTTTTAAGAAAATACCTAGATCATTTCATAATCTTAAGGTAATACTCTATTAAGAAAAAATACTAAAGGGATAGGTGAATGTGGTCTTGTCTTTGTCTTTGAGAACTATAGGGACCTAAAAATATCCATAAAATTCATCAAGGAATTAGTAGTGACCCTTCCTAGTTAGCATCTCTAACATTTTTCCTATAAAGGGAATGTAGAAGTGTTTATTTCATGTTATATAATTCAGTTTACTATAGTTAATGGAAACTCTCTTACTAATCTTGATCATAGTGGCAACTAACTCAATATTATCAATTTTCAAAACTATAAATCGTGTTTCATTGGGTACAATTCGAATGGGGCTCTCCCATTGGGATTTAAAAATAAGGTATATAATTCTATATCATAAAATTATCTCAACATCATTTTTCACAACTTATATAAGGGTTGGGTTGATCCTTATTTTGGGATGCCTCACTGGTATAGGTTCAAAATCTAACAAAATATTATGTATATAGCTAATAGGTCTAATCCTTGGAATGTCTTCTAATGGCCAAACTATGGGCCTAAATTTTTGTATTATAATTTTATTCAGTTTGTAATCTTGATAGGGATTCAAATTGTTTAAAATTATGACTATAAATTTATCATTTTCTATAAGGAATGAGTTTTTTAAAATTGGATGACAAAAACATCAATTCCAGATCATTCATTATCTCTAATGATGTTTTTAGCTTAGTTTTACCTATACTAATATCCTGCACGTGTGTGGAGGAACTATTATGGGCAATTTTGAGTAAATTATTAAATTATTCCTCACCAAATTCTTAAAACTATTAAATCTACAAAACATATTCTATAATAAGTTCATTTTCAAAAAAAATCTAATGATTCTAAATATTCTAAAAATATGTTTATCTGATCAATCATTTTAATTTCTTCCTTTGAACAAAAAAAAATAATGGTTTAGTGAAGATTCAAAATTTTCATCGTGGTAGTATTTCATTAAATCCAAAATAATAAAGTTCATTGTCTACTCTCAAAAATCCATTTAAATTACTCCTTCATTAACCTTTTATTATGGTTTTAAAGGAATTTCCTACCCAATATCATAGGGAAATGAGTTTTACCTCTTTCTTCTTCTATGCATAGAATGTAAAAAACAACAAGGAAGAACAATCTATTCACCCTTATGAATACATATTCCAATAAATCCAACTAGGTTGGAAGTGGTTCTATTAGAAATTTGTACAACCACTCTAGCAAGCTTGTGTATTATCTATAGGGAAGAATAAATAGAGTAAGGAATTACATTAATTGATACTCCCAAGTCACATAATTCATTTTTAAATGTGGTTTCTCCTATGGTTCAGTTCATAATAAATATACTTGGATCTTTAAATTTCTTAATTAATTGTGGGATAACAATTGTAGAAACATTTCTACCTAAACTTACCTTCTCGTGTCCTCACAATTTCCTCTTCTTTGTGAACAAATCATTAATAAACCTTACACATCTTGGAATTTGGTGGATGGCTACTAGAAAAGGGATGTTGATCAACACCCTTTTGAAGGTCTTCAAGAATTCTTGTTTTAATTCTTCTTTATTGATTCTATTGGGTAGTTTTCCCTTCTAAGGAAGGGATATTGGTGATAATGTAGATCTTTCATCTTGTCATTTCCCTTTTTATTCTTCATTGGGGATGTCTCCACAAGTACTTCATATTTAGGTTCCTTTTTTAGGATATATTCTATATGTTATTCAGAATATTCACTTTCATATTATGCCTCCCTTAGTGATTCATCATTGTTTTATAGGTACAGTCCGCTCTATAAATAAATAGAACTAAATTTCCTTTGAGGTTAGGAATTTTCAGGGTAGGGAGTTCACCTGAACCTTGATTTTTCAGGTCATTGAGAGTAACTATGACCTGGTTTAAATTTCCATTAAGATCCCCCAAATATGAATCAAGAGTGTTGGGGGTTCTTTAATGGTTGTTTTGGGAATTCATAATTTGTTTCAATAGGTCCTTTATAGAAGTTTCTTGAGATTTTCTTTGTTGGTAACTTGTAGAAGCTGAGAAATCTATCATTGAAATAATAGTGGTTGGAACTGTTATTAGTATTTCCTTTAGTATATATTGGAGTTGGTTCCCTAGAACAAACTTCTTTTTTACTTTATGATAAACATTAATTCATTACTTTCAATATTAATAAACTACTTTTCACATCATGATGGTTTTTCTTTATGACATAGTTTGTGATAATGTCAAAAGAGTATATATTGCACAGAAAAGTCATTGTAGTTCCCCTCTATGATGAGAACCAAGAAGTTCTATGATACTATTCATGAATATATATTCTATATCTTTATGATATCATTGGAGGGATGAAAATTATACATGCTATCATGGGTGGAGACTCATAGTACTTTGAGACGCCTTCTCATGGTGTACGCCCTTGGTGATATCTTTTATGGATATTATGAGAATGATACCTACTAGTATAAAATCCACATTTATACGTGTCATTGGATGTTCCTATCTGTGGATGTGTGTATTGGTCCTTAGATTTTATGATTATTATTAAAGATAATTATGATTCATGCACTTATATTTATAGATGAAAATTGTGACGATATATATTCATGATGAGGTAAGATACATTGGGTACGTCACAAGTAATATTGGATTAATGAATAATTTGAGAAAGGATTTATCCCTTCTATTCTTTAACAGAAGTTATTATCCCATGCCCATTGATAGAAATGATATATCCTAAACAAATCCATTTCCATGGTGTTCTATAGGAAAGTTCTATTTTCAGAAAGTTAATGAGAGATAAGTCAAGCATATAGGTTGATAGAACTAGCACAAAACTTGCTCGATTTGAGATATTGTGATAAAATTAGTATATTACATAGTAAGGAGTCATATGAGGTGAAATTTCATTTCAGAACTAACTTCTTTCTCTATGGGTACCCTGGAATGTTTTTATACTCTAACCTTGTATGTTAGGATAATTCCACTAAGAAAGAGGCCTAGAGGGCCACACACTAAGTGTATCCAGAATCTCAGTTAAAAAATATATTATTATTTATTATTTAACAAGTTGAATAAATATTATTCCCATATATTTCTTAATAATTATTAATGTATTCTTGATCGAATATAAATAATTATTTTATATTTAATAAATATAATATTTATTTATTTATTTGTGGATAATGCAGTTATATTAATTCAATAAATAAATAGACAATGTTCAAGGTCCGATAAATATTGTGGAGGAATGGTAGACCGAAATTAATAGTCTAATGAGAAATAATAATACAAAATATTATTTTATTAAATAATATTTAATTATAATTCACAAGTTAAGTATATGTCAAGAAATAATAATATTAGTATTATTATTTTACATGGGGATTTTCTAAGATTAAATAAATAATTAGGAGCACTTTTGTAATAATTTTATTTTAAACCTAGAAATATAAATACCCAGTTATATTATTTTCTTATAAGAAAATTCATTTTTATCTCTTGTGAACAACAATTTGGAGAATCTTCTCAAGCCTAGAGAGCTCCCTTTTTCTATGAACTCTCTTAAGAACGACAAGAAATCCTCATCCGTCGGATCAAGGATAACACTTTGGAGATGATTCCGGAGGCAATCATGGTGGACAATAAAAGTTAAAGGGTCTTCCATACTAGCACCTAGAGACTCCTTCGGTGACATCTAGAGATTCTTGGAACATGTTTTAATCAATTCTATAGGAAATCTACACTTGGTTTCTACAAGACAATGAAGGTGCACTGTAGATCTGTCACTGGATTCATCAATGAAGAAATAATTTTGTAGAGGTAATTATTTATCT
This sequence comes from Viscum album, assembly GCA_963277665.1. Lineage (NCBI taxonomy): Eukaryota > Viridiplantae > Streptophyta > Magnoliopsida > Santalales > Viscaceae > Viscum > Viscum album. The sequence continues at coordinate 1,505,367,088 of OY728128.1, forward strand.
AATTAAATTAATTATAAATAATATGTGTTGATCTCCTCTCTCAATTATGGTGCAATTATTCTTTTCCTTTTTCTTTTATTCAATTTCATGGATCAAGGCATTCATCGTCATATAGATCTCAGATTAATCATTGATTGTGGAAAAAATTAAAGTTGGGAACTGCCCATTGTACGCTTATGTTGCTCCCAAAACCTACAAGTGTATTAAAGAGGGCATATAATATTGTATAATTATTTACAAATCATTGGTGATTTACACAATTATAATTTTGTTTATCAATTCAAGTTTAATCATTTTTTTAATCTGAATTGTGAAATCTGTTTCTTCCTCCTTTTTTATCGTAGATCTAATAAAGATGATTAATTTTATGATTAAAATAAAATTGAGGAACTCATCTTAAGGTTCCAAGATTTCTGGCTATACAACATGAGACTAAATTTCATTTAACTAGAGTTACCCACCATGTAATCACTTTCAACACATCATATTTGATTCAGAGATCAATTCGATATTATGAATTGATTATGGCATTAATTATACCATTATTGCACACCGTGTGTTGAACAGAATAAAATAGTTCATGGTCAGCTAGACTACACACTGTGTAGCCTACATACGTGGCATGTAGTCTCTTTGGGTCAGAGACAGGCTGTTTATTTCATACACGGATTATCCGACTAGTGACTGTCAAACATGGAGTCAACACGACATATATCCCATTATAAATATCATGTACTCTAAAATTTCTAAGGTAAGCTTAATACAACGAGTCCCTAGACGTGTACCTCGGATATATAGTGAAATATGTACATGCCATGTAGATTGGATCAATATGTTGTGTACTTATACCACTTACGCATATATAATTTTTTTTTCACAATGTAAAACATGAGACATGTACTTCTGTGTGGTCATAAAGATAGGAAACTCCATGTTATAGTTTTTAATATACATAAATATTTAATATTTAATTAATATCTTCATAATATTCAGATCTACATATCATTTTTAAGTTGTATTACAAGTTTCTACTCTACATACATTTAAGCATAACATGTGACCAAAAAAATCATGTAATTCATGTAATCATTCATGAATTACACATCATAAAATTACATGATAATTCGTGTATGCTATGTGTCACAACAGTAAAACAGTATATGAGTATAAAAAATATTGGGTAAAATCATACGAGTATTCACCGTGTTACCACCAAGGTATAAGTTATGTACAAAGTTAATTTTAAATGAATTTATTTAATTTGTTTAAAATTATGATAAATGATAATATTAAGTAAATTCATAAAATAATTTAGATGAAAGGATTAATTAATTAAATATTATAAATTATTGATTCAAGCATGATTTATTTTAAATAAGAAAAATTAATAATTGAATGTTAGTTTTATTAAATGTGCAATTTTTTGCATGCATATAGATGATCATGAGCTATAACAAACCATATGTATGTGATTGGTTTCATTTAATTTATTATTAAATTAAATTGTTGTCTTGCATTCCTACTCTCCTTTCATTATGTATGGCTTGTGTGTGCTTGATATATTTTATATAAACCCTTTTCCCATCACTTGTGTATGAGTAAAAGGTATATGTAATGGATGGAGCTCCCAAACTAGTGGAGGCACTTCAAGTTTGGAGCAGAGGTGAAACCAATACAAGGAGATAAAAAGGTGGACACGTGGGAAGATAAAACACAAACATAATGGTTCAAGGTATTTTTTTTCCATAGGTCAATAGTTAGTTTATCAGCCTCTAGAAAAACTAACCAATAGTAAGAGATCGTTATTATACCACTTTATTATTTTAATTTCTGTCATTTGCATGGTTATTTCATTATGGATGTCTTGTCGTGATCACATAATTATTGAATTAAAAAGCATGAAATATAGAAGTAAAATAAAATATCTTATGCATAAATATTATCCATGAAATGGTTAATCACTTAAGTAATGTTACTTAATATTAACAAACATGTAATAAAGATAATAATTGGAAATTTATGCATAAAAGGATAAAATCTCTCAATAAAATATTAAGCCGGTATAGCCTTCCATTACTTCAATGAGAATCAAACCATAGTTTAAAGTGCTTGACCGGCCAAATTTGGAGTGCTTTAAATTAATGTAGAATTTTAAATTGAGGTTTTGGGTTGACTTAACTTAGTTGACAACAAGGGTTGACTTCCAAATAATGACATGGTGTAACTAAGAGGAAAAGGTTGAGGAAATATAAATTAACGATTTCATGATTGGGGAGTCCACTCAGAAGATCATGGAACTGTGAGTTAATGTAGTTGGAATTTGGAATGACTACCTAAAACCATTAGGCTTTCTTGACCAACCAAATTTGGGGTAATGAGAAGGGGAATGTGGATCCTTTCCCTTAGAATATACTAGAAAGAGTATATTCTGAAGCCAATGGTGAGGAAAATTGAATTTTGATAAAAACTATGGGTGACTAATAAATATAATATTTGTTTATTTGTTTAAAATTTTATCAAATAAATTACAAAAATTATGCTTATCTTATTTTTTAGAAATAGAAATAAAATTAAATCAAACATATCATTGGGATATATACATGAGAAAGAAAACCTTCTCACTGGTAAAAACTTCCAATATTGGAAAAGGATCCTACATTTCATCCTTCACCATGAAAGGAAGTTGTATGTGCTGGAAGAACCATTACCAGTTGTTCCTGGAAATAAGGTAAGTGATAAAGAACTATCTCTATATGAGAAACATCTAAATGATGCTACATATGTTAAGTTCTTCATGCTATCATCCATGTCCAATGAGCTTTTTAATGACATGAGAATTTGGATTCCTATAGAATTTTGTATCACCTTTAGGATATCTATCCAGAGAAGGTGATACTGGAGAGGTATGAAATATCCATTGCTTTGATCACAACTAGTCTTGGACAGTCTGTGCCATCTGGGCCTTATATAGTCTATCTTATCAACTACATTGAATGCCTGGATATCTTAGGGATTAAATTCCTAGATGAGTTGTGTACATATCTGATACATTCATCACTACCCAATATATTCTCCATCTTTATTATAAGTTATAATATGAGAAATAATGAGAAGAGTCTTAGAGAACTTATGACCTTAATTTTCCATGTGCATAAGGAAATGCGGTATGATAAACCTGCAGTCCTTATGTTGAATTAGAAAAAGAAGAACAAGGAAAAGGGTCTCAAGACCTATAAAAAGTCTAAATCTCCTGAGAACTGTTCCTATAAGAAGGGGAAGATATAGAGTTGGGGAAAGTAAAAAAGAGGTAGTGTGTTTTACATGCAGCAAGCTAAGCCAATGGAAGAGTAACTGCATAAAAAATCAAGGGGGAAGCTAAAGGAGCATTATTTATCGACTTCAATCCTTCTATTTCTAAACATTGGGTATTAGATACATCTTTTGGTTCTCACATCTGTATCCAAATTTAGGAACCAAGTATATTTTGGAAGATTTCCATAGTATTGGTGGATCTACGAGCTTTCAATGGTGTAAGGATGGCTACTCTGGACATTGGTGACTACCACATTTCATTGTCAATAGGAATGGTTTTGGTTTTAAGAGATTTTTATTATGTATCTACAGTTACCAAGAACATAATTTTTATGTCATGTTTAGATAAAGATGGTTTTATATTTAAAATTTGTAATTAAAAGTTGTTTCTTTTATATGAAAAACATACGTTATGGTATGGAATATTTAAATAATGGTATTTATGTAATAAAATATGAAAACCAAGTAATGGAATTTGATAATGAATCATGTTCACATGACTCATATAATACGCAGCTATGGAATCACCATCTTGGTCATGTAAACAAGAATCATTTGACAAAGCCATATCAAGATGGTTATTTAGACTCTTATGAGCTAAAACCACTTAATAGATGGCATGATTGTTTATAAGAAAAAATGACTAAACCACCATTTAGGGAATAGGGTGAAAGGGAAAAACTTCTAGGACTGGTATACAATGATGTGTGTGTACCATTTTTAGAATATTCTGAGGGTGGATATTCTTAACTCATAACTTTTACTAATGACTTGAGTTGATATGGATATATATAATTGATGATGTATAAGTCTGAGTCCTTTGAGAAATTTAAGGAATTACTAAATGAAGTATAGAATCATCTTGGTAAGAGGATAAAGAATCTTTGAACAGATCATAGTGGTGAATATCTTAACCAAGAGTTCATAGACTTTCTACGGGAGTTAGGGATTCTATCTTAACTCACTCCACCTTATACACCATAGTGTAATGGTGTTAGTGAAAGGATAAATCATACCTTATTAGACATGGTAAGGTTGATAATGATTCATTCAGATCTTCTATTATCCATTTGGGAATATACATTACAAAATGAGGAATACACATTAAATTGAGTACCAATTCAAGAGGAAAATGGAATTCCATTTGAGTTATGGAGTGTAAAGAAACTCGTTTTTTTGCATACAAATGTATGGGGTTATGAGGTGTTTGTTAAGGTCTTCATAGAAAAAAAACTACACCCTGGGGAACGAAGAGTATATTTATAGGGTATCCAAAGGAAACAAATGGATACTACCTATATAACCCCTTGGACAAGAAAGTGATTGTCACCAGACAAGCCATCTTTCTTAAGAGGGAGAACATCCTCAAAAGGATAGTGGGAGAAAGATTGACTTAAATGAAGTTAATTCTCAATATACATAAGATTTGGTATGGGAACAGATTCCATAGGTCCCCATATAAGAACTAGTTTATAAAACACAAGTATTTTGTAGGTGTGTAAGAGATGCAAGAGAACCAAAGAGATATGGTTTTCTAGTCACCAAGTATGGTGATTCGTTATTAGTTGAAAATGATGAATCTCTCCCCTACAAGGAGGAAGTAGAGTGCTTAAAGGTTGGACATAAAAGGTAAAGTACCTATAAAGCAAGGATAGTGGATAAAGGGTTTAAATAGCGTTGAGGAATCGACTATGGTCTTTTTTCTAGTTTCCATGTTTAAATCCATTAGAATTATACTTTCTATAATAGCTTACCATGACTATGAGATTTGGTAAAATGGATGTAAAAACTTCATTCTGTAATGACAACATTAAGAAATATGTCTATATAACACAACTAGAAGGGTTTGTGACTCTAGGTGATGCCAAAAAGATTTGAAAGTATCAAAGATCTATTTATGGATTAAAGAAATCGTCTAGGTCATGGAACATTTGATTAGAGGAATCCATAAAAGAAATTGGTCTCATTAAGAATGAATGTGATCCATGTGTTTACATGAGGTTTATTGAGAATACAATCACTATCCTAGTAGTATATGTTGATGAAATATTACTTATTGTAAATGACATACCAGTCTTATAATCAGTTAAAGACTAGTTAAACAACTGTTTCTCCATGAAGTACATAGGTGAAGAAGCCTATATTCTAGGGATCAAGATCATTTGTGATAGATCCAAGAGGAATTTTGGACTAATTCAAATTATATATGTCGACTAGATACTAAATAGATTTTGGATGGAAAAATACAATAAGGGATCGGTTCCAGTGTCACATGGTTTACATATTTATAATTAAATTTGTTCCCATACAAAACAAGAGAAAGAGATAATGAGTAAGATCCCATATGTTTCTACAATAGGATCAATCATGTATTCTATGTTATATACTATACTTGATGTTTTCTATGCAATGATCATGGTAGGAAAATATCAAGCATATCCATGAGAATAGCATTGGACTACTGTTAATATTATCCTTAAGTATCTAAGAAGAATTAAGGAAATATTAATATTGTTTGGAGGATATTAGGATTCATTTATTATAGGTTATACTTATCCTAGTTTTAAGATACATTGAGATGATCTAATGTCACAATTAGGATATTTTTCTATCTCAATAGAGGAGTTGTGAGTTGGAAGATTTCAAAGCAGCTAGTTTTCACTGATTCTACAGTAGATTCTAAGTATATAGCAGCTTATAATGTAGCCAAGGAATCAATTTGTATTTATATATTTTTCTAAGAGCTTGATGTGGTTCCAATTAGTAGAGACCCTATCACATTATATTGTGATAATACTACAGTGGCGCCTTTTGCAAAAGGGACAAGGTCACACTAATGGGAAAAGCATATACTTCATAAGTATCACCTCTTGATGGAATTTTATGAGAGGGTTGAAGTTGTATTAAGAAGAGTAAATGTGGAAGATAACATGATATACCCTTTTACTAAAGTCATATCTCATCATAATCATGAGTATCATGTGAGAGCTAGTGGACTAACGAATGTTAACAGTTGTCTCTAGTGTAAGTGGGAGTCGGTTAGAGTTAGTTCCCTAGAACCAACTTCTTTGTAATTTTATGATAAACATGTATTCATTTCTTTGAATATTAATAAAATACTAATCATATCATTATTTTTTCTTCTATGTGATAATGTCCTAAGAGTATCAGTCACACTGAAAGGTCATAGTAGTTCCCGGCTATGATGAGAACCTAGAAGTGTTATGACACTATACTTGAATATATTTTCTATAGCCACATGATAACAATTGAGAGAAACAAATGAAACAGGCTATCAGGGGTGGAGACTCATAGGACTTTTAGAAACCTTCTCATGTTGTATTCCCTTGGTAATATTCATTGTGGATATTATGAGAACAATACCCACAAGTAGAAAAATACACATTTATACATGTCATTGGGTGTTCCTATATAAGAATGTTTGTATTGGTCCTTAGACTTTAATATTATTATTAATAAGTATTATGAGTCACGCACCTAGATGTATTGATGAAAACAATTATGATAGATATTCACGATGAGGTAGGATACGTTCAGTGCATCGCAAGTAATATTACATTAATAAATAATCTGAGAAAGGATTTATCCCTTCTATTATTTAACGAAAGTTAATATCATGTGACCTTTTATGGAAATTTTATATCCTAAATAAATCCATTTCCATTGTTTTTTATAGAAAATTTATATATTCATAAATTCAAAGAATGAGATATTGATCATATAGGTTGATGGCACTGGCATGCAACCTGCAAAATTTGAGGTGTTTTGAAAAAGGTATTATATTACACAATTAGCGTTTGTATGAGGTTACATGTCATTGCGCCATTAACTTCTTTCTCTACATGTGCCTTGTAAAGTTTCTAGATGATAACCTTGTACTTTAGCCTACTTTTCCTAAGTCCACTAAGAAAAAGGCCTAGAGGACCACACACTAAGTGTCTCCAGAATCTCAATTAAATAATATTTTATTATTTATTATTTAATAGGTTGAATAAATATTATTCTTATATGTGTTTTAATAATTATTCATGTATAATTGGTCAAATATAATATTTTATTTATTGTTTAGTAAAAATAATATTTATTTATTTATTAGAGAATAAAGTTATGATATTTATTTAATAAATAAATAGAAATTATTCAAGGTCTGATAAATTTTGGGGAGGAATGAAGGACCGGGATTAATGGTCTGGGGAGAAATAATAATATTGAATATAATTTTATTAAATAACAATTAATTATAATTCACAAGTTAAGATAATGTCCATAAATAATAATATTAGTTTTATTATTTGACATGGGTATTTTCTAGGATTAAATAATAAATTAAGGGAACATGTGAAATTATTTTATTTTAACCCTAGAAATATAAATACCCAGTTATATTATTTTCTCATAAGAAAATCCATTTTTATGTACTGTGAAAAACAATCTTGGAGAATCCTCTCAAACCTAGACATCTCCCTTTGTCCAAGAATGCTACTAAGAATGGCGATAAATCATCCTCCACTGGATGAAGGAGAATGATTTGGAATAAATTCTTGAGGTGATCAATATGGATGATGCAAGTGAAAGGATCTTCCATGCTAGCACTCGGAGACTCCTTTGGCGATGTCTGTAGATTCTTGGAACACATGTGTATCACCTATAGAGGAAATATAAACTTGGTTTCTACAATGGAATGATAGTGCACCATAGATCCGTCACCGGATTCATCAATGAAGAAATAATTCCTTATAATAAATTCTTTATATAATTAAATTAATTATAACAAATATGTCCTAATCTTCTTTATCCATATTCCAGTGCAATTATCCTTTGTCTATTTCTTCGATAAATTACATGGTTACGACATTCATCATCATATAGATCTCGGATTGATAATTGATTATGTAAAAAAATTAAACATAGGAACTACCCATCACGTGCTTCCACTGCACCTAAAAACTACAGTATAAAACTTCACAATTTTTCATTCCTTGATCATGAGGTAAGTTTTTGATGAAGTGTTCATGGATTGGAAAAGCTGAAACACTCTCATAGTTGTAGTAATTGAAACTTCTTGGACCTTTTTTAGTGTTAATTGTCTCACAAGGGAGGTTGGATCATTAATTTTAGTTTCAATAAAAGGAGAGTTAGAACTCTTTACCTAGTGTACTTCTCTAGTTGGGGATCTTGTGTTCAATTGTTGGGAGTTTTGGGAAATACTCTATATCAACACCTTAACTTTAGTAGGGTACTTTTTTAATCAATGTTCCTCTATGGGAAGCATCTAGAAGTTTTTTGTCATTTTCTATCTGTCCTTGGTAGAAGAATACTAGGAATTGATTGTCTGTAAAGGGTTTTTGTGGACATGATATGTTTAATGGATTGATTATATCACAAACTCATAGTGGGTTTCTCTACTTTCTTGTTTGATTACATATATTTCCTTCCTCAACTAGGTACCCCTTGATGTAGGGAATAATTTCTAGAAAAAATCCTTTTATAATTCACCCCAATTGGTGACTTCTCTAAGTTTTTTGCTACAGAGACACTCCTTGGATGATATTTTAAGGGGAAATGGCCACACCTTCTAAATTACCTGGTCTTATAAAACTCCTCTAGGTATGAAATTACTGCAAACATTAACAAACTCTCTCTGGGGTCAGTTAAGATCATATCTAACCAAGCCATGAAACCTTGGAAATAGTTATATAATTCCAGTTCTAATTTCAAAATCTTGATGGTTATTGGGTTGTTGAATCTGATTATTATTATTAAATTTAAGTGCATATAACTCTCTTAAATTCTATTTTAGTTGATCTATATTTTTATCCATGTTTTCACTAACTAAAGTAACTCGTATAGAAGAAGATGATCCAGAGGTGTAATTTTTTAATGAGACAGTGACAAACTCCCTTTCCTCTTTTTTGGTGATATTTATAACCATTAGTATTTCCATTATAGTTCATTAAACCTCTGGATTGAAACAAAAAATGTGACCAAATGAGACCTAGTCATGTATCCAAATAATTTTTAATAAGGATAAAAAAATAAAAATGCATCACTGGCCTCCCCAATAAGGGTGTTAGGTTGATTAGGTTTCTATCATGGGTCCATAGATAAAAAAAATTTATGAAATTGGGTTTAATGGAGGGTTATTGAACTCAAGCTGTCTCCAATGAGGGAAGTGTTATGGATGTGTTTTTCCTTTGTTGAGTGTGGTTGGTTTTTTATATTATATATAAAATATTTTATTGAGGATGAAATTGAGTTGATTTTAAATTCAATTTTAAAGATACTAGTCTAACCTTTTATATCCCTTTGTTATCTGTTAAATTATTATTCTATTTTAACACTCATGTGCTTTCTCTAATTAGTGATACCTCACTGATCACCCTCTTCTGTTATTTTCAGGTTAACCAGCTAAATAAAATAATCATTATATTCCCCAATCGCACCTATACTAGTGATAGGTTATCTTCAATCACCCATTTCTCATAATCACTAACAATGAAGAATCTCTAGGTATCTTTTGTGTGAAAAAAATAATTAGAGAAGAAGAATTAAAATTCACAAAACAAATGAAATATCCTACTATCTATAATAATCAAATCATTTCAAAGAGTTGAATAAAATAAAACTAATCGTGAATATATAAATTCACTTATGAAGGAAATGGATTCTTCTTACCTCATCCAAGAATGGCCCAGTGTTCCATCATCAGAGACATTACACCAATTTAAAATAAATAGAGAAAATAAATAGTACCTCAACTCGATCGACCAGTCATGGAAGTTGACCCCTCTTCAAGTGAAGATTCCACTTCTTATAAAAGTTGTGTTGGGTTCCTTACATGGTCTAGAACCTTCAAAAAAATCATCAGATTTAGTGCCCATATTATTCTTATTTAATTCCAACCATGTGCATAGCTTAGGGGTTCTAATTTATGACATTGGGAATCTCAAATATCATAACTCATACTTGACACACTCCCACTATCATTATATTATTCCTTAGCTCAAACTATTTCTATATAGAAAATCAGTTGTAGATCATCCCAATTTGAGTAAACCAATGGGAATGGATTTTTATTTAATTTTAGGTCGATTAATGAAAATTTAAGAATTTGGTGTTTTAACCAATGCAGTCACCCAAAAATTGGTTAAGTCTCAAATTGACCACATTAAGGAAATTCATAGTGGATATAACACGATCACTTGGAAGGAATGGTCGATCATGTGGTTGATTCAATCATGGGGTCACTTGAGTAGACATAGTCAATCTAAGTCTCTGTAGAATTTTCAACACAATTAATTGAATTGCTCATTTAATTAGATTTATCCTCTGGTTCAATCATATTCCATGTTAAGATATTCACTTATGGTCACTTCAAGAGAGGCACGGTCGATTTTGTAAAGGCCCGATCGATTCTAGAAAATTCATTTGAAATTCTTTGGAAAGTCATAAAAAAAATTTATGCAAGTCATATGAAATTCCTAGGTAAGTCATACAAAATTCCCAAATTCATATGAAATGAAATGGAAATACATATGAAACTAAGACTTTCAATTTTTCATCTCATACTTATGAACATGGTAATTTCAATTCCTTTAATTGAACATTTGTTCAGTTCTTTATAGAATCGATTAAAATAAATAAAATCAAATTAAATGGAATCTAAAAAATGTAATTATAATTCTAAAAACCACTGTATGGATTGTCACTTAATTAAAAAATGAATAAAAACATTTAAAAATTAATATTTAATCCATTTATCAATGATGTTCTAGATTTCACCAAAGTAAAAAAATAAACGATCTGTTATGTATTTACACAGATTAGGGATTAAAATACATTCAAAAATAGTTAAAATAGTTTAAAAAATTTCACGCATTTCTCCCCCGGACATAGACTATTTAATTTCTTGGTAATTTGAAGAATTCCATTTAACTAAAAATATTTTCCTATCTTAGATTTTAGTACTTAAACCAGAGAAAATGGAAATCATAGATTCATAAATAACTTGAAATTTAATGAAATATATATGGCTCCATCCACTATCCTCACTCCAATTTAAGAAAGAGCTTTGGTTTTAGGTATTTAAATAGAATAGATATCAGTGGAATCATGATTTTAACAAATGAAACCTTCATAAATCTATCTCTCCTAATATTAATTTCATAAACATCATTTTCTCAATTATTTGATAGTTCCTAAATGAAACTAAAATATATCATCTTCTCCTTCTTCATTAATGTTTATAATTCCAAAATATATTCATACCCTTTTTCAATTAACACATATTGATTTTTTCAGTAATATTTGTGTGGATCACTTATTAGATGAATGTATTTGAACTCAAAACTAAACCATAACAAGAAAAATGAGAGTTAGAGATACTTGTGAGATAGCTTCCAGGGCATTTATTTTATTCCATGACTAGTAAAACCCAAAACTAAACCATCCCAAGAAATTGGGTATCTTATGGGACTAATTGTAATAGTCGTGGAATAAAATCAATGCTTTGGAAGCCAGCTATAAATTCTCTCTAACAATTATTTTATGGAAACAATACTCACACACCTATGCTTATATTGACTAATAAGTATTTCTAGATCAGTTCGCATATGCTTCTTTTACACTAATACATATGTGTTATCTAAATGTCTTTTATGGAGGCTCCTATAGGTGTAAATAAATCACTAATATGACATTACCTTGGTTTTATTTCATCATCCTAGTTTCTTTATGCTATGATTTAGGTTTCACTAAGTTATTTATTATTTATAAATCTTTACTAATTCTAAAGAAAAAACTTCTATGAAAACAATGGTTGAAACTCACTCAATAACCATCTAATTTCCATCAATTTTTTAACTAATGTATCCCCTCCATAATATCATTGTACCTTTTCCTAGGAAGGAATAAATTCATATCTATTTTTCCTATATAAAAAAACTAAAAATCAAAATCATGAGATAAAACTTCAGGTGGATTTTATTTACAATTTCAAAAAACAAGCACATTTTGATTTAATTTATTTTAAGATAAAGTATTTAGATATAAATAAACTCAAAAAAAAATATTTACATCATGAGTTACTTCTTTCCCCCATCCCTTTCATTCTTTTTAGACATTACTTCAAATTAATTTAATTAGGAAATTTATAAGAAATAAAAAACAAAAAAAGTGAGTTTTTAGACTAATATGAGGGAACAAAAAAACCTGGAAATCCTTTAATCATAAGAAGCAGAAGCATTTTTGACTCCTCCATTGGTTCCTTCCAAAAATATTTATTCTATTGCTTTTTTTTGTTATCCATTCACATTGAAGGGGTACTATAATTTAGCTCTTTTGATTTCAAAAACAACAAATTGGAATGTATTAGTTACTATAAAATATCCAGTACACTTATAATAAATCTTATGATGAATGATCTTTATTTTTGAAGATAGGATCAACACTTTATATCCAAGTTGAAAATATCTTCTTTATATGAGTTTATCAAATATGTATATGTACTTATCTTTGTACAATTTGGATTTATCATAATATTTCTTTCTTAGATACTCTAGTTCTATTATTTACATATTGCTTTTCACCCCAAATTTTCTTAACTTTAAGTTCACTCCCTTTATAGCCCAGTATTCCTTGTGTTGTATCTCAAAATGTAGGTGAAAATAATTTCCATAAACAATTGTATAAGGGGATTTACCTAAAGGTGTACTGAAAGTAGTTTTGTATGCCCATAATGAATCATCCAGTTTCTTACTCTAGACTCTCAGGGTGGGTTATACCATATTTTCCAGAATCATCTTGATTTCTATATTGGAGACCACAACCTACCCATTTTAATATGGGTAGAAGGAAATTGAGACCTTGTGGGGTACTCCATACTTCTCTATAAGGGATTGATTGTTGTTACTATATAAGTTTTTTCCCTGATCACTAATTATGGATCGAGGCACTACAAACCTACAAAAAATGTTTGATATTAAATAATAAATAACAAAATAGGAATCATTGGTTCATGTATATTTTGATTTAATCCATTTAGAATCTTAGTCCACCACTTATAGAATATATGAAAATCCAAAGGTTATAGGAAATGGGGACATGAAATATAATCCTCAAACATCTAATATTACAAAAAAATCACGGTTTTTTGGGTAATTTCCTATTTTTTGAAAACTTCACTAGTAAGTTAATAGTTTGGACATGTTTTATAGAATTTATATGTTTCATTAAAATTTGAGTTCCAAAACAATCTAGATTATAAAACCTTATTGATTATTCTTTGAGGTCCAAAATGGCCTCCACATATAAGTGTATGACAAAATTTAACCACAAACTTAACATATTCCTAAATTATGTGTATCCTAATCGCTTAGTAATTAAATATTTTCTATGAATAAGGATTATCTAGCTCATAAAAAATTGAATCAGATTTTAATTTATGATATTTATGATTTTTTAAAAATAGAGGTACCTTTTATGTAACTACATAATTGACTAAATTAGCATACTGATGCACTTGGGTGACTCTATAAAACTAATCACCAAGGAAGGACTCATCCAGATTTCATTCAGTTGGTGGTTTTATCCTGGTATTGTGAGATAGCTTACTCATGTGGACGATGACTAGAATTTCTTATCCCTTGTTGTACTTTATCTCTAAGTCAAATTATTATTATGGAAACATTTATCTCATTAAACTTTTTTAGCTTTATCTTTATTTATCAAATACATAACTACAGTGTGGTTAAAAAAATATCAACCTTACTTCCTAACAAGAAAAATCTAGACTTTTCTAATGAAACAACAATTGAAAAAAACTTATTTTCTAATGTTTTTTAATTTATTTGGGTTGTTTCCAGGGTCTTAGAAGTATATTTTATCACTTGTGAATGTCTATAAATTTCTTGATACAACACAGATCCCACAACTTTGTTTTAGGCTTCACACAGTATCCCTAATGGGTTGTTTGAGTTATGTGGGTAAGTTATAGGGGATGTAGTTAGACTTTCTTTATGTTTATCAAAATCTTACCTGTATGAATCATTAAAAAAAATCATATTCCTGTTTAGAAATTAATTCAAGGGAAGATAAATTTTACTAAATAACTAATAAAACTTTTATAAAATCTAGAATGGCCCAAAAAAGATCTAATGTGTCTCACTATGGTGGGGTAAGACAATGTTAAAATAATTTTAACTTTGGAATTATCCACTTCAATGAGTACCCTATAAATAATGTGGCCCAAAACATTTCTCTCATCAACCATGAAGTGGAATTGTTCAAAATTTAAAACCAGGTTCTTCTCAATGAATGTTTTTAAATCATTTTATAAACTTTCAAGGCAAGTTTCAAAGTATGAAACATAAAAAGAAAAGATATCAAGGAATACATATAATTAGATCACATTTGGTTATGAAAATATTTTTATCATGAAGTGTTGAAAAATAACTAGGGAATTACATATTCCAAATGGTATCCTTTAGTAAGAAAATGTATTGAAGGGGTAAGTGAATATGGTCTTTTCCTAGTCTTTTGGAACTTTTGGGACCTAAAAATATCAAAAAACAACCACCTAATAAATAGTAGTGACCCTTATCATCCATCGTTACTAACATTTGTTCTGTAAAGGGAATGGGGAAGTGTTCATATCGAGTCACATGATTCAGTTTTCTATAGTCAATGAAAACCCTCCTACTATTTTGGTTTATAGTGGGAACTGACTCATTATTTTCATTTTCTAAAATTATAAATCCAATTTTATTGGGTAAAATTTGAACAAGACTAAACCATTGGGAGTATAAAAATAGGGTACATAATTTAAACTCTTAAAATTCTATCAACTTCTTTTTTTACAACTTCCATGAGGGTTGGGTTGATCCTTATTTGGGGAAGTCTCACTGGTTTTGATTCAAATTCTAAAAAAATATGATATACATAGGTTATGGGGATAATCAATGGAATGTATCATAATGAACAACCTGTGGAACTAACATTTTGTTTTAGAATTTTTATAAGTTGTTACTATTTATTGGGATTCAAATTGTTGGAAATTATAGACGAAATTTTCTCATTTTCTTAAAGGAAAGAAACTTACAAGTTGGATAGAAACAACTTCAATATCAAAACAGAAAGGTTATCTAATTTTATTTTTATATTATTTTTATCCATAATTATATCCTACACTTGTAATAAAGAAGATTCATTGAAATTTTTGAGTAAATCATCAAAATATTCCTTATCAATTTCATCAAAATATTCATCATAGAAAATAGATTATAGATGAAGTTCTTTTTCAAAAATAGAATCATCAGAGAAATTAGGAAAATCCAAATATTCTTTCAATCTGATAATCTCATCAAAAATTTCAATTTCTTATTTTTAATAATAAGTAAATTCATAATGGTTTAGTGTGAATACAAACTATTCATCATGGGGCTATTTTATTGAATCCAAAACACTAAAGTTCATTTTATGATCTCCAAAATCCATTGAAATTTTCATTAACATTTTTTATGATTTTAGAAATTTTGAGGTATATCCATCCAAATATGATATGGGAATGAGTTTTACCTTTGTATTCTACTAGGTTTTGAATGTAAAAAACTAGCAGGTAACAACAATCCTTTGACTATTATGAAGAAATCATCCACAACACCAACTGGGTAGGTAGTGGTTCAGTTAGAAAGTTATACAACCACTCAGGTGGGATTTAGTTCTTCTATCTATAAGTGAAAAAATATTAAGTAATTATAATGATTAATACTCTTAAATCACATAATTTATTTTTAAAATGGAGTTATGTTATATTTAAAGGGATAGTGAATGTACACAGATCTTAGAATTTCTAAGGTAATTGGGAGGGTACTAAGGGGGGAGATGTTTCTACCTAAAAATACATTATCATTCCCTTGAAATTTCATATTTTTAGTGTATATTTCTTTGAGAAACCTTTAATACTTTACGATTTTTAGGATGGCCTCTAGTAAAAGGATATTGATCTCTAGACTTTTAAAGGTCAAAAAGCTTTTTTGTTATAATTCTTATTCGTCAGTTCTATTGGGTGGTTTTAACCATATTTGGAAGGTATTTTGGGGCTAATATGGGTATTATATCTTTTATTTTTAGTTTTCTTTCTTCATTATGGGTGTCTCCACAAGTACTTCTTCATTAGGTTTCATTCCAGGGGTAGGTTCTATATATTCTCCAAACATCTCAATTCCAGATTTGGCCTCCCTTGGTGATTCTTCACTATTTTTCACCTTTATTCCACTTATTAAAGAAATAGAACTAACATTTTTATTGGGGTTGTGAATTAACTTGGCATAGATTTTATTGTAACATTCATTTTCCTAGTCATTTAGGGTAGTTATAATCTAGATGAAATGCCATTTAAAATCCGTTAACTCTAAACTATGAGTGATGTTGGTATTTTATAGTTTGTTTGAGACTCTACAAACTATTTCAATAGGTCATTAATAGAGGGTTCTTGATCTTTTCTTTTTTGGATGTTTTAGAAGGATGATATATGTATCTCTGAAAAGGTGTTGGATAGAATTTTTTTATTTATTTTCTTTGGTACACAGCTTCATAATTTTCAGTTCCATGAACTTGAGGGTGCTCTATGTATAGTAATCTAGGTAGAGGAAAATATTGAACACTCTTAGAGGTGTGGTAGGTGAAACTTTATGGACTTTATTTATTGTTAACTATCTCATAATGGAGTTTATCAATTCAATTTTATTTTCAAGAAAAGGATATTTGGAACTCTTTACCTCATATACTCCTCTAGTTGTGAATCTTACAACAAATTATTGGGAGATTTAGAAAATCCTATATATTATATCTCTAACTTTATTAGGGGACTTATCGACCAGTGATCCTCTAGAGGAATAATCTATAAGTTTTCAATCATTTTCTATTAATCCTTAGTATAAGAATGCCAGGAAGTGATTGTATTCAAACGGATGGTGTGGTTAGGATGTTGTTAACCGTTTACATATCTCTGAAAACTCATAGATGGTTTCTCCACATTATTGTATGATTTTATATATTTCCTTCATTAATTGGGTACTCCATGAAGAAGGGAATATTTTCTGGACGAAATCCTTCTACAGTTTATCTAAGTTGGTTACTTATCTAGGTTTTAGGTTGTAGATCCACTCCTTGGTCAATCCTTCAAGGGAAAATGAAAATACCTTCCTAATTACCTAAAATTATAAAACACCTCTAGGTTTAAAATTTCTATAACTATTATCAAACTTTCTCAAATTTATGTTAGGATACACTCTACCAATCTATGAAGCTTTTGCAAGAGTTTCGTCACTCTAGTTTTAAGTTCAAAATTGTGTTGTTTATTGGGTTTTTCAAACTAATTCTTATTAGTAAAATTGGTTTTATATAACTCAATCAAATTAATATTTATTTGAGCTAGTTTTACATCTATGTTTTCACAAAATAAAGTAACTAGAGTGGAAGAAGATGAGGAGGAGAGTAATTTATCAATGAGATATTGAAAAACTCACTTTCCTCATTTTTAGTGATTTTTTAGGCCCTCAATCTTGTGAGTGCAGTTCTTTCAACCTCTGGATCAAAACCAATGAGGTTGTATGAACTATACCTGGTCATGTATATAGATAATTTTTAATTAAGATAAAATAAATAAAAACACACCATTTTTCTTTCCTGAAAATGACATCTAGTTGATGAGGTGCCTATCATGAGGACCTCAAAAAGAAAAATTTATGAACCCATGTTTAATGCAGTTATACTGGGTATTGTGATATATTTGTAGAGGTAAGTGTTATGGATGTATTTTTCATTTATTAAGTGGGTTCAGTGTGTGATAAATATGGTTACCATATTTTATTTAGGATTCAATTGATTTAGTTTTAAATTTAGTTTCAAAGATAGTGTCCTAAATTTTTATATCCCCCTTTTTACATATTAAATCTTATTCTACTTTAACACTCATGTTCTTTTCCTAATCATTTGAGACCTCATTTATCACCCTCAACTACTAGATTCAGCACAAACAAATAAATTAAATAATCATTATATTCCTTGATTACAGCTAGCCTAGTTATCAGTTACCTCCAATCACTTTTCCCAACTCACTGATCATAATCATGGATAGTGAATAATCTCTTGGCGGTTTGTGTGTGAATACTATAATAGGAGAATAAGAATTTAAATTAATAGAAAAAAGAAACAATATTAATGTTTATAGTAAAAACATTCATATAAAGAAGTGAATTGAAAATAATTAAGTATTAAAATTTTAATTCATTGATAGGGGAAGGGTTGTCTCCTTGAATCTCCCACTAATGGCCTAGTGTGTCATCATCCAAGGAATTGTAGAAATTGAAAAGAAAGAAATAAAATTAGTAGCATATCAGCTTGATCAACTAGTCAAACTACTTTCCCCCTATTCAAGTGAATTTTCCTCATCTTATTGAAGTGGATCTGGGTTCATTGCTCAGTTCAGCGCCTTCAAAAAATTCCTGAGATTCAGTGGCCATATTCATCTTCTCTTTTTTTTCTCCACAGGCACAGCTCGAGGATTGTGATTTATGGATCTTGGCATCTCAAATATTCTAAATAATGCTCGATACTCTCCTAAGATCTGAATCTTCTTCTTCATATCAGATTATCACTATGTGGAAAATCAGTTGGATCTCACCCTGATTTGAGAAATACAGCGAAAAAGGATTTTTATTTGATTTTTGGTCGAGTTATACCAATTTAGGAATTTTTGGATTGTAATCCCCACAGCAACCTATAATTTGGTTGTGTATTAGATTGAACACATGAAAAAAATCAGGGTTGATCATAATCAACTTGTGGATGATTATTTGGCTTGGTCACATGAATGGAATGTTTGATTTTGTGATCTATTCAATCATGTAGTCATATGAGGTGACATTGTTGATCTGATACTTTGTAAAAAAATTATTATGGTTACTCAAATATAATTATATATTCAATTAATCATCATAGTTTACTTCCTTCCATGATGTATTGGATCTTCACTTGTGGTCTCTTCATGAGAGACACAGTCAGTAATGACTTGGAAACTCATATATTAAATTTATTTTCTTAATAACTTCTTAAGTAATGTAGTTATAGAAAACACATGCACTACTTTGGTTTTTTTATCGATATAACCTATTGAATTTAAAATATAATTAAGAATCTTAACCATTGATAATATATTCATTATACAATGTCCATTAAGTTTAGTATATTAAGGGTTGTGATAAATTCCAATTTAAAAGATGGGTGAAGTGATTGTTGTGGCTAGTTGGATCATACCTAATGAAGCCAATTAATTGTAGCTTCCAAGGGAGATGGAATTTTTGGGATTTTCCCTTGCCAAATATCAAGATGATATTCAACAAATGAATCATAAATGATACCATTTATATTATAGGTTGAAGATTATTGAGATCATGGAACAAACAGTGTTCATTGATCCATCCAACGAAATTCACACCATTACACACCTTACCCATTGGGTCTACATGAGTGTAATAAGGGGTCATGTATCTTGACCCTAGTAGTATTAATTTATATATTTTCCTTTTTTAATTATTCTATTTATCCCATTTCATTATTGTAATTTTATATGTGTTGATCAAAATTATATTTTGATACAAAGAATCCAAAATTTATTTTTTTGGAAAATATACAGTTTTAATTAAAATACAACTTTTGATAAATTTAAGAATTTTAAAAATACCTGTTATTTTGAAATAATATTCTTACTAAATAATATTTATATATAAATTATAATATAATTTAGTTAATTCCAATATAATCTTTATAAGGGTCAGAAAACTATTGTTGTTGTAAAATCTAGATTTTTTTAATAAATGAGAATTTTTATTTAAGTGTAAATTATCATATATAGAGAATTATTTTCATAAATTAAAATAAAATTGAAAGTAAAATATCAAAAATATCCAATGGTTAATTCTTCAAAATTTTCTTAGATAGTCAAATTTTTGGGTAAAAATTAAATACAGTATAAATATACGGTATGAATTATGACATCATAATATCCCAAGAGTGATGTAATAAATAGTATAAAGGGAATCCAAAACCAAAAATATGTTTAATATTTAATTTTTGAATTTATTTGATTAATTTTATAAACCCTTGATGAATCTTTGAAAACCTATATTATATTTAAATGTTTTCAAAACAATTCTTTATGAACATGACTCACTTCCACATAACCACGGCTATTATTTTAAGGATTTTGGTTATTTTCCTTGTAAAATATTTAAAACCAATACTATTTGATATAATCTATGTTAAAAAACCACAGGAAGGTTTTTTGTTTTAATTATTTTATCAAATAGAATCTAAAACCTAAGTTTATGAATTAATTAAAAATTCTCTCCTCATTTACTATAAATACCAACCCATCCTCCCACTCATCTCCACTCAAAAATTGTTAACCACAAATTTAATATCCCTACACCTCTCTAAATCCATCCCAATGTGTTCCAAATCTCTTAAGAAGATCCTCTTAATATTTTAGAAGTACCCTCTCAATGTAAGGAATCTCTCTCTCTCTCTCTTCCATTCAAGCACATTCATTGTATTTAACCTTTCAAATTTAAATTAATTATGTTTTCATGTTGTTATAAATATCTCTTCGCTTTTTATTTTATTTTATAATAAGGATATATCATTTATCCCCTCTCATTATAACCTTGACCAAATCTATTACTATCCAGAAGTAAATAATCCTCTCCTAATTCTCTTTCATTCATGCACTTTCAATATATTATGACATTTTATTTCTAATTTTTCATGTTGGAATATGTTTTTAACTATCCACTTTACTACCCTTATAACTTCCACATAATGAGATACCACCTTTCACTCTCATTAAACCCATATATGAATCTGTATGTACACCAGTTATACTATCAAAATTATCCTTTTATTTTCCATTCCAAACATTTGTTTAGGGAATAACAATCCACATTTCCACTCAAGGGTACTCACCTAGATGTAAATATCCTTCATTTATTAGGGACTTCCATTTATGTAACCCACTATTCTTTATCATGGGATTAAAATTTATGAAGGAAATATTATGTTGTATAATCTACATGGAACACAAATGCATGAACATGAAATGAATATGATAGGTTGGCTGAGAATTATATATCCCTCCAATGCATTGGGTAATGTTTTTATCTCATGAGATACCATATATGGTGCATGATAGTTTATCCAAAGTATAATATGTTATGAAATCTTTGTGTTTAACCTTAACGTATGTTATGATGTAATGTTTTATATTGTTTCCACATTCATATATTTCCTTCATGTTATCATCTTATATCATGCTTAGATATTCATGTTTATGATTTTCACCCCTTTTATGTCACATAGATATGACCCTTAACTCACATGTATTACTTTAATCATCTTATGATTTGAATATTCCCTTAATAGTCTTTATAGCTCACACCTTTCTTATGTATGTCCCAGGTTATCCCATATAGTATTAGAAGATTGATGGAATATAAAAGAATGTTTTAGAGTTTTTAAATAATATTTTTTGTATCCATTTTTTCAATTTATTATGTTACATACCTACTTTTCGAAAGACACTATGCATCAAAATATTTTAGTATTGTATTATGTGTGTCTTTATGTATTAAATCATGCATTAAGGTGTATAAAAAATATGGGTTATCATAATTTTTATCATAATAAAGTGTAGTTATTTTTGTGAATTATGATTTTAAAACCATAGCAAAAGCCGTAGGGATTAGACTAAACATAGGGAAAAATCACAAAATTTTGGTAAAGTATAGAGTAAGTGGTTTCCAAGAAATAAAATCTCTATCCTGATACTACAAGTGGATGTGGATTTGTAACCACTATTCCTAGGGGTAATAACCAAAAAAGTTCACATTTGGTGTTAACTCAATCATCACCTAGTGCATGATAAATAAGTCTTGTTACACACCTAGTTTAACACTCTTAGGGGATATACTGTGGTAAATTCAGTAGATCCTTACAAACCCTTATGAAGGGAATAAAAATGCCCCTAAAATTTTATGTTATGAAATAAAACTTGGATATATTAGAGTGAAACCTAGAAATTCATATGTTGTGTAATTTATTTCATTTATTATTTATCCCTTTGATGTTCTTAGTTTCCCTATTATGTGTTAAATAGTTTAAAAATTACCATCCCTAATTTTCTCATCAATAAGACTATTTTGGATGAAGTAAATTATTAGAACCAGAATCAAATAGTGAAATAAACACATGTTATCTATTCATAAACATCAATTATCCAATGCGAAAATAGTTTTAAAGATTATTTCATATCATAAAATTTTAATATAACTATTTAAAAACCACCTCAAAACATGTAATTCAAGTTATCAGTGAAGATATAAAAAAAGATCAATTATTTCATCCCAAGAATATAACTCAGCCCCAATGAAATTTTTTGGGCTGAATTTCCCATCAAACCTTATGATACTCCCTTTTTCATAATTTAATGATATTCAAGGTATGGATTGGTTTTCCATGTATAGAGCCAAAAAAATCCAAGATAATGAAATCACCCTATGTATCTCCAATCTCTCTCTGATTCTATATAATTTCAATTAGGAGGATGAATCTCCTTTGAATTCACCATCTCAAGAATGGATATTATTATATTATGAGAAATATTATCTATCTAAAATTATTTATATTAAGGAAAAGATAATTCTAGATGAAATTCCCATTGTGAAGGAATTCGTTGATGTGTTTCATAAAAAAATTTTGAGTCTTCCTCCTAACTGAGAGGTTGAGTTATCAATAAAAATCATACTCAAATATTTTTCAATATCCAATACTCCATAAAGAATGACCATTGTTTAACTCAAATAGATGAAGAAGCAACTACATGAGAATATGGATAAAGGGTTTAGGGACCTAATTACTTCCCAATGGGGTACACCAGTCCTTTTCTTCAAGAAGAGGGGTGGGTTAATGTGCCTCTTCATTGATTATCACGAGGTCAAAAAAATCATGATAAATAATAAGTATCCTCTATCATGGATTTATCACTTATTCGATCAAAAATATAGATCCCAATACTTCCCTAAGATGGATCTTCGGTTAGGATATTTTCAACTAAGGTGAAGAATAAGGATGTCCTCAACACTTATTTTTGTATAGGGTATGAACACTATGAGTTAATAGTGATTCCATTTGGACTCACTAATGCTCCAGAAATATTCATGTAATTAATGAATAGAGTCTTTAGAGATTACCTTGATAAATTTTTTATATTATTTATGGACAATATTTTTATCTACTCTAAAATCAAGGAGGAACATAAGGATAATTTGAACAATGTAATAAAGAACTTGTGAAAGGAAAAACTGTATGTGAAGTATAGTAAATGTGAGTTTTGGATGGAATGAGTAACATTATTGTTGAGTGTTATCACCAGTAAAGGGATATATGTGGATCCTTAGGAAATATAGGGTAATTAAAGGATGTCCCAGACCAATATCTATGACAAAGATCTATAGTTTCCTTGGATTAGGTGGGTACTATTGTCAATTTGTGAGAATATTATAACATTTTTCAAGCCCACTAACCAAGATAAATTGGAAGGGGGTAGTATTTATATAATTGTGATTGTTAAAATATATTTAAAGAGTTAAATAAGAGACAAATTAGTGAACTTGTGCTCACATTAACCACCAGTGGGGAAGGATTTGTGATCAATTGGGAAGCATACGAAAATGGATTGGGTTATTTACTCATGATCGAAATAGAATTTTTTATTTTATTTATTTGAAGTATAGAAGAACCTAAAAATAAGATAATAGGGAAAGGGAAGATGAAAGATAAATTCAATGAGTCATGGGGGTCTAAAGTAGTCAAGGCCAAGTGCATCAACACACACCAGGTTCAATTCCTCTAGGGGAAGGGACCCAATACTTGATAATCATAAGATATGAAAACCTTAGGTTGCATGTGAATCCAAGAAGTCAGTGGCAGTATTACCTTCTCTCAATGTGTGATAAATATCTATGTTATTGTTCATCAAATCCTTAAATATTTGAATGGTATACACAATGGACCGTGGTGTGGACCCACGGCCACATAGTGCATTAAAAATGACCATCGAGTCAGTTGCAACCACTTCTAGATGAATATTATTCTGATTACATAGAAGAAAACCTGTGAGAATTTCTTGAGCCTCCTTCTGGAGAGAATTCACAGATCCAACGTAAGAACATTAGGCTAGGACCATATATCCTCTTGTATCCCTAATCACCCCCCCCCCCCTATCTATCCCGAGTTCTATGGTCCATCAGAGTTAATTTTATTGTCAATATCTCTATGGGGATAAGTGTGACATATATACGAATTATGCATACCTAAAGGATATATTTACCCATAAAATAGTTCAATATAGACAAAAAAATGGTTATAGTTGATCATGGATTATGATTTTGTAATCAATTTCCGTCCTAGGAAGGTGAAAAAGGTGTAAGATTCTCAAAATAGAAAGGATCTTGCAACCCTATCCATGATGAGGATTTAAAGGGATACAATAT
Organism: Viscum album; assembly: GCA_963277665.1. Taxonomy (NCBI): domain Eukaryota; kingdom Viridiplantae; phylum Streptophyta; class Magnoliopsida; order Santalales; family Viscaceae; genus Viscum; species Viscum album. The sequence continues at coordinate 1,505,392,026 of OY728128.1, forward strand.
TCTTGTATATGAAAAGGTTTTAAATGGGAATAATGAATGGATATTCATCATACCATTCTTAAATAACTTATCAGCCATCTATTCTTGAGAGGATACAGGATTCTTAAAAAGATGATGAGAAGCTACTAAAAAGGTAGATAATATTCTAGTGTTCAATTTTTTTGAATATGGGTTTACAATTTTTAGAACCTTGATATGTGTCTCATAAAAAACATATTTGAAGATGGAACATATGGATGATGTGCATAGCACATCCTTCTCTATTCATCTAAGAAGCACTAAGACATATAGAGATCTGAAGCACAATTTATTGTGGAATAACATGAATTGGGAGATTGAGGAATTTGTATCTTGATTCTTGGTATTAAAAAAAAATCAAGGATGGTTGAAAACATTCTAAGGGTATGATTAAAATATATATCATTAGAGTACAAAAATGGGAAAACTTAACCATGGATTTCATCATAGGACTCCTCATGACATATTAAGGCAATTAACCATCTGGGTGATAGTTCATCACCTTAAATATTCATCAAATTTTATTACAATCAATGAAGATTTATATCTTGAAAAACTATCTAGGATATATATAAGATAAGTTTTAAGACTACATGGGGTTCACTATCCATTGTATCTGATCTAGATACGATGTTTACCTTGAGGTTCTGGACAATCCTTCATAAAGTGTTGGATACAAAACTGAGTTTCAGTACTACCTATCACCCTTAAATGGATGAATAGTATTAAAGAAATATTCAAACTTTACAAGATATGTTGAGATCATGTTCAATGGTTTTCCAAGGATACTGGGATCAATACCTTCCCCTGTTGGAGTTATTATATAGAAACATTTTCCATTCTAGAATTCAAATGGAACCTTATGAGGCTTTGTATGGGAAGAGGTTTTTTACTCTGATATACTAGAATGAAGTTAAAGAGAGAAAAATTATGGGACCTGATCCTATTCAAGATATTACATATAAGGTTCAAATCATTCAGTGTCATATGAAATCTATAAAAAGTCAATAGAAAATCTATATAAGAAATTGTCCAGAAGACCTAGATTTTTATATCAGAGATAAAGAATTATTTTATATATAATCATGGATGAAAGTCATGAGGTTTGGGAATAAGGGAAAGCTTATCATGAGATACATCTTCCCCTTTGAGATCCTTGATCACATAGTAGATATATCTTATTGACTAGAACTCCTGGCTAACCTATCTCAAGTGCATGATGTGTTCCATGTACCCCTTTTATGAAGTAAATACCAGACCTCTCACATGTATTGAATTGATAGTTGGGTCCCTTTGAGAAAGATATTTCATGAGAGGATCATCCAGTAACAATCTTATGTCATTAATACAAAGTTTAATGAAACAAAACAACTCACATGTTCAAAGTGTTGTGGTGTAACCACAAGTTTGAGGAAGCAACTCGGGAACTAAAAGAGGCGATGAAACAGAAGTATCCTCATCTATTTTAGTGTATGAAATGAAATTTAAAGGGAAAATTTTCTAAATTTTGGAATTATGACCAGGACATTCATAAATGAATCTTCTTTTTTTAAATTCCATTATTAATTAATGTAGTTATAGAAAACACATGCACTACTTTAGTTTTTGGACCGATAAAAAATATCAAATTTAAATGAACATTAATCATTTTAATTATTAATAATATAGTAATTATATACTGACTATTAAGGTTAGTATATTAAGGGTTGTGATAAAGTCAAATTGACATAGATGGAAGAAGCAATGGCCCCAACCAATTGGATTGTACCCTATAAAGCCCATTCTTCAAAGCTTCTAAGGGAGTTGAAATCATTGGGCATTCCCCTTGACCAATACCAAGCTGATATTCTACAACTATATCATGAAATAAACTATTTATAAGATAATTTAAATCTTTTTTAGATCACATCCCAAACCATGTTCATCGAATCACCCCAGAAAAGCCTCACCATCACACACCTTAGCCTTAGGGAGTATGTTGTTGTAATAAAGGGTTATGTATCAAGACCCTATTTGTAGGAATTTTTATGTTTTTATTTTTAAATTATTATATTAACCCCTTTTAATTATTAAAATTTTATATGAATAGAAGAAAATTAGATTTCGATACATAGAAATCAAAATTTTATTTTAGGAAAATAAAAAATTTTGATTAAAACACTATTTTTGATAAATTCAAGAATTTTTAAATAAATTTTATTTTAATATAATATTATCATTAAATAATATTTATATAAAAATGATAATATAATTTATTGAAGTCTAATATAATATTTATAAGGGTCAAAAAATAATTATTGTTGTAAAAATAATTATTTTTAATAAATGATATTTTTGATTTAAAATTATAAATTATCATATGTAGATAATTATTTTGGTAAAATTAATATTATTTTTGAAATTATAATGTTGAATTTAACCAATGGTGAATTTTTCATAATTTTCTAAGACAGTTTAATTTTGGTAAACTTTAAATACGGTATGTATTATGACATCATAATACCCTAAAAGAGATGTAATAAATAATATAAATAGAATACATGACCAAAAATATATTTTCCCTTTAAAATAATGATTTTTGAAGTTATTTGATTATTTTTTAAAACCCTTAATGAATCATTTACAACCTATATTATATTTTAGGTTTTTAAAATCAATTCATTATAAGCATTACTTAATTCCACATCACTAATGGCATTATTTTAATGATTTTGGTTCTTGGACTTATAAAATATTTAAAATCACTCTTATTTGTTAGAAATCATTGGAAGGTTTTTTCTTTTAATTATTTTGTCATATAGAGTCCAAAACATAAGTTTGCAAATTAATAAAGAATTACCCCTCTTTCTCTATACATACCAACCCATCCTCCCACTCCTCTTCACTCAAAACTCATTGAGCATGAATTTAATCTCCCTATACATCTCTAAATCCCTCCCAATGTGTTATAAAGATATTAATAAGATCCTTCCAAGCCTTTATAATTTCCCTCTCAAGGTAAGGGATCTCTCTCTATATCTTATTTTCCATTCAAACACATTCATCGTATTTAGCCTTTTTCATCTCAATTGATTATTTTTTAATGTATTTATAAATATCCCTTTAATGAAAAATTTATTTTCAAATAATGTGATATCATTTTTTCCCTCTCACTATATCCTTTAACTAAGTCATTATTATGTTTAAGTAAGGGATCCTCTCCTGCTACTATTTATTGAATAATTTTCTTTGTATTATGTCATTTTATTTCTAATTGTTCATGTTGTAATATTTTTTTACCTATCCCTTTTATTGTCCTTATGATTTACAAGTAATGATAGACCACCTTTTACTCTCATTAAACCCTTCTATGAACCTGTACACTTGTTTTACTGCTTAAATTATCCTATGATTTTCCAAACCAAACAGTTGTGTAGTGAATACCCATCCCATTTAAACTCAAGGGTATTTACCTATATGTGACTATCCTTCATTGATTGGGAATTCCATTTTTTGTAACCCAAAATCCTTAATCATGGGATTAAAAGTGATGAAAGGTGTTATTATTTTGTATGGCCTTTATGGAACACAAATGAATGTACATTATATGAATGTGATGGGTGGGCTCATAATTATATATCCCTCTAATATGTTGGTAATGTTTTTATCTCATGAGATACCATGTATGGTTCATGGGAGGTTATCCCCAGCACAATATGTTATGATTTCTTGGTAGTTAGCCTTGAATTATGTTATGATGTCATGTTTTATATTTCTTCCACATTTCTATACTTCCTTCATGTTATCATCTTATATCATGCTTCAATATTCATGTTTATGATTCTCATCACTTTTATGTAACCTTTACATGCCTGTTGACTTACATGTATTACTTTAATCATGTTATGGTTTGATTATTACCTTAATATTCTTTATATCTCATATATATCTTATGTACATCCCTAGGTTATCGTGTGGATTATCAGAATATTGATGGAATATAATGGCACATTTTGGAGTTTTAAAATAATGTTGTTATAAATATGTTTAAATTTATAGTTCTATGTATCTAATCTCCCAAATAAAATTGTCCTCACGATCATATGGGATTGTATTAGGTGTATTTTTATGTATTAAATCATTAATTAAGGTGTATGAAATATATGTGTTATCAAACAGTCGATTTTGGAAATGAATAGTTTATTTTAGGTTAGTCATATGAAATGTTAGGGAAATTAATATGAAATTATTGGGAAAGTCCTATGAAATTCCCAAATTCATATGAAATAATTGATAAAATAAACTAAAAATATCCTTTTAAATTTTTCATCTTAGGTTTTTGAACCTAAAAACGAAAATTATTTCAATATAGGCTTTATTGGGAATAAGAAACTTTTTCAAGTTATGGGAAATTCACTCACTGGAAGTTCAAACTCTTATAGTTTACTTTAGTTCTATCAAAATAGTGGAAAGGGGAACCTTTAGTATACATGTAAGCTTTCTGGAAGTTCAAAAACATCTTATTTATATGTATAATATTATTTAGATATGTTGAATAGTATACTAATTGGGGATGGTTGAGTTAGTGGAGGCCTTGATTAAATAGTGAAGTTGATATATGGTTGAAGAAAAATTTTGGATAGTTGTGAAACTTTTTTGTCTAAAAATATATTTATAAAAAGAGGTGGGACATACTAATATCTTAAGATAGTAATATACAATACTTATTACAAAATTACAACATTGTTACCTTAGATACAATTTTTTTAATTATTGTAATTATGGTAATATAAACACTTTGCAGTGTTCTCTTGTTGATGTAGGATGAAAGTATTAAAAACATAATTTTTTGTTCACCCAATTTACATTTCTTGGTGTTCTCCCATTTAATTTGATTTTATTGTCTATTTGATTCATCTTTGGAGTGATCATTAGGGTTCATAATGATGTCCTAATTCTACTGTTATAAGATAGGAAGGTAATAATAATTTTTTTTAATTTTGAAGCAATGAAGTACTGGTGAATACAATATTCGATTAAATCATGGTTCAACCTTTCATTGATTTTATTTATTTTTTATTATTATCTTCCTAACAAGTGGCATCATAGCTCTTAGATGGACACACCTGGAAACTCTAATATCATTCTCACTTTCCTCATTATCTTGTATATTTCAGTTGGTTTTTTAGATTCATTATGAGATATGACAACAGAAGAAGGAAAGGTTCAGATCAATCAGTTCAACTGAATCGACTTTTTCACCTAATGGATGAAAATAGAAGACTATCTCATCTATAAGGATCTCAAACTTTCATTGGGTAAGAAACCCAAAAATATAGAGAAAATTAAATTGAAAAAATTTGTAAAGGAAAGTGTTAGACTTATTGAGGATGTCATTAGCACGTAATGGGGCTTTTAACATTCGGGAGAATAAGATTAAATATGGGTAGATAATGGCCCTAGAAGACATGTATAAAAAATGTACAGCCTTAAAAAATTCTTGATGAGGTGTTTGTTTAGATTGAGGTTATAGAAAGGAAATTCAGTGTAAGATCATGTGAACTACTTCAATATTATTAGAAGTCAGGTCGAATTCGTGAAAGTGACTTTCATGAAAGAATTATGGGATATACTACTTCTCTAAAATTTACCAGAATGTTGGGATGGAATTGTTATAGTGGTAATTAATTCTTATGGAAAGACTAATCTTGTATTTTTTTTGGTTAAAATTTTACCCTCAATAAGTATCTCAAAATAATAGAGGTCTAAGTACCTTACGGTATTGTACAAAATACTAATTAAATGGGAAATTCACCTCATTATAAGAATAATCAACAATCAAAAGAAAATTCAAGGGACAATATTCATAGAAATTTGACTGGTTTAGGACCTAGTTGTTGTAATTTAATTAAACAAGTACTTCTCTAGAAGAATTTTATATTTAACACCCTAAACGTTATATATAAAATTCCCCTTATGATTTAAATTAAATTTTTTGTTATATAATATGGTCATAGAAAACACAAGAAATTGTTTGGTTTTATTATATAATATTAGATATAAAATATTGTTAAGTATATTTACCATTGATAATATTGTCGTCGAACAGTGATCACATAATAAGTATAAATATAAGTTTTTAACAAATCTAATTGACATAGACAAAGGAAGTGATAGACTTAACCAGTAGGATCATAACCTATGAATCCCATTTCAAAGATTCATAGAGAGATATAATCAATGGCATTTTCCCTTTACCAAGCCCAAATTGAGATCCAATAACTTAATAAAGATAAAATCTGTTTACAGGAAAAAAAAAGTTTAAGCTCATCAAGATCATGACCCAAACCATTTGTACTGAACCACCCTAAGAAAGTCTCATTGTCATGCACCTTACCCTTAGGGAATTTTCTGGTGTATTAAAGTGATATATATCAAAACCCTAGAAATATGATTTTTTTAATTTATTTTTTATAGAATAATGAATATATCTTCATCCTATTATTGTTACATAATAAATGATTATTATTTTAATATAATAAAATACAAGTAGTATGATTGGGTAATATTAAACTTCAATTAATGAATTTATTTTGATAAATTAATGGATTTTTGAAATAAATAATATTTTAATAAAATATTATTACTAAATAATTTTTATCAAATATAAATGATCATATAATTTTTATGAAGTCAAATAAAAGTTTTATAAGCGTTCGAAGATTGTTATAGTTGAAAACCCAAAAATTCCACAATAAATGTTGATTCTTATTTTAAAAGTCAAAATACACATATTTATAAAATTATTTTGATAAAATGGATGTTATTTTTTTTAATTATAATGTATAAATTATCTAATGGTGAATTTTTCATAATTTTTTGAGACAGTCAAATTTTCAGGTAAAAATTTAATACCGTATAAATATATAATGAGTATTATGACATAATAATGACCCAAAAGTGATGTAATAAATACTATAAATGGCATCCATGAATAAATATATATGTTTCCTTTATAATAATGTTATTTTAAGTTAATTTTATTATTTTTATAAAGCCTTTATGAGTCCTCTAAAACCATTAATATATTTTAAGGTTTTAAGATAATTTCTTTAAGAGTATGAATCAATTTCCCACAATAAAAGGTATTATTATATTAATTTTGGACCTTAGACATAAAAAATAATTAAAAATACTCCCCTTTTTCAGAAAACATGGGGGAAAACCATGGTAATATTTTTGGTTCTGGTTATTTTATTATATAGAGTCCAAAACCTATGATTGAGAAATAATAAAGAAACCCCAACTCTTTTCCTATATAAACCCTCACGAGCTCCCATTTATATTCACTCAAAATCCTTGGAGCATGTTCTTAATCTAACCTCCCCTCTATGAATTCCTACAAAGGTTCCTCTAATCTCCCAAGAATCTCTTACCAATAATTTGGAGTAACACACTCAAGTAAAGAAATTATCTCTTCTCATTTCATTCAAGTGCCTCTTTTATGTTATGCTTCTTAGTTTCAATTTTTGGTTGTTTGGGTATGTTTTAATAAAACCCCCTTACTTTCCATTTGATTTATAAATGATTATATATCCCTTTAACTCTCATTAATCCTTCCCATGAACAATTATATATAGTCGTTACCATGACAAATTTTAGTAAGGGGTCCACCTTTTCTCCAATTTATTCAAGTATCTTCCTTATGTTATGTCTTTTATCTTATTTTGATTATGATGGGATATGTTATTAAATATCCTCCTTAATTTAAAATTTATTTCTAAATGATGATAAACCCCTTTCACTCTCATCAATCCCTCCCTTGAACATTCATACGCCCATGTTATGCTGTCGAAATTTCACCACGATTTTCCATGAAAAAACAAATGTGTAGTGAATACCCATTCCCCATTCTTATCAAAGGTTTCCACCTTTATGAACTTATAATTATTTTATTCATGAATTACATGTATTTATTCCACACTCATTGATCATTTAATAAAATATTATGATTAATGAATCCATGTTTTTTGATTTATATGATACACTTAAGCATGAGTATGAAATGAAAGTGAACGGTGCGCCTTAATTAAGTAGCACTCCAATGCATTGGGTAATGTTTAGTCTCATGAGATTTCAAGTTTGGGAAAAATATTAAACCTGATTCCTTTATGGGACTTTTTCGATCATGATTTCTTGTTAGTTATCCTTGATATCTGCATATGATACATTGTTTTAAGTTGTTTCCACATTTCCCATGTTTCCTTTATGATTATCCTGATATATCATACATTATTATTGAATTTTACAATTATCACCCCTTTTATGCCTCATTGATATGCCTGTTTTCTAATATATATTTCTTTCTTCATGTTATTCAAAATTTATTCCTTTACTAGGATTTATAGCTCACCCATTTCTTATTTATTTTCCTATTTTCATGATATATTATGATCATGTTAAGGATGTTTTCAATAAAGATGATGTATTCCCCATTTTATGTTGTTATATAGTGTACCAAGTTCTCAAAGACACTAACATTCTCAATCTTTTGGGTTTATTAAGTTTTATTATATGTAATAAATCATGTTTTAATATGTAATAAATAGCATGGTTGTTATAGTATAGGACTCAATAAAGGTATCGGAAGAACATCAAACAGAAGCTCAAAATTCATTAATATAATGGAAGATTGTTGTGATTTACTACTCAACTCCAGTTTCCCAGTGGATTCATGGTTTTTTTACTCTATTATCTACTTTCACTCAATGGATAATCACTGGTTCATGAAAACCAATGTATTTATAATATTTATGAAGGTTATTTTGGTGGATGATGAAGCTATGGAAGTGATCATAGAGAGATATGTTAATCTCTGGATGAAGAATGAGAGATTACAATGACAGAATGAAGTAAGGCATATTACTATTATTTGGAGGAATCTTATCTCAGTAGGGAAGCTTGTTGAAGAATGTGACAGTACTAATTTCAACAATGAAATCTAGAAAGTGGCATGAGGATCCATGGTTGTTGAACATGGAGTAAATAATGGTACACTTTACTTGATCGAAAGTTTAGATGGAAGTACAATGGTTGGAAGGTCAACCTCAAATGATATGGATATATGCCATTGTAGACTCAGTCACCTCATATATAAGACCATGAAATTTCTATTAGGGAATGGTGTTATAAGTATTGATCATAAAAAATTCGTAAGTTGTGAGAGTTGTGTGCCTCAAAAGAAAAAATGAGTAGCATTCAACTTGAATGGATAGAATAAAATATCATGGATGATGGAACATGAACACATGGATTTCTAGGTACCTACCTCAATTTATTCTCATTTAGGATTGTGATACTTTATTAGATTCATTTACGATTCCATGAGTAAGGTATGGGTTTATTTTCTTAAAAACTCATATGTGTTTGATGCCTTTGTTTAGTGGAATGTTTTGGTGGAGTTAGAATGTGATCAGAAGTTAAAATGACTTAGATCTAATAATGGTGGTGATTAAAATGGTATATATTTTTGAAAAAAAAATTAGAATAAGTTGATCAATATTGAGATAACAGTTCTCATAACTCTATAGAAAAATAGAGTAGTAGATATGATGCACCAGACTTTGAAAAATTAGAAAAGATGCATACGTGAAAACTCTGAGATATCCAAGTCCAAATGGGAGGAAGAAATTAACACAACAGTATATTTTTCCAATAGAAGTCTAGCTTATACAATGGGACAAGGTTTACTATAAGAACTATGGTCTGGTAAGTTAACGGAAGTATCCCATCTTAAAATCTTCAGTTTCATTTCATGTTCTCTTGTTGTTGGGAAGGATAGAGACAAAATGGAGGCAAAGTTGGAATAATGTTTTCTTATAGGCTATGGAAATGAAGAGTCTAGATAGAAACTATGGAATGATGGTCAACATAATATAATCATAAGTTGAGATGTAATCTTCAATGATAGTAACTGGGGTAAAAAAATGTTGAGGGTGTGAATTCAACTACTAAAGCATAAATGGGTCGGGTTGAAAGCACCTAAATTTTTCAAATATTGATAACTACAAATATCAGTACAAGGTCACTGGAAATTCGACCAATAAAAGATGTTCCAGAATGCTTGAGAACTACATAAGTCCAATATAAATATCTGGTGGAATATCAATTGTAATTAGGGGCACCATAATTTTAGGAACCAAAAACAGAAGTTATGGTAAGTGTAGAAACATCACTAGGAATATATTATAGAGTCATACCACTAGTCTAGAAATACGGGTTCAATACAAACTTCTTTACTTCTAACAGGCACTAGAGAACCTGAATGTCCATAAGAGTCAAAAACTATTAGTGACTTGAAGAAACGTGATTTAGTCATGGAGAAAGATTTAAATTATCTAAAGTTCAATAGAACTTCAGAGCTAACTGAACTACTGAAAGGGAAGAAGGTTCCACATAACAAATACTTTTACAATTTGAAATAAAAATTTTACGGAAGTAGAATATACAAATCATGTTTAGTGGTGAAATAATTCCAATATAAGGAAAGAATTTATTTCTCATAAATGTTTTCAATTATATTAAAATATATTATCATATGTAAAGTTTTAATCATTGTTGAATTCGATCGTTTACACTTTGTGAAGATGGATGTTAAGACTACCTTTATTCATGGAAATTTTGAGTATGAGATATATATGAAGAAACCCAATGGGTTTGAATACCATCGGGAGTAGGTCCTTTTATGAAAAAGAAATCAAAGTCTTTGCAGTTTGAAATAGGCACCTCGAAAATGGAACTGAAAGTTTGATATTCTCATGAATAAAGAATTTTTAACAAGGAGTGACTTTGATCATTGATGTTATCAGAAGTTATGGAAAAATGGGTCTTACATTTTACTCTTACTAAATATGGATGATATGTTGCTAACTGTTTCAAAGATTTAATGGGTTTAGGAGATAAAGTGTAAGTTGTATGGAAGATTTGAAATGAAGGATCTTGCTCATTCTAATAAAATATCAGGGATGAGGATAGAGGGGGATTATAAATTCAGTACTCTAGAGTTATCTTAGAAACAATAAATCTTGAAGATCATCCAGTAATTTGGGGTGGCTGGATATAAATATTCCAGAACTCCCTTTTCCAGACACTTCAAGTTATCAAATGCATAGGTACTTTCAATGGAAGATTATATTCTTTCTATGATGAAAGTATTGTATTCTTAATCTATCAAAAGTTTGATGTGTGCACTGATATGTACATGTCTAGATATTACCTTTGAACTATGATTTGTAAGTCAGTTTATGTCAACCCATGGGAATAATCATTGGGAAGTTGTGAAATGGAGAATCTGATACATTAAATGATTTGTAGATAAAACATTGTTTTTTGGGGAAGATGATCCTTTTTAAGGTTTTTTCATGCGGTTTTTAGTGATTCTAACAATCATAAAAGTACAATGGGTTTTTTATTTACATTTTGTGGAATGATAATCAATTGGATGTCATGCCTACTGCCGGTGGTGATTTTTTACAATGGAAGTATAATTCGTAGCAGCTATGAAAACTGAAAAGGATTTTATCTATTTAAATTTCCTATTTAAGGATCTGGGTAAAGAAAAAAATAGAATAATTTTATTCAGTGATAGTCAGTGTTATATTTACCTTAGTAATAATCAATCATTTTATGAAATAATAAAACATATGGACTTGAAATTTCATTTCATCCATAATCGGTTGTAAAAAAAGTGTTAGAGCTATAGAAGATTGTAGGGAAGAAAATTTCAGAAGGCATGTTGACAAATGTGTTGGTCCAAGAAATATTGAGGCAATATAGTGCCTCAATAGGACTTATCTGAATGAATTAAAGATAGAGGACATTGTATGGGATCATAAGAAGGATGTTGTTTTTTTCAAATTGTTGAAGGATATCGATGTGGTTCCTTAAATCAATTTTCGAGTTGAATAATTTTGGAAATGTGAAGCTTCTTTAAATTACTAGAAGTTCACTTACCAGAAGTTCATAATCCAGAATTTCACTATGGTATTGTCAAAACTGTAGACACAAGAAGCTTAGACATGTGGGTAAGCTTACCAACAGTTCTAAAATTTATGATGGATTTTCATATTAGACATTGGACATGCTGAATAGTGTATTTGTTGGGATGGCTAATTTATTGGATGCCTCAAATGAATAGTGAAGTCAATAGATGGATGACTGTAAATGTCAGATGGTGGTTCAACCTATTTGGAATGAAAAATGTCTCTATAAAAGGAGGTAGGACCAGCTATTCTCTTAAGATAGTATTATACCATACTTACTAAAAAATTGTAATACTAGATCATTAGATATAGTATTTGTAATTCTTATAATTTTGGTAATAAAAATAATTTTAAATTTTATCTTATGGACATGGGATAAATTTTCAAACCACATAAATTTTTTTGTATCCAATTTACTTTTCATATTTTTATCCCTTTCTGAGTTTGAGTGTGTGTGACACATCTTCCAAGTGGTGATCAGGGTGCAGTACGCATTCCTAATTCCAGTGTTCCAAGCCAGTAAGGGAAGAAAAGGTATCTAATTATGAAGCAAAAAAAACCAGTGGATAAAATTGTTGACTAACTCAAGGCTTAACTATCTTGTGATTGCATCTATTTTTTAGACCAAAAGGATTTGTACATTGTTTTAGTTGATATTCCACTTGTGCAAAATTTCATTGAATTTTTCAGATGGCATACCATAAATTTATAGTTTCACATCAAACCCCTTACTCATATTAAATATGAATATTTATTATAAGATATTAACCAACGAACATGAAAAAATGAGGTTTCAAAATAGAGTTTTGGAGGAAATTATTTTAGGGCGTACAATTTATTTTTGAGGATACATTTCTATATTGGGAATGAATCCCACCTTTGGAAGTTACTAAACATGAAAGGTAAATGAAAGGACATTAAAATTTAAAAAAATTATTTGATTGCTGATAAAAAAACTAAATTAATATAGTTAATAAATAAAATAATAATGATAATAATATATTTTAATAAATAAAAAAATGTATTAAAAATTGATATATTATTTTAATATTAATTAAAACATAATAATAAATGTGAAATATTTTTATGGTCTACAATTTTAATGTATAATTTTTTATTTTAGATATTACTTATATAGGACATAGAATAAATTAATTTTTTTAAAAAGAAAACTTACATGACATTCAAAAATAATGATCATGATGTTCCTAATAAAAATAATAACCCATGGTACACTGAATTTGACATCGCATTATATTAGCGTCATTCTAGTTTTTTATATTACTGCTATTTCATTTGTTTATATAGAGAATAATTATATTTAATAAAAAAATATTCACATAATATTCACTTTACAAGGTAGGTTTGGGGGTGGGGTACAAAGGAAATAAAGCTACAGATGTAGAGATTGTAGTTGATCTTATTAGATATGAATTATTTTGGGGATATCCCATTTATTTTTAAAACACATTAAGTTAACTATGACATTCTGAATTTTTAATTACCCATTTAACTATAAAAAATAAATTAAAATAATTAAAAATCTAAAATTTATTTATAAATATAAATTGAATGTAAATGGAATGAAATAATAGTATTTTACAATATTATTATAATTTAAAATTATATAGTTAATAAATTTATTATTATAAATTTAATAATATTGAAATTTAAAATTAATTTTTAAACACGATAGGAACAAGATCCAAATTAAATTAATATGTTTCATAATTTTTTTGTATTGTAAATTATTTCTAATGTTAACAAAATATCTCAGATATTATATTTTTATATTAATATTTAGCCAGTACACACACCTGCTATCTCCTTCTGACTAAGGGAGGAGTGAATGAATAAGTGGAAGTGGATGTGACTATATCATGTAGTGTATTAGATCAGGAATTGTGTGAGCCCTCATCTTGTTAGGAAGAACTCTCTAGGGAGCTTAATACCGATGTACCTTTTAGGTCTGGCTAGAAAAAATATAATGACACTATTGATGATTCTGAGTTGAATAAAATGAAGCATCCAGGTAGTGTTGATCATGTTGATTCTAATGTTGAAAAATCTTTTTCTACTAAACTTCATGCCATTAATAGTAATATATACAAGGGTGATAAGAAACCCATGATGGATGGAATTCTAAATGCTCCAGTACTTCAGCAACGGAAATCTCGTGATGCTTCTCTGGACATTGGAACATGTAGGGATATTTTCTTAAGGAATTTTGCTCGGTGTGGAAATCAAGTTGTTTCTGCACTTGATGCGGATCTATCAAAGGATGAGGCCTGTAATGAGAGAGAAAATGTTGAGACTTTAGCTACCAATGTTCAGACATCAGAGAATCTAAAGAGTCCATCTACACTTGGAATGACTAAATTGGAATCAATTGCTTAACTGCTTGTAGCAGAAATGTCAAAAGATACGAAGGAATCTTCACCCAAGCAATCGGTTCATTTTAATGAAGGGAAGGTAGATATTGTTTTCTTAGTTCAACCACAAATGATACAACCATGCATTCAAGAGGAGACATATTGTAGTGAGATTAATCCAATGATGAAACATAATGTTGAAGTAGATGAGGAAGAGTTAGTGGGATCATGGACACAAGTCAAATCATGTAAATGTGGTCATCATTCAAGAAGTCGTGGATAGGGATGCGGCCAAATTGATTGGACTACAAATAAAGAGGAGACTCAATTAGAAGATCCTGACTCGGATAACACTTACATTGGAAGTCTACTCTAAAAAGTAGAAAGGTTAGAAGAGAATTACTCTAGGGGTTGTAGCTGAGGATGTGGTCGAGTAATTGATTGGAGAACCTTGTGAGAAGAAGAACACAAGATTTCAATTAAGATCAGGAAAAAACTCAGGACTCCTTGATGAGGGTAATGATGCCTTATATGAACCTATCATTTCATCTATATGTTTTCTTTCTTTTATTTCAATAAAAATGGTTTTGACCCTACCTTTCTAAAAATAAATATTGTAATAAATATAATATAGTATATTTATAATATAATATATTGTAATATAATATAATATATATTAAATTTGAATATATATTTGTATTACAACAAATATAATTATATCTTAATAGATATACCTACTCAAAAAATTCATGATAATAAATATATATTTAATATATATTTAATTATAATATATATTTATATTATATTTAATTATAATATATATTTATATTATAGAAAACATATTTATTTAACATATTAATTATAATAAATATATTTATATAATTATAATATATATTTCTTTTATATTAAATAAATACATTATAATAAATATAATAAATATATATATATTTATTAAAATATATATTAAATAAATGTATTTATTATAAAAATATATTTAATAAATATATTTAAAATATTACAATAAATATATTAAATTGATTGTAATAAGTATATATTTATTAAATATATTAAATAAATATCTTAAATATATATATTTATTGTCATAAAAAATAAACATAAATATTAAATGTATCTAATTTAAATATATATTTAATAAATTTATTACAATGAATAAATATTTATTATAAATAAATATAAGTAAATATAAAAATTAATAATAATAATAAAATGTATATTTATTATAAATAAATATAAATATTCCTTATTTGTAAATATACATATTTATTATAAATAAATATAAATAATTATTATAATAAATAAATATAAATATTATTTTATAAATTCATCTTAATGAATATATTTATTTTATAATAAATCATTATAATTATATATATTATGATTAAATAAATATATTTATTACAATGAATATATAAAATTAAAATATTTATTATAGTAAATGTATTTAATATATATTTAGTTAAATAAATATATTTATTATAATATATATTTATAATAAATATATATTATATTATAATATATTATATTATATTGCATTTATTGGAATCAATTATAAATAATGAATCTTTATTATAATGTGTATATTATGATATATTTTTAAAATATATGTTTATTATAATTTACATGATATTGTCATAAATATTTATAATATATACATTTCATAATATATCATAATATAATAAATCTAATATATTATAACATATTTGTAATAAATTTGACTATATTTAATAAATATAAATATAACCATATTTATATTTATATAATACGCACAATAATATTTATTATTAAATATAATATAATATATATATATATATTATAGTTAATTATGTTTATTGTAAATTTAATTCTAATATATATTTAATTATATAAATATATTTTTAATTTTTTTATTATATTTATTATAACTATAAATATATTTATTATAAAAATATAAATATGGTTATATTTATATTTATTATAATCATAAATCTAATTATATTTATTAAAATTTATATATAATTAATATAATTAAATAATTATAAATAAAAAATATTAACAATCTTCCTTTGAGGTGAATATATTTTAAAGATTCATTTGGGTGTTCCACTGATAAGGTATCAGGGCTTTTTGCTAATAGGTGTTTGTTCAAGTGGAACGCCCACCGTTAGATGCATATTAGATAGGGGTTCGACCCCGACTATCTATGATACCCTATTAAATTTGGAGAACGATGTAACCTAGTGTGTTGACGCTAGGTGTGATGATAGGGAGGACAACAACAGGGGGATGTAGGTGATTTAACACCTAAAGATGTTGGGGTGATGTAGGTTGTCGACGGCCTCTAACGGTACTTGTGCATATGAGCACAGGAAAGGACCTTGAGCCACAAGGCCTCCGAGTCAGCACCTGTGGGCAGAAAGTGGCATGACAAGAACAGGGAGAACTAATTTCCACAACATAAAGGCAGTAAAGACAAACACTTTCAAGTGGGTGACCACAATAATTGGGATATGCATGCGAACACTTATCATCCACCCTTTTGTCTAATGGATCGCTGATGTGGAATAGAGGGTTTCACTGATACATGATTATCTTTGCTTGAGAACTATCTATGGTTGTGGAGAAAAAATTTTGTGATGTAAGAAAGGGCCACACGGGCATCATTGAGTGGGGTGCTTGAAAAATTTATGATTGCATTGTAATATACCATCTAGCCCTCCCCCCACCCCGTGGATGGAGTAGTGACATGTCACTATGTGTCAGTCCATCATGATGCAAGGATTCATTTTGCTGGGGGTGAAACCTAGAGACTATGATCTTGGTGTGATTATCACTGAAAAGTTGGGCGGTGTGACCTGAAACTTGTGGTGTGACATGATGAGTACAGCCCACTTAGGGCCTTAGCACTATTGGGCCTTTAGTCTATGTGTTAATGGGCCTATGGGCCACTTGTTCATCGAGTCATGTAAGGGTTACCATTCAACCCAATTAAAAAGAGACGTTTATTTCCTAATAAAAAGGGGACTTGACCCAAATATATTGGGAAAAATAATAATTTAAAACATAACCATTAACAATAAATATTTTTTTTTAACTGTAGAAACAATTTATACCCTTCCCACTGTATAATTTCCATCCTTTTGAACCCCCATCTCATTCATCATCTCCCTTACCATCATTTTTGGAAAAGGAGAGATGTTCTCTATATTGTAACATAAGATAACTAAATCCCATCTATTAGTGCTAGCACTGGTTCTCTTAACATGTTCGGTCGATGCCTAACTGAGCCCCGCCTTCTACTCCACCTCTTTCCCCAACCTCACAACCATCTTTTTCCATATTCTCACCAATGAACCTTCAACATTTGGATCGGATACCACCCCATCTACCTCCACTTCCATGACCGCTTAGTTAACATTTATAAAACCTATCTCCCCCAACCTTGCTTTTGATAAACTCATTGCTCGCATTCATGGACATACAGGTTTGTGAAAAATTGTTTGTTCGAAACAATTCCATGGACTTTGAGATAGAGAAGTACATTGTTCCCAATGCCAACTCCACTAGGTACTCCAGAGTTGTGGATACAATCAATACCCATCTCAAATTCGGCTTCCCTCGAAGGGTTTTTAAAAAAAATATACAAATAAAAAAAGATTATTTTTAAAAAAAATATGTCAAAACATGTTCACGACCTTAATATCTATTTGATAAATCTTAAAGGTGTTAAGGCACATCCCTCCTTTACCCCAGATCGATGACATGAAAGTGGTGTTACCTTCTAATGCACCTTTCGTGTAACACCCCAGGATATTTTAAAAGAGGAACATCATGTTTGATAGTGTATATAACATTAAATACCAAGCTTAGAATAGAATTCAACACCTCGATATGAAAGTTGTAGGGCTTCATTAGATAGGTAGGGTTGAAGCGAGAGCCAATGGTCATGATTGGAGGAGGTTGCGGTGATCGATGGTGTCTTACCTTTGATGTTGGTAGTGGGCTCATCGGCGGAAGGTTGTAGCGCAAAACGATGGTTTTCGATGGCCGCATGGAGGAGATCATCTCGATGGCAGTGGTGTTTCATAGTGTGTGGGTAACGTAGGATGGAGACTTATCACCAATAGGATAAAAGGAAAAAAACAATGGTTAGATAATTGGTTGGAGTCTTGAATCAGGTCAAAGAAGAAAGATACCACCTTCAATGTAATCAGTTTTGGATGAATGAGAGGGTATGAAATTTCCACCACTACTAGGCCCATTCATTCATTCATTGGGATTTCTTTATGAGTATCTGTGTAAGTCAGTCTCTTTGGATCAAACTAGTATCATCTGGGTGGGGAATGTCATTGGGTGCTTTGTCCTTGGGCCTGAAATCTCCATATATTAAGGCTTAGTTCCTATGGGTCTACGGATAATATAAAGGTTACCCCTCAAACTTTAAAATGGGATTATAAAAATAAATAAATAATATAAAAAATATAAATCTTTCAGTCATTCAAGCACACAACACTGGATTTAAACAAAACATAATACTCTATTAAAATATTATTATTTAAACATGACCGATATAACCCAGCCATTAAGTTGGTGGGTATGAATGGTAATATATAAATTATAAAAATTATATGGTTTATACATGTATAAAATAAATCTAAGTGTTATTTATTGAAGATAAAATAAGAATCATTCAAATGAAAAATAAATTTTTTCTGAAAACTGTATTTTTAAAAAGGTGGTTTAGTCCTACTTTACAAACATAATTTAAAATCAATTTTTAACAAATTTAGACAAAATATTTTAAAAATTAAACTTCATTTTTAAAAAATATATGTAAAAATTATTCTTAGGTAAATTCTTTATAATTTTCTGAAAAATATTTATTTTCTAATGAATAGTAAAAAACACATATTTTTATTGAAAACTTCTATTTCGTTTAAATTATTTAAAAAGTTTTATAATATTTTATATTGAATTTCAAATAAAATTAGTTTAATTATATTACAATTTAACTAATTCAGGTCATTTAAAACAATTTCATATTTAATTATGATATAAAATATTTTTAATATTTTGATGTTTTCTTTGGAAAAACTGTTTTTTAGACGCATCTATGAGTTTAATTTAAAATTAAATTATACCACTTTTATGAATTAAATTTGGAAAATTTGATTACATATTTACAATATTAATAATTTATATTATATAATAAGGCTAACATAATTTTTAACCATATTTAATCATGAAAATAGTAAAAAAATAATAATTGTAGTTAAGGTGAAAACGAATTTATCGGGGGTTAAACAATAAATATTTGGATTAAAAATAACCTAAAACTTATAAAAATATAATTATATGTATATATTTTAGCCTTATAACCCCTAATGTTTGATAATTATCCATTTTTTGGCTTGTGGCATGATAAAAGATGGGTATCACTTTTTATTTTCAAAAAATTCAAGTGTGTCCTCTACCCCACTAATAGAAGCCCACCCCTGTCCTCTCCTCTTCACACTTCCAAAGACCTCTTTTTTAGAAAATAACTAAAAACAATACCTTAATTAAATCCCTCCAAACTTCTTAGAGTCCTTTTTTTATCATAAATTCAACCTTATGAACTCTTTTGGTGAAACCCTAAAAATTTTTCTGAAGAAGAGGTAACGTTCTTAAACGAGTATTTTTAGTTTGTTTCTTCTTCCACCCATTAAAGGGTTATTAAGTAACGATAATATAAAAACCAAAGTATATAAAATATACTGAGATATTATTATGTTAATGACATAACCTATATCCATAAACACTTCTATCAAATTGAAAATGAAACTGTCGATCGTGTGTACGGTGGACTACCACCTCACGAACCAATGTAATTTATTTTCCATCACCACCATTAAGTGATGAATATAATGATGGATTTTACATATTTATAAGATATTTATTAAATTATTATACTTATTTAATTATGATATCACATATAACTTCTTAATTTTATTTATATGGGGGATACGATAACATTTCTCGTGTGTATGGTGGACTACCGCCTCGCAAAGCATTGTGATTATTTTTTCACTTATGCTTTACATGGAAGGTATTAAGGTTAAAATTAATGAAAACATAGGAAATTTATGACCTAAAATAATTTTTAAAATATAATATCACATCTAAATTCTTACCTTCCAATCCATTGGAAAACAATAACGTCACTCATGTGTATGTGTGGACTACCGCCTCCACATAGCGATGTGAAATACTTTTAATTTTATTTTTACATGGATGTAGATAAGGAATTATTTGATTAATATAAATTATAAATTTTAATTAATAATGATTCTTTAAATTTGAATTAATATTTATCTTCCTATCATTCCATCCATTGATAAAAAATGGAAATAGCGTTCATGAGTGCATACGGCTTACCATCTCCATGAACAGTGTAATCCATTTTCTATCTCTAACTTTTATAGATTACTATAAATACATATAAAATGAGTATATATGGTATTTGTATCATGGTTAAACTTTTTAAGATGATGAAACCATGATCAAAGTAAAAGGACTGAAATTACCAAACCAAAACATACATGAAAAACGAAACAATTATCACCCTAAATGGTGATTTTAACAAAGAATTTTTAATAAACGAGTGATAAAATACTATAAGTAAATTATATATGGTATGATATATATATATATATGATTATGTTTCATTAATATGTTTATAACAAATATATATTTATTATACATGATTTTTGACCATGTATGAAGGAAATCAGACCTAAGGCAAGGGTTTCCCATCTCACTTTTACTTCCTTGAGACATATGCCATATTCAAAACTTATTCCTTTATGTGGTGTATATAATTACCCATTTATATTTTATATCATGAATCCATTTATATTAATGGTATTTATAGTTTCATTTGATATTATTTCTTTTATGGGGCTTATGATTCAAAAGTTACCAAAATGGTAAGGGTTTATTTCACAATATCATCATTATTCAGGATTATTTATGTATGTGTCTCCCCTGGGTGAATTATATGATATTTATATCTTAAAATAAATATATTTTATTCTTATTTGGTTATTAATGAACTTTTTCAATTAATAGTACCATTTTTTATGAGAAAATATTTTTAAGAAAATCTAACTTTATTTCTCCCTTCAGTCAAAAATCCATTTTCATCCAAATCCATGTTTTCTAAAAACATTTTAAAAAAATGTATTTAAAATTTTCTAAATGATTTATCAAATAAATTTTTAACCATGTTTTACTTTTTAAAAATTTTTTTGAAAGGAATCTTCTTTTCATTTTCTGAATGGGGCACTTTTTACCCTTTCTTAACAGTGTGAAAGGAATGTTTTTTTATCTTACACAGCATGTATGGAATATCCCAGTATATTGAACACTAAATATTTATAAAATACCATTATAAGTTTCAAATGTTATTTTCAAAGAAAAATATTTTCAATATACTTTAATGAACTTTTATTTTTAAATAGTTATTCAATGTGAAAAGGTTAGTTTCCTCAAGAATGTTTTTAATGAAATTTTTATGGTATTTGTATTCATCAACGACATCAACCCTTTACTGTACTTATGATCCAAAGGGGATATGTTATATTGATATCATCCTTATTCTCTTTTTTGGATTCTTTATGATCACTTTGACTGAGGATGTACAATTTTATTACCGTTCACTATATTACACTTGATGATTTGTGATTATGTTTACTTAATTAGGGTAAGTATTAACATTTTGTATGTTAGTTTTTCAATATAAATGTTTATATTGATTATGTCTCTCACATTTCATATGAGGTCTATATTGGAATTATTAAGTGACTAATGGGGCCTAGTTTATAAATATTCCCTTAATGCATCAACATGCCTTATGAGACAAAACAGTTGGCCAAAATAGATTATTTTTTCCCCATAATTTTAAAATATCCTAAGAAAGGTCTTGAAAAAATGTTTTATGTTTCCAAAATTATGAATTACATCATTATGAGATTAGTTATTGATATTAATGGGATTATTCAACAAGTAGAAATATTCATGGATAAGTTTCAAGCTCATGTGATTATTTATATGGATTTATTTGATTATAGTATATTCATTTCATATTATGCTCTTGTTATTGTTTAAATGGAATGTGTTTTGGTTATTTACCTTTCCATATTGATTATTCTTTTTTATTCGTGATTGATTTCACTACATGATTAACTTTACTAATAATCTGAGATTATGCCTTTATTATGTTTTATTTTCCATAGGATACTATGAATTGTTTTGTTATTTATATGCAAGGATATTCTAAGCGGAATAATGGAATTATCAAAGGAAATACTTTCTGTATTTTATTTTTTGAAAATGTAATGTGAATTTCAAGTATGTATCTATTTTATCAAGAATAATACATTGTTTGGACTTTCAGGATATGATTTCTTATATCTAGTTCAAATATAATAATATAACCACTGGCACTGGGCTACTAATGTCAGGCTCTTTATATTTCTCTTTTTATTAGGCAAAAGGTGTTGGTGTGAAAATGTATTTCACCTAATAAAAGGTTAAATCCATTTGGGGTGATAAAAACTTCCACCTAATAAAAGGAAAAATGAATTTAGGGTAATAACACATTTCAAACCACCCCTAAGACACCCCACTTCCTTCACTCATATTTTCCCTCTCTTTCTCTCTAAACCTCACCCCATCTCTCTCTAAGATTTTCTAGATTTTTTTCTCCCTTCTATGCGGCACTTTTGGTGATCTTAAAGGTGTAAAATATTTATTAAGCTTCATTTAAATTTATTTTTCAAATTTATTTTAATGTTAATTATTTATTTAGTTTAGTTGTTAGTTATTTTTAGTTATTTTATCTACTTAGTTTTTTATTTAATTAGATACACTACAACAAATGCCGATCCTAGCGGCGGTTTTTTTCCGGTTTAGCGGCGGTTTAAACCGCCGCTATATTGTGTGGCGGCGGTTTACAAAAACCGCCGCTAAGTTTGGCGTCGGCAATCTATTAGCGGCGGTTTTTTTGATTCCGCGGCGGTTTTAGAAATGTGTCGTATGTCCGTCATTTAGCGGCGGTTTTGCTTCATTTAGCGGCGGTTATATGGGTATCTTATTTAGCGGCGGTTTTAACCGCCGCTAAATTCTGTCGTTTGATGCGCCTATTCTGCGGCGGTGAAAACCGCCGCTAAATATCAACATAATATATTTAGCGGCGGTTAAAACCGCCGCTAAATTCTGCCCAGTTCATCATTTAGCGGCGGTTAAAACCGCCGCTAACGGATTCCCGGTTATTTAGCGGCGGTTAAAACCGCCGCTAAATGCTCACAGGTATGGCATTTAGCGGCGGTTAAAACCGCCGCTAAACGTTGAACTGGAAAAAAAAATACGTTGCATCTGCTACACCACTGCCCCACTAACCAAGCACACAACCATACACCAGTTTCATAGTTCCAATTTAACTACATCAATTACCAACCACCTACATAATCATTTACCATATTTATATATTTAATTACAATCCATTATATATTCAAGACCTACATTTTTTTCAACCTAATTTAAGCAAAATTATCCTATTTATCCATCATCATTCATTTACTAGGATTTACCATTTCAAGAATTCCATATCTACTGAGTAACTAACAAGACACAATGTTATAAAATTCAAACACATCCAACCCACAATTTTTGCATCACAAATCATCACCTTATCCATAATCCAAACTCATAAAGTAACCATAACCATAATTCCATCTATTATGCAAACTATCAAATTAAATCAACCTCACAAGAAAAGGGAAAAGACAATGATTCCTTGTTTACAGATAGGAAATTCAATTACCATAAGTAAAGACATTATCATTTTAATGTGAGGTGATTTATCAAATTAAATTTTAGAAACAATAATAATTTCATAGAAGTAAAAACAATTCATAATAAACAACAACCAACACACATTCATAGAAAAGCAATATCATGAAAAACCTAAAGCACATTTGATATCACCCCTTCCCATTAATTTTAATATATCCAATTAATTATTTTCATTAGGAAATATCTTAACTTCCACCCAAGATGAAATAGTAGTATTATAATATCACATATTTAAAATAGTAATGAGGGAACTCAAATATCCTACCTTAATTAGAGATTTAAGGAGAACCATAATCGCAACAGAAGAAACAAAGGATCAAGTTTCACTAGGATATAAGAGAAACCCACCAAAACCTATCCTCAGAATCCCATCACCCAAACACACTCATAACTCAACCAAAAATATAGGGGTTCTCAACAATAAACACCCAAAATATTGGGAATAATAAAAGGTAGAAAGGAAAGAAGAAGGAAACTTGAATAAATGGAACTCAATTATCCACAATCCAAGAGGATAAAAACATTAAGAGAGATGGTAAAAGGTAATCAATGGGATTTGGTGTTATTCAAATATCAAATTAGAAGAAAGAAAATCAAAATAAGTCCATATGTGCCTTCTATTTATAGAGGAAATCCCAAATGGGTTCTCCATAGTGTGGAGACATCCCAATATGCTGTGGTCTCCCTTGGTTAAAGGAGATCTAAGTCACCCATATCTCTTTCCTGCCTTTCATGTGTTTTTAAAAAAAATTGACCACCACCATATCCTAGAACATGGAATGGACCAAGGTGTGCTGGATCCCTCGATTCCCTCCATGAACATCCACTATGACATAACATAAAAAGATTGGTTGTTTTCTCCTCACCACACCCAAGACCACGACATGGTTAAACCTAGCTCCCCGTGCTACACAGGTGGTACCCAAAAGTGAAATGAACAATATAATTCCCTTCACCGTGCATATTCTATTTCCCATGTTACACAGGGTGGACATCCATTCACCATTCCCAACAACATAACCAACCATACCATTTCACTCTTTGTGGTGATATCCTAACATCACACAACCATCTCCATAGACAACCTACAAGAACCAATGGCCAAAACAACCATCACCACAACCAACAACATGGAATGGTGACCCTTTGAATGCACATAACTCTCACCAAGACTCTAAAACACCTCTAAAATTCCTTTTAGTAGAAACAAGACATGGAAAAAAGTAAAGGGAGTGACTTTTGAATTCTGGACCCTCAAAACAAAAATCTATTAAACAATTATCATCCTTGAGAATCAAAACAAAACATAAACACATCACAATGTAAAAGTATACAACATCCAACACAACTCATAGAATATATACACAAAAACAGATGAATGATGTATATTTTTATCGGAAAACAAAAAAAAATTGGTGTTTTATTCACCCATAATGCAACTAGGTCAAAATTAATGTTCCCAAAAAATCCCACAACTTATTGAAATTCAATTCCAGATTTCCATCGATTAGGGGATTGAAAGTCATTTTAAAGAGAGTTTAGGTAATGGAGGGATTCCATATTCCTCCCAATAATGATGATATGAAATAGGAATTACATTCTAAACAATTAATTATGGTATCATGGGGAGTCCTAAAACCTCATCCATGTACAATCATTCTTAATAATGTATTTAACTGGACTCCTTGATTTCTATATAATGTTATGAAATCATTATTCAATATATGATCACATATCCTCCCTAATATTGGGGATACATTGTGACCATCACAATTTTGACTTCCACCCACTTCCAATTGGTATATAATGATTTCATGAATGTACACATCTAAGAACTAGTATATGAATTCATAGATCATATATATTGTGAGCCCCATTTATATATCTTCTTCTATTATAACACTGAATGATATAACCACAAACCAGATGTATTCAAACCTATGAGGGAAGGATGTATTCAAGATAACCTCATCATTCAACCACCTCGGGTGATTTTTAGACCATATATCAATCATAAAAAACCTATCAGATTCCTTTAAATGGTGTAATATATCATCTACAATTAAAATGGGTAATAATTCTTGATTTTATGATAATTAAACATTAATTACTCCAAACATAGTCTCAGAATACCATCTTAATACATAGAGAACAACACTAGAGTGCTAAAAAGAAATAATTTTCAGCAAATGAAATGCTTTTACTACAAACCAACTGTTATCATACTTGTTCAACACATCAACAATACTACTACTCATCATCTGATGCTGCATCGTCACCCTCTCCACCTTCATCTCTACCACCTGCTGCCACCTGTAAGAACATTATATTGAAAATTAAATATTGTTGCATATTTATAATAAAAATTAAAACCAATAAAAGTTTGCAAACTAAATGATTTTGATTTTTTTGTGATTTACCTGCTCACCACTACCCGATGCACTACCACCGGGGGCATATCTGCTCATATACTGACGTATTTCAAGCAACTCTTTCTGCAAATCAGATATCTGATTCCCCTGCTGGTGAACTGTGTTTCGTAGAGCAGACATCTCCCTCTGAGCATCTTCAGGTATGAAATGACTATAACCAGGAGTGGATGAGGCCGAAATCCCTGATGGCATGCGAAAGACCTCAGATGGTACGGGTCCCAAACCCATCCCGCGCACTCTACCAGGATGCTCCTTCCCAAGGACTTGACCAACCGGGTCATCCTGGGAGACTGAGTAGGATTGCCCAGGATTGGCATCCCATTTTTCTTTAATTTTTACCTATAAATCAAATATCAATATATATTAACACAGTAAAAACTGATATTAAGTTATTATAATAAATAATTGACTTCATACCCCTACTTCTCTGGCAGGTTCATTAACAAAACTTCCATCTGTTTTTTTATGAACATCCAGCCACAGTTCTGTTCGGGATGCTTCATGCCCTAAACTCTGTGACTGCATTAAACAAAGATAAATCATCAATCAAATATGTTAAATAGATATTATTATTTTATAAATATTTAAACTAATTAAAAGATTACCAATGACATTCGGCTTCTTGAAAAGCTTTTTGAACCCGCAGTGTGCGGGATTACCTGCTTCGCCCGGTTTGAAGCATTCTTTCTTGAGAGATCCTGAAATAAATAAAATTCAATTTAATAGTATTGTATTCAATGTCTATCTCCTCTTCATGTACATTTATAAATGTAAAATGAGGATAATATAATAATATATATTTCAATACCATCCGCTTCTCATCACGATGTCTATCGACAAAAACCTTCCACTGTTCTTTCGGTACCCCACTGGGTATCTTCTCATACATCTGCTGCACGGTCAACGAAGAATCGTTGACATCACACCACAACCTCCATTTGAAATCTTTCCATTTTTTTCCAAGATTTTTCAATGTCCACTTCCGTGCTATCACATCAGCAACGGTAAAGTGGAAGAACATCTGTATACAGAAATTCATTTTGAATATATTAGTAAAATGACATTCAATTAAACCATAAAGTAATAAAATTACCTTTATCTGAGAATCATAAACTTCATTTTTCCAGTTTGGAGGCATATGCCTCCAATCATCATACGAAATAGGCAGGGAAACGGGCTCCGCTGCCAGCTGACCTATAATCTGACCAAGTAAACCTGCGGCGTCATCCGTCGGGACCCCATAAGAATCAAATGGCACCACTATCTTCTTGCCATGCATGTTCCAAACATCAGAACTTTTTATGTCTCTTTCCACAGTTTCATTGTCTTCATCTGCAATGAGCAAACAATTACTATAAACAAAATGCAATAAATTTATTTAATTAAAATTTGTACCTATGACTGCGACCCTCCAGAATGTCCGTGACGAACTGGAGTGGGCGTGTCGCTGCCCCGCTGCTGAAGCTCCTGTAGGGGGAGGCGATGACTCATCCCCTAATGAGGCATCCACTGATGGTGTCAGAGATGGTGCAGGGGGAGATGATACTGTGGGGACAGACGGATCGTCATCTGTCGCAGAAGAAGAAGGAATAGTGTACCGCTTCTTCCTTGGCATTCCTGTCATTTAATCAAATAAAATTAAGTTCAGAATATATATTTCAAAAAATTCATGCAGAAAAAAAATTAAAAATGATAATAGATGCCCAGTATTAACAAACAATATATATATAACAATGATAATGAATGACTACAGAAATGAAACAAGTAGTTGCTGAATGAATAAATAATTGTACATACAATCATTTTCCCCTTCAATCATGTTGGTTTCCTGCTCCATTGCTTCATCCACTTCATTCATCCTTACTAGACCAATATTTTCAATATCATGATGGACAAATAATTCTGCTTCCTGTTGTTGATGAAATTCAATTGCAGAGGTCAAATCTTCCACTTCATCACCCATATCATACAAATCTCTTTGTATTACGTGAGTAACTACACTCCACCGTTCATCCACAACATCATTCACATAATATACCATTTTTGCCTGCGATGCTAAGATATATGGATCATGCAGTTCACGATCACCAACATCCATCAAGCGAGAGAAGTTTACAGAAGTAAATTGCAATGAATCTCTTTTAACACCTCTGATAAAATCGACCCATTTGCATTTGAATAAAACAACAGAAAAATGCCCGTGGTAGTTTAATTCAATAATATCATGCAGCTTTCCATAGTATTCCACTTCAGCAAATGTAAAAATACCACTATTCTGTGTTTTCAAACCCACTTCTCGATCGACTGTACGAAATCTAAAACCATTCACATTATAAGCGTTGAACTTTCTAACTTGTTTTATAGGACCTCTAGCAAGAAACTTCAAATCTTCTGAAAAGTCAGCTCGAGTATCAGTATTCATGATCTGAAAAAAAAATATAATTTAATAGATTTGCAAATTGTATGTGTCAAAGTAATATTCGTATTTATTGCAATATTTATAAACTTACACGTCGTGCAAACCATTCTACCAGCTCTTTATTCACAGCTTTCGTTATATCTTTTTCATTTCGTGTTCGGCTTCTCATTCGTCTCTTTGTTTGTATCCTCAACTCTTCAATAAATGGATCTGCAATTTCACTATTCAGCAGCACATATCTATGTGCCTGTAATAATTCCAATTCTGTTAGTGTCGCGTATGAGGTCCTCCCAACTGATCGGCCAATAGCAGGAAATATTTTTGATTTCTGATGCATTTGAGATTGAGTTGATGTGTCGTCAACACGTCCAACTCGAGTAAATCTTGTCTCAATATCATCCAAATATCTGGAACAAAAGGTGAGACACTCCTCGGCCAAATAGCCTTCAGCAATAGAGCCTTCTGGTTGAGCTTTATTTCTCACGTATGCTTTCAAATGCCCAAGATATCTGTGAAAAAATACTAATAATATTATGCATTTATTTAAATGCCAAAAAATGTTTACTTAACTGGAAACATATAAATAAAATACCTCTCAATTGGATACATCCATCGATAATGAACGGGGCCTCCTAATTTAGCTTCGTCAACCAAATGCACAGTTAAATGCATCATGACAGTAAAAAACGATGGAGGGAAGATCATCTCCATTGCACAAAGGGTCAATACAAACCTCTCCTGTAGGTTGTCCAGCTGAAATGGATGTAGAGCTTTCTCACATAACTGTCTGAAAAATGTGCAGAAATGGAGTACAACAGCAGTAACTTTTTCAGGTAATAATGTACGCAATGCCAATGGTAGTAACTGTTGTAACAAAACATGTGAATCGTGACTTTTCAATCCATATAACTTACGATTCTTCAAGTCAACACACCTCGAGATGTTACTCGAATACCCATCAGATACCTTCACATTCTTTAAAATTTGAAGGAACGTATCTTTATCCCTATTTTTCAATGAAAAAATGGCCGGAGCATACTTTTCATTCTCATCTGGCCAGAGATCACGTTTTATGTTCATTACTTGTAAGTCTTTGCGAGCATTGAGATGATCCTTCGACTTTCCATGCTCATTAAGTAATGTGAAAATCAAATTATCACATACATTCTTCTCAATATGCATCACATCAAGATTGTGGCGCAAAGAATTAAATTCCCAATACGAAAGTTTGAAGAATATACTTTTTTTCTTCCATTGTTGCGTTCTGATTTCACTTGACGATGCACTTCGCACTCGTTTTCCGCTATCATTCAAATGATGAACCTTCCCAAATTCTGTTTTAACATTTTCAAGTTGTGTCAATATTTCAGAACCGGTTAACAACTTTGGAGGTGGTCTACGATCAATGCAACCATTAAATTTTGATTTGTTCAGCCGAAATCTATGAGATGCATCAAGAAATCTTCGATGGCACAAGAAGCACCATTTTCTACTGTGAGGTAGCCGTTTGGGCTCGAAATCAAAGTTACAAACGGGACAAGCCAAACCCGTATAAGTGTTCCAACCAGATAAATTCCCAAGCCCAGGGAAGTCACTAATGGTCCACATTAAAGCAGCATGCATTTTAAACATTGTTTTAGAAGAAACATCAAATGTCTCAACACCGTTGCTCCATAACTCCTGCAATTCTTCAATCAAAGGCTGCAGGTATACATCAATATCATTTCCAGGCATTTGTTTTCCAGGAATAATCATCGAAATGATAAAATATGTTTGTTGCATACACATCCACGGAGGCAGATTATAAGGGATCAAAACAACTGGCCAAATGCTATAACTCGTACTCAAAGTCCCAAATGGGTTGAATCCATCGGCAGCCAATCCCAATCGAACATTCCTAGGATCAGCTGAGAAATCTGGATGTAATGAATCAAATGTCTTCCACGATTGGGAATCCCGTGGATGTCTCATTAACCCATCATTGTTATTATCTACAGCATGCCACTTCATGTGTTCGGCGGTTTTTGATGACATGAATAATCTTTGCAATCGAGGCTTCAAAGGAAAGTAACGCAAAACTTTTGCAGGTGTGTTCCTTTTCTTCTTCTCCGTGAAATTATGTTCAGTCGTACTTCCAACATCACCCTTTGACTGCCATCTAGAAGAAGAACATTTCTTACAATTCTGTCTACTTGAATCCTCTCCCCAGTAAAGCATACAATCATTGGGACACGCATGTATTTTTGTATAATTCAGACCAAGCTTGTTAACAACTTTTTTCATATCATAAAACGATTCTGGGATTTTTGCTTCAGGAAATGCATCACGAATCAATTCCAATAACATGGACATTGCCTTATTTGTAATTCCACATAGACATTTGATATGGTACAACTTCAGTAGAAATGAAAGCTTTGAATATTTCAAACACCCACTATACAACTCTTGATTTCCATCGGCAACTAAATCATGAAATGCATTTTCCTCACTGAAGTTTTCCCTTACATTTGGCTCCACAGAATCAAGAGGATCCAATGATATGTTACAATCTTGATCTGCTTGTGTTACAGTCTCAGAAACATCACTTGTCACGTTGCAATTTGTAGCACCCTCTTCTGGTTGTTCTGATATGTTTTGATGCTCATAGTGGTGTCTTGCAGTGCCGAATGCATCATTTATGAGGTTTTGCATTTCATTTTCCATTGTCGAAGAACTTGGGACCTCATTCTGTGGATTAACATCAGTCCTCAATCTTTCTGTATTGTTTGATTCTCCATGCCAAATCCAACACAAATATTGCTCAGGGAATTGCTTCAGTATTAAATGTTCATAAACTTCATCTCTCTTCAACCATGTTCTAAATTTACATTTAGGACATGGACATCTTATTCTCCCTTCAACGGATCGATTAGAAATTGCAAAATCTAAAAACCCATTCAAACCCTTAACATATTGAGATGTGTTCCTCGGTAATGTGATCCAACTTTTATCCATGTATATCACAATGTGCCTACACAAAATATACGATAGTGTAAGATTACAGAAACATAATATAATAAAGATGAACCATTGGCCATAAAGTATGCATAATATAATAAAGATGATTCATTGACCACATTTACCATTTCAGACCAACTGAACAAGTCTGGTCCATAGGAGACAGCGTCAACACCTCATTTAGGAGCAATAAGAATATCGGGATACACACTTATCATAACACCATCGATCACACATTTATGTTGCCTCAAACAACACCCCTTTAATGTGTGATCGAAACTGATCATAATGCATTTTAAATCAAGTTAACTACATGATCTTCATGTGGAAAAAGTTCATCATGTGGAAACTTTAAAGACAATTCATGCTATTCAAAAGTAATATTTTAGAAATGCTGGGAGATTGTGTGAGAGAAAAAAATTGGGAGATTTGGCTACACCATCCAAAAGATTAAGGGGTAAAAAGAGTTATCCCCACTCTAAAAATACCACCAGCTATTTAGTGTCTGTTGGAAGTGGTTTCTTGCATTTCCAGACACTAATAGCTAGCCGGTGGCACTGCAACTGTTTTGACTACATCTACCACCCGACCTCTCCCAAGGTTCCTATGATACTTTGAGATAACTCAAAAGCCTCCAACCATATCTAAAACTCCTCCATTGAGGTTTTCAAAGACTCAAAATTTGATTCTAAATCCCATTTCAAAATTCAACTTAGCCACTAAATTGAAAATTTAAGTTTCCCTTGATCTCTAAACACCTGTATAGATATGGGGTTTTACAAATACCATCCCTAATTAAAGCAAAGTGAACATAACTCGAAAGAGATTATAGTTTGGGCACATAAAAGAAAACATGATAACTATATACACATGTCAGTGTGTATGTAGGGTGTGAGAAAAAACATTCCCATTTGGATTCTACTATAGATTCTGTGAAATTCATTCCATATGAAATTTCAATAATTCTAGTTTAAACTACAGTTAGGAAAATAAGTTTCTCACATGTAATATTATCAAATAAAATATCACACCAAATTTCACATATTAAAAAATTTAATCCATTTTTAACTAAATAAGGAAAAAATAACTACTTTAAAACTTTAAATAGGAGACCTTTAATTTTTTTTTTCAGAACAAAACTAATATTTTACTATGTATCTATATCTTCTTAAAAACTCAAATATAAAACATAAAATTTTATTTCCTTTGAAAAAAAAATCAATTTAAAATCCACCATAATTTAATTCATTATATAAAACAAATAAAATCATAAGAATAAAGAAAATATCAATAAATAACTAAACCAATAATGAATAAGGAGTAACAAACACAAACACACAATGGTTTCATAATCCAATCAATCTTGGGGACACCATGAAAAAGAAAATGAAAATACCCTTTTTAATTTCATAAAAAATACTTGGTATCATGGGAAAATCACTAGGGTATAACATGAATGATATTGGATATATCTAATCAGAACACTACCTAATACATGTGAACCTAAATATTTTGGGAGCTACCATGGTCTCATTGGGTCACAAATCTATCCCATTAGCTCACTCGGTCTAATTGGGACGTAATCCCTAGCCAATGAATAATATACAGTAGGGTCACAATCATATAGATCTTTTACATAGCTACCTATGATCCCCATGATAAAACTCAAGGTATGTGAGGAAACAAGTAAGTCATATGATCATTACACAAATAAATTTTAAAACACTTTAACTAAATATCACATCACCTTCAATTCCATCTTAAGAAACATCCCCATTTCACAAAAAATTCCTATAATAAAGATATAAAATATTCTCCTCAGTAACAAAAATATATATGTATCAATCAGTACAAAATCAAGGGCCTTGACTAAGGGCTGTGTACATTTTTGAGAAAACCTCCTTGAAGGTGACAAACATGACTTTCTTTCAAAATTAGTCCAGGATAGCAAGCCATTTTTTTCCATTTTGAAATATTTATTTAAAATTTATTTAAATGAAAATAATAGAAATCCATACATAAAACCATTTAAAGGATCAATTTCCTTTTTTCATTTAAATCATTTGAAATTCCAAAACACCACCTTTTATTTAAACTTTTTATTTAAAACTACACCTTTTACCATTCCAAGACTTAAACATGGCCAATTGACCATAATAATTAAAATCAACATTAAATGATCCATATACACATTTTTTTAAATACTTGAAATTCAATATCACTTTATAAATGAGTAAACTATTGAAAAACCGTTATGAAAAGTAAGAAAAACTTGATATTTTTTTTAAATCCACTACTATTACCGCATATAGATTTAATTTAACAATAAAAGGAATTAGAAAACATTAGGCACTCAATGATCTTCTAATTAAAGGAAATTTAAAAAATTTACCTACCTCAATCAAGTGGAAGTCAAGTTAAAATGAGTCTACTTTTATAGAAAATATCAACCAAGAAAAGGGGAGCCCTCTAGAAGCCCTAAACACATAAAACCCCCATATTAGAACCATATCATACCCTAATATCCACCAACATATTTACTAGAGTTCATGGGATAAGTATAAAACAAGAAATAATGGGTGTAGGGGAGAGTATAGGGGATGAACAAGATGAAAAAAGCATTTACCTCAATAAATTTCTAGAAATCAATGGAGGAGAGGCTCAAAATGGAGGCCGCGGGGGGTGTGGCGGTCGCCGGAGGGCGTGGGGGGCGCGAGGGGCGCGGGGGCGCGGGGGTCACCGGCGGTCGAGGGGGGGGTGCAGGGTTCGCCGGGGGGCTCGGGTGTCGCCGGAGGTAGCGGGACGGGGATCGGGGAAGAGGGGAGGGTTTGTGAGGGGGATCGGGGTACGGGTATGCGATAGGGGAGGGGAAAGCGTCGCGGTTTTTCAAAATAGGTTGGGTTTCGCGGCGGTTTGTTAAAAACCGCCGCGAAATCTTTCACGGATAACGTTTAGCGGCGGTTTTGTGAACCGCCGCCACAAAACCGCCGCTAAACACTGTTTATGTTGTAGTGATAATATTTCACTATAAAAAAAATTCGACCTTAGTGGCGATTTTTTTCATGGTGGTCATTTAAACCATCTCTAGATTGTTTAGTGGAAATTAAGTAAACCACCCCATATTTTACATTAGACCAAAATTTAGCAGTGGTTTTTATAGTTTATTTGTGGATCTTATATGTTTCATTTTTTGGGTACATAAAATTGGTTTTTTATTCACTTGGGGGAATTTATTTAATAAAAAACAATGGAAATGGGGAAAATTAACATAACTGATGCTAAATAGATAAAATAAAGTCTATTTATCATCAGTTATCAAAAATAGCTTATAAATATATTAAATAAATGTTTATTTTAAAAAAAATCATAAAAAAATAATATGCATATAAAAAACTCAGTCATACAATAAACTAAACCAAAAATTTATAAGAAACTCATCACATATACAGAATCATACATCCACAGTTATATGTATACAAGCATAAATCAACCCATAAGATTAGTATAAATATATACATATATAATATGTACAACAACCACTATTAACCCATGACTAATACATCTATCGCATTCCCACTATTGCATCCAAATACCTCAATATCTATAGTCATCATATGTGAAACCGACCACATCATGTCGTCAACTAGAACAAAAATAAAATAAAAATCAGATCTGAACATAATAAATTAGAATTATATTATAATAATTAATAATATTTATCCATAAAAAACAATATGAGACATAAAAAATTCCTTCTGATGAATGTCATGGATCATAACGGTACCTACCATTGGCATCAATCACCACAATACAAACCAAAACATTTAAAAAAATAAACTTTAAGGAGAATAGAATCCAAATATATTTGGAATTTTTCATATAGAATTTTTTATTTTTTTAATCAAACAAAAATAAATTTTAATATAAAAAAATAATATATCATTCTTAACACTAAAACCATAAACTTACATATTTAAGGTATGATTCAACACTTATAACTCAAAAAAAATAAGTATATAAAAATCTAATCAATTTTTAAACTGGTGTGCATTGTTCTTGAAATTACTTGTTGAAACCTCCTTATTTTAATGATCATAAATCATGTTTATTATGTTTCTAATGAGATTACTATTTTATGATAGTATATAATTTTATAAATAAAATTATATAAGTATAGATAATTACCACCATTATTTTAGGTGTGCTACCTCCAAGAATGTTACTACCATGAATACTACCACCAGGAATGCTACCGCCAGGCATGCTATCGATAGGAATGATACTGCTAGGCATGTTACTTCCCGGCATGAAACTGCTAGACATGCTACCACTAGGCATGTTACTCCCATATGTGATGTTGTTAGTTCAAATCTACTACTAATGGAGTTTTTCTACCGTTATTTCCATCATGATACTTCCTAAAGTTCTAATGTTGGCTTATGTTATCCCCATGCTTGTTCTACAATCATATTTCCACCATTTTTCCCTGATTCATTTGAATTTAATTCTTCCAATGGCTAGTTTATGGGAGTTAATGCAGACACACTCACGTGGATTTTATTAATGATTTTTCCTAAATAAATTTATTGATTTATTGAAGACTAAGATAGAGGTTTCCTGATTTTCTACTCAGTATGTAGTTTTAGGATATCTTAGTTATTATTATTATTCAATGGATTATTTAACTTACATATCTATATATTTTTTAGAAGTCCCTCATGTGCGATGATGATTATTGTGGTTTTGTATTCTATATATATGTGAGTGTGAAATGGTAGAATTTATAGAAGATCAAGAACCATTCACACACTAAATCAGGATAAGTCTTTTAGAGCATCTAAATATAGAAAAGATAACCTTATGATACTATTTTGTCCTGTAATTTCATAGAAAATTGTTCTAGATCCTCACCAATCCAAATATGAGGACCCTAAAACACTTGAATCTATTCAGATTGGTAGCATCATCTTTTCATATCTCTATTCTCTTTCTATATCTATTTTATGCTTTATATTCAAGCAGTGTGATATTGTACTCTGTTTATTTATACACATTGTCTTGTTCACTTTAACTGGATTTTTTCGAACACACACTCTCAATCTTTATCTTTTTTGTATACCTACTATAATTATAAAAGAGGTACCACCTGGACTGTGTTGTTTTTATTCCCAGTTATAACTATGGAAGAGTATTTGAGCCAATATAGGATGGGTGGTGTTGTATATATACCTGATCTGAGTTGTGGATATGATTATTGATATAATAATATTCTTGGGAGAAGTTGATTTCCAAGTGGAGGGGATTATGTATCAAATTTAGACTGAACCCCGTGTTTAATTTGTTTCGTGTTTCAATGTTGTCTTTCATTATTTCAAATCTAGAACTGCATTTTTTAAATATTTAAACAAAACTATTACTTTTATAGTTATTCATAACTTGTGTTTATATAATTGTTTTTATTTAGTAAATCAATTTAAAAAGATAAAGTGATTTCAAATATTATTTTAATTGATCCCTGATCCCTCTTTGAGAAATATTTTTATAAGACAAACTTATATTATTCCACTATTTTGATAAAATGGGGTATTTTCAATTAACTTGGGGGGTTTTTTAAAGTTTTTTTAATAGAAATTTTTATTGGGAACTCAATTCACTCCCCCCCCCTCTTGAGTTACTTACTATAACCAACATTTGGTATCAAAAGATTTTAAAATATCTTTTCAACAGTAATTTAGTTTTATTTTAAGGATATTAAACTTCTATTATATCTATATTTATTTCTATGTATATAATAGAAAAGATAGATATGATACCAACATAACTCCTTATTTTAATGGCACAAACAATGCTCAGTGGAAATTTAAAATCAAAATGCATCTTGAAAGCATGGGTTTTGAACTTTTTATTGTCATTGAAGACAAATATGAATTACCCAAAACTACTAGAGCTACTTGGAGAGATCCTACTAAAGAAGATTATAATAATAATTGTAAAACCATGAATTATTTGTATTTTGGTTTGGGTGATGAGTAATTTTATAGAATTTCTTCATGTACAACTAATTTTGAATTTTGGGATACTTTAGTTGTTTCTCATGAGGGAACATCCAATGTTAAAGAAACGTGCATAAATAATTATAATATTAAATATGATAATTTTAAAAGGAAAATTTATGAGCCTATTTCTGATATGTATCTTATGTTCAATGATATCGTGTATACAATGACTTCATTAGGGAAACCTATTTCTGATAGAGTTCGAGTGATGCGCCTGTTGAGGTGTCTACTAGACAAATAGAGAGGAACTTCAGTATCAAATCAAGAGTCATGTGATATAATAAATTTACCTGTTAAGGAGTTGAGAGGAAAAAAATTTATGTGTGAATAAGAACACAAAGTGAAAAAATAAGAGGAGGATGAACCAAAAAAGGAAATTTGTAGCCTTCAAATATACAACTTCAAAACAAAAAAGAGAAAATCCAAGAAGATATCTCAAGTGATGAGGATTCACTTGCTAACAGGGATTAAAAATAGCCCATTTGGCTAGAATATTCAATAAAATATTTAAGAGGAATAAATTCTCCAAGAAAACTAGTTATAATGGAATGTATGACAATAGAGGAAATCAGAGAAAATATTTGATGAAATATGAAGCTATGAATGAGATATTGTTCTATGAGTGCAAGAGGAAACATCATATCAAATCTAGCTACCCTAAGTTAATATTTAATAAGAAATATAATGATAAGGATAATAATTACAATAACTACATGAAAGAAACTTGGAGTGATTTAGAAGACAACTCGAGTGATTTAGACTCAACCCAAGTGGATATACATGATAGATCCAACATGTGTTTTAAGAAAAAAACATTTGAGCTATATAATACTTTTCATGCTTCTCCTATTAAAATTCCTAATCATTCTAGAGATGAAAACAATGATGAGAAAATTTCTAATGAAGAAATGTTGGAATAGTGTAATATGCTGGAAGAATATTTTAATAAACTCAAAGAATAATTTAAGATTTTAAAGAACAAGCATTCCTTGAATAATATTTTTAAGACTGATCTTACTATTGAAAAATATAAAAAATCTCACTTATTGAAAGAGAATAATGAGTTAAAGTTATTTAATGAGAAACTAAATAAATATTTTGAAATATTTATAAATGGGATGAATACTCTAACAAAAATTCTTGTAAAATCATAATGCTCCCAAATACACTATTATAATTGGCTATCGGCCTAGACAAAGAAGAATAATTAAAAATAGTTGTATTAGTAGTTCTAGTTCCTTTATTTCGGAAACTAATTATTACTATTATAAGACTAACATGGTTTTTTTACAAAATTTTAAAATCTATATATAGAAAACCTGTTAAGAAATTATGGGTTCCTAAATGGTTGATTGCTACCATTTTTTAACCCAAGAATATTTTGGGTACCAAAGTCATTTTTTGTGTAAAATTTTTTTTGTAGGAAACCTTCTTGAAAAAATCCAATAAAAACTCATGGTACCTGAATAGTGGTGAATCTATACACATGACTAGAGACTATTCAAGTTTAAATAATCTAATCAAGTTTGATGGTGGACATGTATCTTTTAGTGACAATTCTAAAGGTAAAATTATTTTCCTAGTACAAATTAGTAATTCTAACATTGTTTTAATTTATAAATTATTATTTGTAGATGGTTAAAAGAATAATCTATTTATCATAGCATAGTTATGTGATGTTGGTTTTCATGTTAAGTTTTAAAATAATTCCTATAATTTTTTTGATTCTAAAAATGATTTAGTTTTTACTTATTTAAGAAATGATACTATTTACGCTATTAATTTAGATTCCTTATTTTATCAAAATACTTCTTGCCTAAGTGTATTTAAAAAATAATCTTGGATTTGGCATAAGAGATTACGTTATTTCAGTATTAATTCACTTATTAATCTAACTAGGAAAAAGTTGTTCAAGGATCTACCTAAACTATAATTACCAAATGGAAAAATCTGTAAACCTTGTCAAAAATGGAAACAATACAAAATATCATTCAAATAAAAGAAATAAGTTTCAACTTCTCAACCCCTAGATATGGTTAACATTGAATTGTTTGGAATTTCTGGAGTTTCTATCCTAAATGAGAAGTACTATGTTTATATTATAGTAGATGGATTTTCTAGGTATACTTGTGTATTATTTTTAGTTCAGAAAAGTGAGGTCTGTTCTAATTTTACCAAGTATTCTAAATCTAGAGAAAATATTAGTGGACATAGAATTAAGACCTGGAGAAGTGATCATGGCTGTGAGTTTGAAAATCAAGGTTTTGACTATTTTTTCTCGCAAAATTTATATAATAATAACTTTTCTTTTCCTAGGACCCCGCAAAAGAATGGAGTTATATAAAGGTTAAATTGAAACCTTTAAGAAATTTCCTAGACCATTCTATATGAGTATGAATTACCTTCTTATTTTTTTCTAGTCGCTTTAAATATAGCTTGTTACATAATTTACAGAGTTTTAATTAGACATCTCTTAAATATAAATCCTTATGAATTATGTAATGGTGGAAATAAAAAGGTTAATTACTTTATATTTTTTGTTTTCAATGTCTTTATTATTAATAATAAATATAATCTTGACAAATTTTCATTCCAAGAGTGATGAATAAATATTCATTGGTTATTAAAATTCTAGTAAACCATATAGGGTGTTTAATAAAAGAACCATGTTTGTGGAAAAATTTGTTCATGTAAAATTTGATAAAACTAATCCAAATGAGCCTAAGACCACTTTAGAATACCTTAAGAATGATTTCTCAAATCTAAATATCAATTCCATACCTTCTGAAAATTCTGTGAAAAAAATAGAAAAATCATTTAGTTCTGAGGAACAACCTAAACCAAAACATGAAGAAGATCGTGATTTTTCTAGTCCTTATTTTCTTAGAATATTTAGGACTCATAAATACCATCCTATAGATGATGTAGTTGGGTACCTAGATATATGTACAAAAACTAAATCTTATCTTAGAAATATGGTTGAACATCAAGAATTGTTATCACAGATTCACCCTAATAACATAAATTATGCAATCAAGGAATAATTCTATGTGATGTAAATGCAAGAATAACTTAATCAATTTTAAATAGAGAGAGATTGGGAAATTATAGAAAGACATAAAGACACTCTTACTATTGTAACTAAGTGGGTGATTAGAAATAAAGTTGATGATTTAGACAATATAGTCAAAAATAAATATAGATTGGTTGCATAAGGATATATTCAGGTTGAGGGTATTTATAGTGAGGAAACCTTTACACCAATGGATAGAATTGAATTCATTGGAATTTTGATTTCCAATGTAGTTCATTTGGATTTAAAACTACATCAAATGGATTTCAAGAGTGTATTTTTAAATGGTTACATACTTGATTTTTTTTTTGAAACAACCCCTAGATTTTAAAATCCTCATTTTCTAAGTAATGTTTTTAAATTAATAAAGGATTTATATGTTTTAAAATAGTCTCCTAGAGCTTGGTATGATAGGATCATCCCTTTTATAACTTATAAGGGTTTTTCAAAAGGTATATATTATTATAATAATTTTATAAAAATAATTTCAAAAGATGATTTAATTGTTTAAATTTATGTTTATGGTATTATTTTTTGATCTTCTAAAAAAAATTTATAGTGATTTTTCAAAAATGATGAAAAATGAATTTGAAATCAGTTTAATGGGTGGACTTAAATTCTTTCTTGGTTTAAAATTTTTTCCAAATAAATATGGAATAAATTTAAATCAATGTATGAACACTAAATACCTTCTTAAATGTCTTCATTTGGACATAAATAGAAGTATTGATACTCCTATGTGTACCACATGTAAGTTGTATCTTAATGAAACTAGAAATATAGAGGATCAAGATAGTTATAAAGGTATGATTGAAATATTTCTATACTTAATTGTTGGCCAAACAAATATTATGTCCAGCGTGTGTGTTTGTGTGTGTTCTTTTTCAATGAAATCCTAAATATTCTCATTTAATTATGATTAAAATAATTTTCAAATACCACAAATATACAAAATATTTAGGACTCTTCTATCCTAGAGTAAAAAAATTTGATTTATTGTGTTATTCATATATACATTATAGTGGTTTCATGTCATATAGAAAAAGAACCTATGTAACATGTCACATTATCAGGATATTCTATAGCATATTTGTGTAGTAAAAAAACAATTTTTTTGCACTGCCTACTATTGAGGCTGAGTAAATAGTTTCGGGGAGTTTCTATACACAAATTTTGTGGATGAAAGACACATTTCTAGATTATGGATATCAATTTATACATGTCCCTATAAATTGTAACAACACAAGTGTGATAAATATTTATAATAATCCTAAGTCTCATTCTAGGAAAAAGAATATTAATGTAATATGTAACTTCTTGAGATATCATTTCCAAAAAGTTGATATTACACTTCAATTAATCGGAACTGAACATCAAATTGTGGATATGTTTACAAATACATTGAATTATAAGAAATTGAACTATATCAAACATGAATTAGGAATGAAAAATATTGGTTAATCATCCCCCTTTGGTGATCCACCATTGGGTAATCCACTATTGGTGAGAAACCATTGGTGATCCACCATTGGGTGATCCACCATTGGTGATCTTCCATTGGGTGATCCATTGTTTTTTATCCACTATTGGATAATCCCCCATTGGTGATCCATTGCGGGGTGATCCACCATTAGATAATCCACTGTTGGAAATCCACCATTGGGTGAGCCACCATTGGTTATCCCTTGTTGGGTGATCCACCTTTGGATGAGCCATCGTTGGTGAGCCACTATTGGTGATCCACCATTGGGTGATATACTGGTCTTTGTTTCTTTTTTTTATACTAGTTCAAATTTTTGTTTTTAAATTTTTATTTTATTTATTTTTTTATGTTTTATTATATTTTTTATTTCAAATCCCTAACAAATAAAATTAAGACTTAAATTTATTTCAAGTCACTCCCTTGCTCTCTCCTTCCCTTTGGACTATTTTGACTTTCCTTCTCTCCCAATCATCTTCCTTCTTCTCACTCTTACTTCACATTTTTATCCAAGTGAAATAGTGAGAGTTAATCATCCTTTAATGTTGTATCTAGAAGAATCATGGTCTACAAAGAAATCTCATGGATAATCGATTCATGCTATAGTTGAACTGAAAACCCCCCATCTTGAGACCCGTGTAGTTATTATATATAAAGAAATACATGTGAATGGTTGTTTTCAATTAAGTAATGGGTGATAAAGGTGATTTCAGACTAGGGTTGGATAGATTAATTCTCAAGAAATGGTAGACAACTTTATCTAAGGATGGTTCATCAGTTTTATCAATATGTAGAATACAAATTTGGTGAGAATAAATATTTCATTATAAGTATGATAGATTTTAAAGAAATTATATTTTATTCAAGAGATTGTTCTAGGTGTATAAATTTACCTCGCCAAGGTATCTCTGATGACTATCAAGGTTTGATACCAACTGATAGTGAGTTGTTTCTATATCAGGACGCTTTTCTAGAGCTGTCCGAGAATAGTTTTGTGAGAAGAATAGCATCTACTAAATTGGATAGTGAGTATAGACTCCTATTAAAGTTTATTAAGAATATTTTATATCCTAGGAAATGGTATTCTAGCACAATGAGGCACCAGGATGATTATCTTTTATTCCTTATGAAAAGTGGGATAAAATAAATCTTTTTAGATATCTTATGGTCAGTATGGTGGAGATGTGAAAGACATATTGAAGATAACATTCTCTTATTTATTATAATATGACATTAGATATATGTAATACAAGTTCTTATTTGATGAAAAATAATAATTATAGGTAATATTTGGTGGTTTTTTTTAATAAAAAATACTTG
Source organism: Viscum album (assembly GCA_963277665.1). NCBI lineage: Eukaryota > Viridiplantae > Streptophyta > Magnoliopsida > Santalales > Viscaceae > Viscum > Viscum album. The sequence continues at coordinate 1,505,436,107 of OY728128.1, forward strand.
TAAAATAATGAAGGTCAACTAGAATCTATGGTTGAAAAAATGGGCCAAATATAATAACAAGATCTATGAGGATTTTAATCTAATGGAACACCATAACAGACCAAAAAGTGTTTTTAATATTATCTTAGATCCAGATGAGATTCTGAATTACTATTATGATGAGGTTTTAGAAGAATAAGTGGCAAAAGTGGAAGAGGATTGTGGTTTTTTTGAAGAAGGTAGTGATCCTGACATTGCTAAATGTATTTTTGTATCTTATAGAGATAAAAGTCCACCTACTTATCTACCAGATAGACTGGGCCTCTTGATTAAAGGAAAATATGAAGAGACTAAGGTCTCTGGAGAATAATAGATTCAATGTTCTTCTAAGACCTCAAAAGATGTTTTGGAAGTGTTAGATTATGTTGATGGTGAGGATGGTAATTATAATGGGCATGATGATGTTGATATTGATGGTATTGAGTGAGACCAATCACATCACTCATCTACTTTAGATTTTAATTCACCTAGGTCTGTAGAGATACTAGGTTCGGTTCAAGATACTGATGATTCTACCTCTGTTAGAGGTGAGTCAACGGTATTTGTTGAGGGGGATGAATTGCCCGGATTTTCCAGCCAGAAGTCATTTTCTAGGGATGATCCTTATGTTCCAGCTAAGGATAAAGCTGCATCCAAGGGAGATAATTCACCTGGTTCAAAGTTTCTTTTACTTTATTATCCTAAGTTAAATTAGGAAGGTGATAGTGATGATAATCACAACATTCCACGAGAGATTGGTGGACCTACTCTCTTGGTTGTTGGATCAGATCCAAAGGGATGTTTTGTGGATAATATTGAGAATTTTGGTCACCTTCAAGATTTTCCTTCTATTGCTCCAGATGCTAGATCAAATCATGTAGAGGATATTGTGCCTAGTCCTGTGAGAGTTTCTTCTCCTCCACTTGATGTTGCCTTTGTGCCTTCAGAGTATGTTACCAGGTATAATTTGGATTCTTTCAGAGAGAGATTGAATTCTGATTTTAGTGGTATTCTAAGAGCCAAAAACTCTCAAGTTACTCATCTTAGTGAGGTTGATACCAATCACATATTTGAGCTAGTTATTTTCCATATTCATCCCAAGGTGATTTTGAATATTCCAGAAGGTGAAATTGAGAATGTAATATTGGATAGTGAGATGGAATATATGGGGTTTTCTATGAAGGATATGTGGTCTACTTTTTCTACTATCCAGGCTACTCTTTTAGAGAGGTTGGAGAGATTAACATTTTTTCTAAATCCACCACTCCACCTCCTTCCTCAGTTGATGATTAGTTTATCAAATCCATAGTTAGAGAGGATCTACATTCCATCATGGGAGATATCTATACATCTCATTAGGAGGATCTTCAAAAAGTAAAACAGAATTGTGAGAATATATATAAACTGGTTTGAGAGTGTTTTAATGAATTCTGAAGTGATAGGGAAATCATCACTAAGGATATAAAATACTCTATTTATATAATATACACAGAGCATGAGATGAATTATCACTTTAAGGTTTTAGATGAGAAAATAATAATTCCACCTATCACTAGGTCCTTTAAGGAATAGGTAGACCATCTCAAAGTTCTAGCTCCTCTGCTCAAGCAATTTATGAAAGAAAATAAAAACATATACTCAACTATGGAGTGATGTGGAAACATCTTCATGGACATGTAAACCTCATGAATCATTTCTTCTATATATGTGATACAAAATTTATAGCTCATAAGTTCATCCCTATGTCTTCTATTACTATAGAACCATATTCTAAACCTCTTCCACCTCAGTATCATATGTTTAGTGTCTCCCCAACTGAAGTAGTTAGACATCTCATACCAGGGGTGATACGAGAGCTACCTCAGACTATATTTGAACCCCTATCTTTTACCTTAATTCCAACTGCCTATAGAAAAGGAAAAGGTCATGTCAAACCTACCTCCCATAAAGTTGAAAGTGAATTAGACTATTATTGGTATTTGATAGTGGTTGTGTTGTATTTTCCCTTATCTTTATTTTGGGGATGTAATATTTCTATTGATTTCCTTAATTTAGTTAATCTTGTATTTCCTTCTTTCTTTCTTTGAATTTCATTTAATTATATTTTTGATAATCCTTAAAGGGTGAGAACTTGTTTATGTCATTTAAAGTTTAATTTTTAATAGTATAAATTTAAAAGTATAAGTTTGAGTATTTATTTTTGTTTTAGGTGCTTCAATTTTAAAATATCTCTCATTAGTTGTTTGAACTATTAATCAAATAGCATTACTTCTGATTCATTTACTTATTCTTATCTTTATTTGATACATAGTTTTTACAATTCCATGACTTTTGATCATCAAAATGCATGAAATTGTTGGAACCTATTTATTTTAATGATCACAAATCATGTTTATTGTGTTTATAATGATGTAACTATATTATGATAGTATATAATTTTATAAATAAAATTGGATAAGTACAAAAAAGTACCGTCATTAGTCAAGTGTGCTACCGCCAGGCATGCTACCGTCATATGTGCTAATGTTAGTTTAGTTCTACTATAACCAGAGTTATGCAACCATTAGTTCAGAAATGATACCACCAGATGTGCTACCACCAGCTTATTCTACCATCATGCTTGTGCTACCATTAGAATTCTTCCATTGTTGTTCTCCTCCATTGAAATTTAATGCTTCTAACAACTAGTTTATGAGAGTTAATACAGATATCCTCACATGGATTTTATTAATTCTTTTTCCTAAAACACTCCACGGATGAATTGAATAATAATTCATAGGTTTCATGATTTTATTATTAGTTTTAGGTTTTAGGATATCTTTATTATGATTATTCAATCGATAATTGAACTTACAGAGCTATATATTCTAGATAATTCCTTCATGTGCACTACTTCTTAATGTGGTTTTGTATGCTAGATATATGTGAGTGTGAAATGGTGTAATTTATAGAATATCTATAACCTTTCATACATTTAATCAAGATATGTTTTTCAAATAATATACATAGAGAAAAGAGAACATTATGATACTCTATTTTCCTAAAATTTCCTCTCCAAGCCAAATATGAGGACCCTCGACCACCAGAATCTATTCAGACTGAAAATAATCATCTTTTCATATCACTATTCCCTTGATCTCTCTATTTTTTCTTTACATTCAATCAGAGTGAAGTCATACTCAATTTATTCATTTACATTGTCACTTCTCTTTAACTGGAGTGTACCAGACACACTCTCTCAATATTTCTCTATTTTGTATACACATGGTAACTGTGGATGTGGTCTTGCATGGCCTATTTCGATTTTCTTCCCATGTATAACTTTGTAAGAGTTTTTTATCCATGATATCTAGTGTTTTATTATATGTATACCCAATCCAGGTTGTGTATTGTATTATTCATCTAATACTTTACTTAGCAGCGGGTGATATCCAAGTGGAAGGGACCAAGTTTCGTCTTGATACTATACCCCTTGTTTACATTGTTGTGTGTTTCAGTTTAATTTTTATTTACTTCAAATATAAAATTTTATTTGTTTTTAAATATATAAACAAAACTTTTACTTTGATGGTTAGTCTTAACATGTGTTTATATAAAGTTTTAAATTAAGTAAATCGATTTCTAAAGTTAAAGTGATTTCAAATATTATTTTGACTAATCCATAATATCACTTTCAGAAATTAGTTAAAAGATAAAACTTATATTATAATAACTTTTTGATTAACTGGGATACTTTGAATTAACTTGAGATATTTTTTATGTTATTAACAAAAAAAATATTGGGAAATCAATTCACCCCCTCTTCAGTTACTCACTTCGACCAACATTACTTAATAAAAAAATTTAAAACACTTTAAAATGAAAACATATCATATATTTAAAAAATAATTATGAAATGGATTTACCATGAAGTTATATGAATCTAAGGTCTTTTTCTATAGTTTTGACTATTACATGCAAGTTTCAGTTTTTTAAAACACTAAAAACGCATTAACATACATCCTAGAAAAACCAGAACTTAGATTGATGTTCCATCAGATCCTACATTTCAAAAATAAATATATTTATTTTTTCTAATATCTCATGGCCATTCAATTCCATTTTTTTGGTTTTGACCCCCTCCCCCCCCCCCCCTCAACATACATTTTTAAAACTTTGGTATCTTTTAAAACTTATTATTGTGTCGAAATGAAAACATCGCTTGTGAAATGAACATATTTTATACACTTAAACAAAAAAATAATTCAAATGTGGTTTTCCCATAATTTCACATCAATATGAGGTTGTTTTCTTGCGTTTTGACCATTACACGTTAATTTTAGTGTTTTAAAAATCTAAAAACATGTTTATGGGAATCACAAGAAAACCATAACTAGGATTTATGTGGAGTGAGTAAATAAATTTCAAAAATAAATATATGGTAGTTTTACTCTGATTTCATGACCATATATGCAATTTTCTTGGATTTAAAACCCTGATACATGTTTTTAAAGACTTTGGAATCTTTTAAAACTATGTATTGAGGCATTATGATCACACCACAAATCAAATGGACATGTTCTCTTCTTATACAAATAAAAAAATCAATGGTTTTTTTCCATGATTTAACATTAATCAAAGGGCTTTTTCAATGGTTTTGACTATTACACATGTGTTTTACAGTTTTAAAACAGTAAAAATATATTTACAAACATCATGGGAAAACTGTAACTCGTATTTATATGGAATATATTAAAACATTTTGAAAATAAATATAATGTAATTTTACTATGATTTAATGGATATCTAACTCCATTTTCTTAGTTTTGACCCCCTGACATAGGTTTTGAAAGATTTTAATATCTTTTAAAACTACTTATTGATTCATTCTAATCATACCACAAATCGAATAGATATGATTTCTACTCACACACATAAAAAATAATTCAAAATTAGTTTTTCCCTTATTTCACATCAATGAGAGTTCGTGTTCTATGGTTTTGACCATTACACACACAATTTACTATTTTAAAATACTAAAAATATGCTTATTGGCATCATGGGAAAATGTAACTGAGATTGAAATGGAGTCTTTTACTCTTGGAACCCATTTAAATTTTGATTGTATTTTTTGTTTATAGATCAATAAGTTGATTATGATGAAGAATGAAAGAATATAAATAAAGGTAGATTGAAGTTTTTAATCAGATCCTGAACCATAGGCATAAAAATTGGATCCATACTATCAGACTTAGACCATATGCATGAGTCAATACGGTCCATCGGATTGGGATGTTGATAAAAAGTCAGAAGCTACTGCAAATCATATTGATTCATGAATGAAATTGGTGATTTTAATGAGAAAATGTTTGAGAGTCTGAATGGATCTAATGTCTAATCTGAACATGCTTTGTGGTTTTTTATTTCAAAAAATTCATAAGTTGTATGAGAACTTGTGATTTAAGCCTTATGAAGGAAAGGGAAGATCTAATATTGTCAATCATATTTTGGATTGGATGTAAATAATGATGTTGATAGAAGTTTGGGAACTTATAATACTTCTCAATGTAAGTCAGACAATGTTATACCAATCTTAAAAATATTCAAATTCATTAGGAATTCTTGATACAAGTTGGGGTTTTTTGAGGATATGAGAATACAGTGAAAGGTATACTAGAAGATTCTCATTGGTGTGAGCAGCACCAACCATAGAAGGATGAAGATTTTTTGTATGATAATCATCATCATGACAATACTATAAGGCTACAAGAATGATCTTGTTAAAGAAAACAAGTTGATGCCGACACTAGTCCACCGAGCATGGGATGCCACTAATCATTATAAATAATTGAGACACTAATCATTATATGCATTAATGGTTACAAAAGGGAATTGGATACAGAATTTATTTTTTGGGGAGATGTTGAGACCAATGAAAAATGGGATCATAGATCATCATGATGAAGATCAAACATGTAGTCATCCATTTTTACAAGAACCATTTTTTTACCTAATATTATTACAATTGTTTCAAGATAAAATAATAAATTGTTAAAAAAATTATTATTTCGGTCAATATTCATTATATTTGAGTTAATATCGATTCATTGGAGTAAATATGATACTGATATGTCTGAAAAAGGCTGACATCGACAAACATCATCAAACATAGGATTCATTGGTCTGAAGAATGGGAAGTGTTTCCTAGAATCATAATTAGAAGACATCTACATTATATTTTGGTATATAGAAACCAATTGTTTTTTATTTTTCTTCATCATGATGAGGAAGATCGTAATAAAAATTGGAATTGGACTGAATAATGTTAAGAAGTCTGAATATTTGAGAAATATTTGAGAATCGCCCATAAGGATTGAGAAGAGTTGAATAAGGTAAAGTTAGGGACTTAAATTCATGAGAAATTCTTGATTACAATTTTCAGAGAGCGGGAAGGGAAATCATTTTTCCCTCCTTTACAATTTTGGGGTGCCTAAAATGAGAGCTTGGTCTGTATTATGTGTGTATAAAACTTGAATTTTTAACATGTGTCGAGAGATCTATCATTTTTTTTAGGTATTGAGTTTCCAACTGGAGTTTTTTTTTTTGTTTGAATATGAGGAAGTTCTATCAGAATGAGTCCATCATTATGAGGTTCAATCCAATCATTGGAGTAAGTTCCAAGATGATGACCCATTAGAGAAATTCTATCAAAGTGATCCCATTTGAGTGACATCCATCGAAACAGGGTTTATTGTACTGAGTTCCATCAGATAGAGGAATTGTGATATGTTGATTGAGTTCATAATTAATTGAAGAAGAAATAGTAACATAAGAATCATACCAAGGCCAATCAGATGGATCCCTTCAGATAGAGGGTACCAGACTGAGGAAGATTGGAAAAACTTTTTCTTAAAAGAATTCTAGATTGAGATTCTTGAATTAGTTTCAATACCAAATAGTTATTTAGAGAATTATTGAAGTTCTTGAAGATTGTATATTGGTAAAGTTTGATTAAGATTACTTGTAGAGGAAGTGAAGACTTTCTGAATTAGATCAGAAAAGAAGAAGAAAAGTGAATCTTGTAACTATGGATGCTTACAAGTTGCTGAAAAGTCTTATCTTACTGGGGTGTATAACCATCTATGGGAAGTGGATACTGAAAATATATTTGGGGGTATAACCAACTATAGGGGGAAAGTTGCTACTAGGATTGTATAATTATTCACTTCTTGTTCCTTTGTATTCTATAAATAAAATAGTGAAAGAATCCATGTTTGTGGGACTATCCAATATGGAAATAAGTATATCTTTGTACTGAACCTTGTAAATATCGTGTGCCAATTTTTCATTATATTTTTTTCATACAAAAGGTAATGTTGATAAGTTTTATTTGAGTGGATCAAAAATTTAATAGGTTTTAGAGGTTAAGAAATTTTTACTAAAGAAGTTAAGAAACATTGTTATGAAATAAAAGGAATAACTGATTCACCCCACACCCCCAGTGGTCATGATCTTACCTGGGAACAACAATTGGTATCAGAGACTATGTTCCCTCAGAAATATTCATCTCTGAGAATGGAAAATCTTAATTCCATGAATTATAAGGGTATTCTAGTTTTCAATGGAAATAAATATCATATGTATAAATATAGAATATTTCCATATCTTATTTCTCTTTAGTATGATATTCTGGAAGCTATTATAGATGGATTTACTTCTTATATTGAGAATGATTCTCTTACTAGAGCTGATAATAGAACTCTTGAGAATGATGGAAGAGCTCAAAATTCATTACTCTCATCACTAACTGAAATTGAGTTTCTAATAGTAAATGAAATTAGAACTACCAAATGTATCTTGAATAAATTGAAAAATAGTTATGAAGGAAATACAAATGTGAATAAGGAAAAGTTACAACGCTGGAGGTAGGAGAATGAAGATTTGATAATGGTTGATCATGAATCTATTGGTAACTACTTTATAATGGTAAATGATATTGTTGGCACTATAAAGTATCTTGGTGATAATATGGATGACTAGACCATTTTTTCAAATATATTTATAATTCTTCTCGATAAGTTTGATGCCAAAGTTTCAGTTTTTGAAGATAGATATCTTGAAACTCTATCTTTATATGAACTTCATAGTACTCTTATTACTTATGAGATTATAAGAGATAAGGCTATAAAAGGTAAATAAATATTTGATCAAGAAATGGACATAAAATCATTATTAAAAGGGAAAAAAAGATAAATAAGTTAAATAAGAATTAAGTAATTTAGATAAAGTGGAAGAAGCTGAAGATATCAACACAATTGTTTCCCTCCTTTATTAGAAATACAATATGGGAAAATGGAAAAATAAAGCCATTAAATTTGGAATTGTGAAGGGAAGGGATATTTTTCAAAAAAAAATCCTAGGAATAAAATTTAATATTATAAGTATGAGAAATATGATGATAAATTTTAGAAACAAAAGTGGAATAAACATAAGGAAATACTTACTTATGATAAGAAGAATACAATTTATCTGATAAAAATAAAGAATGATGATTCCTCATCCAATGATAAATATTATCATCAACACAAATTTATTGCCAATGTTAGAAATGTAAGTGATTAATCTAGAAGTGATGATAATTATAGTGAGATGAAATAAATGGAATGTATTATCGAATGGAATTTAGAGAATGCACTCGAAAAAAATACTCAACTAAATAAAGAAAAAATAAAGTTATAGAAATATGTTAAAGATAAAACTTTTGAGAATGGATATCTTTAAAGAAAACTAAAAAGTTATGAAGAAAAATCAGCTGGAAATAAAAATCTCAATAAGATATAATCAACACTTGTTGGAGAAAGCAAACAAAATAATTTGAAGATAGTTAAATATGAAAAAATCATAGATGTTATGCAAAGAAAGTTGGCTAAGAATGAAGACTATTTTTTAGAAAAAAAATCAATGTTTCTTTCATTATAAAGTGAGTTAAAAAATATGAGAGAAAACATCATCAAGGAAGTTTATTTGAAAGGTGGAACTTCTGAATAATCTAGAAAGAAATATTTATAAAAGCAGGTCTGTGAGAAAACATCTTTCATCAAGAAAGATATGATTTATTTAGGTAAGTATCCTCTTGATCAAAGTGGTCTATGATTTTTGAATAAAAAACAATAATAAAGTTATGGACAAGTTAACTATCAGTTTGAAAAATCAATATTCATAGATCATTGCTGGTGTTGTTGAGTTTTTATACACAGACCTTATTCATGATGGTATAACATGTCTCTACCAGGAAATAGGTATGAATCAAGGGGGGTCTATGATGTGAAAAAAAGCTCAAATATTCCAAAAAATTTTGTGGAACTGAAAAAGGAAATTAAAAATATGAAGAATGCTGAGTATGTTAATAAAGATAATTTCATTAAGAAATTTTAGAAAAGTAAACATACTGAATCTAAAAAGAATGAGTTCTTAGTTATTTGGACAAAACAAGTTGATATGGATAGAAAGTTAGAAGAATCAAAAAAATCTACTAAATAAGATAGGAAGAAAAAGGCTTATGAAGATGTGTGAAAGGTTGATAAAAAGATATCAATGGATTATGAATTGAAAAATCAGATAAGATTCGTGAGATGTGAACAATAAGGGAATGTTACTAAAAAAATTTGACTATCCTTCAGAAATAATAGGAAGTTATGGAAGATTTTTTACAAACTCACTATAACAAAAATGATCCAAAATAATAAAGAAATTGGCATCCTTATCAGAAGAGTCTACAGATGAAATGAAACTTGTTACATAACTTGAGAAGGATGAATATAAGGAAGAAAATACATCAAATGAAAAATCTAAGAATAAAAATAAAAAGGAATGTATGAGAGAGGACTCTCATTCCGAAAGATACTTCTAATTAACAATCGTGGTTCCTCCTTATTCCCAAAATAATTTTATTTGTACTGACTTTTAAGGAATTGAAGGAGTTGAAAAAAATAAAATGATATTGATTAGTATCTTATTATTCTTGTAAAATAAAGTAATGAGGTTAAAAAATATGAGTATTTTTGAAAGTTGTGTTTATACACCTAAACATTTTGATATGTTTTTTGATTCAGGTGTATGTTACCTTTATCTTAAAAAAATCCTTTCAATATTTATCCAATAAATGAGAATGTTGATAGAAACATGAAAAGGTTATTACATGAAATTTATTCAATGGACAACATTAAAAACCTTGATCATTCACACTTTTTTTATACACTGGTTTTTCCCATGTGGACTTAGAGTTATTTAGTTTACGACTCTTTAACTCATGTAATACTTATGTTCTCCTGAATAAGATTATCATGTTTTTGAGATAAAAAGTTCCAACCCTTTGAAATGAGATCATTTTTCAATAAGGGGTAAACATTTAATGATGGAAACTTTTAACTTGTTGTCAATATGTCATATAGACAAGGAAAAGAGGGGAGATAAGAAATTTTTGGAGAAAGAATATAATGTGGATAATAAAAGGAAAGCAATAATTGGTGTTATTTTAAAGTGTTTAAAGTAGGTATTGATAATAATCATGAAGGGGGATATTATTGGACCCAAGTTGAGTTTTGGTTCTATTTTTTTCAATAGATCAATATGTTGAATATATTTAAGAAAGAATAAATATTTAATAAGGTAATGTAATTATAGATTGAAGTTTTAAATATGATCTAGAACCATCGGTATCACAATCAGATCCAGAATATCAGACTCAGACCATTGGGATGAGTCAAACGATCTATTGGACTGGGATGTTGATAAAAAGTCAACAGCTGGTAGAAATCATATTGAGTCTAGAATGAAATTGGTGATCATAATAAGAATGTGTTTTAGAGACTTAATGGATCTGATGTTGAATCTGATGATGCTTTTATGTTTTGTATTTTAAAAAAGTCATAAGTTGTCTAATAACTTTTTGTGAAAGCCTTATGAATGAAAGGGGTAGAGATGGTTTTGTCAATCATATTGAGGATTGGATATAAATAAAGAAGTTGATGGAATTCTCAGAAGTTACAATACTTCCTAAGTTAAGTCAGATGATTCTATTCTAATTTTAAATGTATTCAAAGTAATGAGGAATTCATGATATAAGGTGGAGTTTGTAGAAGAGAGGAGAATAAGATGAAAGGTATTCTGGCTACATCTCATCAGTGTGAGGAGCACCAGACACAGAAGGATGAAGATCATTGGTATCAGAATCATTAGTGTGTTAATATAATAAGGGTGAAATCATGATCTTGCTAAATAAAATAAGTTATTTACAATAATGGTCAATTGGACATGGGATTCCATTGATCATTGTAATTAATTATCACATTGATCATCAGATTGATTATTTATTACAAAAGGGAATCATAGGAATAAATTTTTTTGTGGGGAGATCTTGAGACCGATGAAAAATGGGATCAGATATCATCTTGATGAAGATTAACAATGTAGTCAACTATTTTCATAAGAATGATTTGTTTCATTGATATGATTATAATTGGGTCAAGATAAAGGAATCAAGTGTTAAATTTTTTTATCAGTTGGTTCAAGGGACATTGTATAAGAGCTAATGCCGATTCATCAGAGTAACTATGATACAGATCTATTAGACAAATTCTGACACTGATAAACATTATCGGATATAGGATTCATCATTCTAAAGAAAATTAAGTGTTTATAAGAATCATAATGAGAAGAAATTTGTATAATATTTTAGTGAAAAGAAACCTATTATTTTACAGTTATCTTCATTGTAATGATGCATATCATAATAAAAATCAAAATCTTACTAAAGAATGTTAAGAATTTTGAATATTTTATAAATATTATAGAAGTTTCCAAAAGTATTTAGAAGAGTTATAGAATTAAAATAAAGGGACTTAAATGCATGAGAATTTCAGGATTATGAATTTCTCTAAGCAGGGAGGTAAATTGGTTTTCCTTCTATTACCATTCTTGGGTGCTTATTAAAGGAGATCTCAGGACATTTTTGTGTGTGTATAAAACTTTAATTGTTAATGTGCATTGAGATATCTGACATTTGTGTTCTCCAGTATTAAGTTTCTAACCAGATTTTGTTTTTCAGGTTGAAGTTGTGGAAGTTACATTGGAATGAGTCCATCGGAGTGAGGTTCAATACGATCATTAGAAAAAAATTATAGGATGTCACTTCATCTGACAAAATCCATTAAAGTTAGACCATCAAAGAAACATCCATTGGGATGAGGTTCATCAGACTGAGTTCCATTGGAAAGAGGAATTTCGATCTGCTGATTCAGTTCCTACTCAATTGAAGAAGGAAGAGAAATGGACAATTGGATCAAGGCCAATTATACGGAGCCCGTTGGACAGAGGGTATTGGACTGAGGAAGTTCGAACATGATTTTTATGAGAAGAACTCAAGACTAATATTCTAGAATAAGTTTCAAGGATAAAAATTTCCTTAGATAATTTTTGAAGTTCTTGAAGATTGTACATAGGTAAAGTGTGATTCATCTTACTTGTGGAGGAATGGAAGACATTCTGAAGTGGGTAAAAAAAGAAGAAGAAAAGTGAATCTTGTAACTATGGATTATTACCAATTATTGAAAAGGATTATCTTTATGATGTGTATATCCATTTTTGGGGAGAGAATACTAAAAATTATAGTTTGTGGGTATGACCAACTATACTTGGAAAGTTTCTACTGGGATTTTAAAATTTTCCACTACTTGTGCCTTTGTATTCTGGAAAGATGATAGTGAAATAATCCATGTTGGTGGGAATTTCCTACAAAGAAAGGAGTAGGTCTTCATACAAAACCTTATAAATATCATGTTCTACCTTCTATTTATATTTATTGTATATTAAAGGTGTGTTTGAGAAGTTTTAATTGATTGGATCATAATTTTAATAGGTTTTATAAGTTAAGTCTTACTAAATAAGTTAAGAAACATTCTAAAAAAAGAAAAGGAACCACTGATTCAACCCCCCCCCCCTCAATGTTTATGATCCAACCATAGAAAAATAGTTCTACATTTTAAAAAACAATTTTTGGTCATTGTCATATGATTTCATGGCCATCTGATGTTTTTTTCTTGGTTTTTACCCCATGACGCACATTTTTAAAGACTTTGATATTTTTTTTAAATAGCTTACTGAGCCTTTTCGAGCACATAGCACATTTGATGAATGTTTTTTCTACTCTTACAAATAAAAAATAATTCAACAGAGTTTTTCCCATGACATCACATCAATATGAGGTTGATTTCTTTGGTTTTTATAGTTACACGCACGTTTTGGTGTTTTAAAACAACAAAAATGATTTTATAGGTGTCATGGGAAAACCATAACTCCAATGGACATACCATCTATTCATAAATTTTAAAAATTAATATATGTTCGTTTTCTTATGATTTCATAGACATTTGACACTATTTTCTCAGTTTTAACCCCCTGACACATGTTTTTAAAGACTTTGATATTTTTAAAACTGCTTACTATGTCATTCTGAGCATATTGCATGTCGAATGAAAGTTTTATTTTCCTATACACATAAAAAAATTTAAAAAGTGGTTTCTCACATCAATATGATGTCATTTCCAATGGTTTTTATAGTTATATGCATGTTTTAGTGTTTTAAGACACTAAAAACATGTTTATGAGCACCCTGAGAAAAATGTAACTCATATTTACATGGAAACAGTTACTACATTTCAAAAATTAATTTGCAGTCATTGTCTTATGATTTCACATACATTTGATGTTTTTTCTTTGTTTAGACCCCCTAAAATACATTTTTAATGACTTTTTTGTCTTTTAAAACTACTTATTGTACTATTGGAAACTTACCATATACCCACAGTTTACAACTATTGGTATAGCCCATAAAACCAACGGTATAGGAAAGACCAATGGTTTTATGAATCGTGAATGATTAGGCTGTCGATATAGGTCTATAACTAAGTTTTTATTAAACTATGGGTATATATCTATACCCACAGTTAGGATAACCAGGTTTATAGCTTTTCTCCCAAATAAGATATACTAATGGTTCATTGAACCGTTGTTATAGCTACCTATCCCCAATAAGCAGCAGTATCCCATCCAGCCCCATCACACAAATAATTCTAGGACCTATAAACAAAATACAAATCATAGTAAAAAATCAATGCAATACATATGTTTTATATTTATTATTCAAATAACTACTTTTAAATTTTTTCAAACCATTTACAATACTATAACATACATATACATCCACACAATTGATCAAGTCAAGTTAATAAATACCATCTGCACTTCTCTTTATTGTTAACTCAAAAATGGATGGGATCAATATCTCCCCCATCACCAATATCCTCATCCTCATCACCATAACCAACATCCCCATCACTTTCATCACCAACATCATCTTCTATAGAACCAGCATCATCATCATCATCATCATCATCATAACCACCACCACCCCCACCACCAGTATCATCACCTAGACCACCATCAGGACCCTTATTGACATCACTGGGTGCAACATATATAGAGATCATTGTTCCTATATGTGAACCAGAAACATTAACAGCCTCTGATGAAAGTGATGGACATATAACTTACATATATTTCCGGAACTATTCGGTGACCAGTTTACAATTTTCATGCTCCTGTATAGAAATTTTTTTTGGAATCAATTTATTCTTCATGATTGTTTTGAAGATTAGTGGTATAAGAGGTTTGATAGGTTCCTGATGAGGGATAATACCTAGTATGGATGATTTTTTTTAGGTCAACATCATACTTTACCCTGGTGCTCCTCACTTAATACCTATCTCAAATGATCATTTGGCTAGAATTTTTCATCTTTTTTATCATCAAGGGCCTCAAGGGCACACTGTTGAAAATATAAACAATATATTTAATTATAAATTATGTATTAAAATTTTAAATATCAATAAAATGACTTATAATCTTTTCATATGTTTTTACATTTACAATACTTCCATCATTTTTCCTCCTCCTCGATAAAAATAATTTTTCTGGAGGCACATGACCTTCAATTCCCAATATTGATTGTTGAAAATGAAATTTATTACTATAATAGTACATTATTGAATATTATGAAATTTATAAACCTAAAATGAATTAAAATTTTATCTATTGAATAAATCCATAAAAAATAAAAATCATCTAAATGTAAATTTAATTAGAAATTTAATATTAGTGGCATAACATGATAAATACATACTAATTAGCATGATAAAAATGGGTATGATATGGATTCCTTTTGTGTGTTCATTTTGGTCCAATTCAATTTGTATTACATTATTTGGTTATTATATTACATGATAATTTTTATCATTTGGTCAATAAATTCATTTTTTGATTAGGTTGTTCAGTAATTTGGTCATTTTGTTATTTGGTCAATCGATTAGAGTATTTTTTATGTTTTTTTGGTTTTTCATTTGATTCATTTAGGGTGAGGGTGCTTCTTTCATTAATGATTTATGTTATTTGGTTTATTTTTGGGTCATATCTATTGGAATTGTTTACCATTTTGTCATTTGGATAGATCATTTGGATCATTTGAAGTTAGGTTATTTTGGTTGATTTGGGATAGTCCATTTGCTTCTTTTATGGGTTAAGTAATTTTTCAGTTATATTTTTTGGTTTATTTTGGGAAATTTATTTTTTCCACTTTGGTTTAGGTCATTTTGGTTTTGATCATTTGGTTCATCTTTGGGTTATATCATATTTGAGTTAGGTAATTTGGTTTATTTTTTATTACATCATTTGGTTTATTTTAGGGTTATGTAATTTTTTGGTCATTTCATTTGGTCATTTGTTTATTTTTGTGGTCAAGATAATTGGTTTACTTGGTTTTAGGTTATTTTGTTTATTTTGGGTAATGTAAGTTTTTCATTTTGGGTTCGGTCTTTTTAGTTTAGATTGTTTTTTAATTTTTGGGTTATATTTTTAAAGTTAGTTTTTTTGGTTTATTTTTAGTTAGGTCATTTTTTTTATTTTTTGTTTATGTATTTTTTGGGTTACGTAATATGGTTCATTTTGGTCGTTTGGTCATTAGTATAATTTGGATTATTTTGTTTGATCAATTGTTCATTTTTTTGTAAGGTTAATTAGTTCATCTTGGGTCATGTAATTTATTTTTCTTTGGGTTAGGTTATTTAGTTCATTTTTTTAGGGTATTTTATTAGTATTGTGTTATGTTAATTAATTAATTTTGGGTTCAGTCATTTGGTTCATCTTTGGGTTATGTCATATTTGAGTTAGATCATTTGGTTTATTTTGGGTTATGTCATTAGGTTCATTCGAGGGTTATGTAATTTTTGGTTAGTTAATTTCATGATTCTTTCATTTTTTGGTTAGAAAAATTGGTTACTTGGGTTTATTTTGGGTTATGTCATTTTATTCATTTTGGGTTAGGTATTTTTAGGTTAGGTTATTTTGTTCATTTTGGGGTTTTATATTTTTAGGTTAGAAAGTATTCCCCCTTTACCCTAACACACTGAGACATGTTTTTTACAACCACTATACTAAAAAAATTATCATACCTAAAAAGATGAACCAATTCAACATCCAAGATCTATTGAATAACAAAATTATAAATACCTAGTTTAACTTCAAAATAGTTTCACCAAAGAAACATTAATGTTTACAATCCACCAAAAAATTTATTTTAAATACATATTATACCTCAAAATTAAGTTAATTTAAAATAAAATTTGATAAAACACTCTCCCAAATTACATAAAAAAAAGTTATCATTTCAATATAACCACCCCTTTTCAATACTAATTCCTATTCATAGAATAATTTTAGAAAATAGTTTTCTTTCCTAAAAAGTAACTATTTAAATGTATTCAACCCATATCAATTCCTTTTTTCCATTTTAAAACAAAAAATATCATTAAAAAACATCTCATTTGTTTAAAGGGTAATTTCCATATTTATATTAAATGGATTAACGAGAATAAAACATAAATTTTATCGTGAAAAACTAGCTAAATATGACATTTCCAACCTTCTATATTAAAATGTAATTTTTTTCCTTCAGTTATAGGACTACGTGAGTTTGTTTTAGGACTGTTTTAGGACTATTTTACTGAATTTTAAATTCTTTTTATGATTATTTATGTTTTTATACTTCTTAAAAAGATAAATAAAATGAAATAACTAATTTATTAAAAATATAAATATAGATATAGATATTATTTCTATTTTTGTTAAAGTACCTAGTTTCTCTCATGCTCAGACATTGTAGTGCGCCCCAAAGTGTGAAAATACATCATAATATCTTTTTTGTTTTTGTTTTTTTCAGATGCATCCTAAAAACAAAAATTAAATAACTTAATAAGAATTAAATTTTCAATGCAAAATAATAAAGATTTATAATTATTTAAACTCATTACTCTTCTAATATGAGATAATTTCTTGATATTGTTTTTTTGGAAAGTCAATGAATATTAGTACACCTGCTAAATCAAAACCGACACTACTCTTTGAAACAATATATAACTCCTGCTTATATGATCACTATAACTCCCCAAGATCCATCATCTGCATGGCCTTAGTAGATTCAACATTAGGAAAGTTAAACTGATGATACAAAGGAAATGTTAATTTGACACACTTATAAAATGAAGAAAAAGAAAAAATAATGTGGGATGATCATTGGGATCTGAATAATATAAAAGGAGTAAAAAATCAATTCACAAAACAACAAGAAAAAATGATGTGATATAATTTGACACATTCATAAAAAAACATAATGTGGTCAAATCATTAGGAACTGATGGATCTGCGGACTATCCTATATCATTATCCACTGAAGTAAGTGCATATTCTAATGCATGCATCAGGTCATCTGTATACACTGGAGTGAAAAATAAATGACCAGAAGCATCAAATCCAAGATGGATAATAAGAAATGGAGGTGTCTTTGACATGGTAGGATAAGGATAGAAGGGATGTGGGTAAATCATAGGATATGGATATGGTATAGGTTGAAAAATCTAAAGAGCAAGTATAGACATGGTATGAGAAGAAGAGGCTAAAAAAGATGGTGATGGAGGCATATGTGGGAACATCCCTAGAGGCTCAAGTGGAGGACAAAAAGGTGTGGTAGATGGGGTTTCCTATGGCTGTTCAGGGTGTGAATGGGTAAAATAGGTGCTCTGTGTAACTCTAAGAGCACCTATACTTATACCCATACTAGTAGTCTGAGGATAATTCAAGTCAGGATCCAATGAATTTCCCTAAAATAAATTATATAAATAATAATAACATGACATTAAACATAATTTAGAAAAAAATTATTACAATTATTATACTCCCTAAGGGAACCAAAGGAGGAAACCCTATCTCACACATCAATCGATCATTGTCAAAAAAATATCTTCCTTTTAAATTCATAAATATCTTTCATAATATACCTAAGAATGAAATGTAAATTTTTTAGAAATATATTTTAAAAAAATCATACAACTTAGAAGTTAAAGAATTCATAAAAAATGTCACAACATTTATTAGAAACAATAATTTAAAACAATATTATACATTTTTTTAAAACCCACTTTAAACCCAATTTTCTTTGTTGAAATATATCAAAATAAATTCCATGAAAAAAAATAATACAAAAAAAACATATCATTCCAGTCTAAAACAAAATTAAAGTAATTATATTAGTACCATCTTAAGAAACCCATGTCAAGGTAAACTGAATAAAATGTGAATATAAATGCTTTATCCTATATATTACCCACTGCTACTTCATTTTTAACATCAATTCTAAAAATGGGATAATTTGAGTCATAAAATACAATACTTTGGTCAAAACCAATGGGGGAATCAATGGTTTCAATTCCATACTCGCCATTATGCAAAACATGTATGAGGATTACTTCAATAATAACACTGTAATCAGGTCTCAGATGATCTTTCACATAAAATAATTGTTTTTTCATTGATGTCTTAATATATGGTTCATCGATATCTAGAAAACGAGTCACTTCAATAACTTTAAATACATATTCATCAATAAATGAACCATTTTTCATTGAATCAACCCATTTACATTTCATCATGGTTACTCAACCGTGAGAGTAGTGATCTAATAACAATATTTTCTCAACAAGTCCATAATAAGACTCATTTTCATATTGAGGCCTAATATCTGATGTAGTGGCTTAACAATTCTTTCTTGTAGTTAACATAACTCCATCATATTGTGTTATCATTTTCACCACTCGATCAGTTGTAACAAATTTATACCCATTTATTATTAAAGATTTTCAATCACGAGCCAAACAATTAGGACCAAAATCCAACACTCCTAATTCTTGAGAGATGGAATCAACAATAAAACTCTATACCTGAAATATATATATAATAAAATTAAATTAATATATATATATATATATATATTAATTTAATTAAATTAAGGATCATACCTTTGAATTCAACCAATCATCAAACTCTTTGATTTGCAAAGCCTGTCTTCTTAACAAAGGAAAAGATAGATGAACTCTACATATAAGATTTTTATGTTCCCTAAATAAAATCATAATAAAATTTTAAGGTTTATGTAAAATTAAGTATTATGAGATAACATATAAGTATTCAAATTACTTACTTTTTATAGTCATCGAATAAACCACAGTTAAACAAGATTGTGCAATGTGACATATCCTGCTCTTCATGGATCAATGTAGCCATTGTATATGACTGAGGAAATCCTCAAATTTGGTTAAGAGATGGAAATGAGGGATCTAATTCCCTATACTATGCAGATTCATTTTTCATTGGTCGGTTATTTTTTGTACTCACATCACACAAATATATTGAACAAAAATCCATACATTCTTGAGATAGATAACCACTCACAATGGAACCTCCACGATGATTCTTGTTTCGAACATAAGATTTTATCGTGAACATATTTATTTTAGTTGGATACATCCATCAAAAAGAAATGGGTCCCCTGAGAAGTGTTTCAATTTTAAGTTGAACTATTAAATACAACATGCAAGTGAAAAATGATCGAGGAAATTTTTTTCCAACCCCCCAAAATTAATATAACCTCTTACTGTATTTTTATCAATAAAGACCTAGATAACCTTTTAGCACAATGGACTCTATAAAAGTGTCACAAGTGAATCACTATCACCCTTAAATTATTGGATAGTGAATGCCAGATTTCTATTGGAATCAATTCATAAATAAGGATGTGATAACCATGAGTTTTTAGGGATTGAATTTTTAAATACCTTATGTTGACTCATTTAGATATGTTGCGGGAATAGATATCAGGAACCTTGATATTCTTCAATACACCCTGAAATTGATTTTTCTCTAAATTATTCATCACATAATAAGCATAAGGAACTTTCCATTTTTTTCACCGATACACACAGGATGCAGTTTTGGTCTAATACCCCAATCCAACAAGTCGGGTAAAGATTGTAAGTCATCTTTGTTCTTCCCCTTGATATTTATAATAATTAAAAGAAAAAATTCACATATATGTTTCTCAATGTGAATTATATCTAAAAAATGAAGTAAAAATTTGGTAGACCAACATGGAATCTCAAAAAAGATACTTTTTTTCAATTGTAAGTGGATTCAGTGTCATAATTCATCCTCTTCTTAGATTTCACTTGACCTTTCCCTAATAAAAAACAAAAATCTTTCAATTCATTAACCACACCAGTTCATAAAATATATTGAGTTCTATGTTCAGTTTCAATAGTATTATCAAACCTTCAACAATTCTTCCAGTATTGATGATCCATTAGTAAGAATCATCAATATCCCATGAAAATGAAACAATGATGATATTTAAGTCTTATCAATCATGTATTTTTCATACAAATAGAAAATGATATTTTTTACTTTATTCTCCAACCACACATCATTTCATAAGTAGAAAAATAATTTATATTCTATAGAAGAGTAGCAGACATTTGAAATATATTTTTTGAAGAAGAATTGAATGTGCGCACACCCATATCCCAAAGTTAATTCAAATATCTTATTATAAGTTGAAAGTAGACATATATAACATTATTAGGATAAAAATGTCTAGATATTAGTATACTCAAGAAACTGAAAGGTTTTTCAAACCCATACATAGTGGAATATTATAAACATGAATAAAAAGTTGTCCACGTGACATGAGTAGTAAGAATCTGATAAAACAAATTAAAACCATCACAGGATAGACCCAACCTGACATTATGCACCTCAACTGCAAAATCAGTAAGTTGTGTATTAAATTCCAAACAATTTAATCCATCATTAGGATAATCAAATCATCATTATCTTTAATTCTCTCAGTATCATTCCATATCATATTGGTTTATATTTTTTAAAACATGAATATATTTTGATGTTTTGGGAATAAATGGAAAGTTCCATATGGATTTTTATGGAACACAAGATGGTGTTCTATCTGGATTTTCCTTCCATCAAGATTTTAAAAATTCTTTATAGTCCTTAAGGTCTACTATTTACTCCCAAAATAAACTACAATCTTTTATATAAGCCTGAATTTTATTAGTATAAAATCCTAGATGATTAATTAAATTTCATAACTTATAATGATTTGAGGGAATATATACACCATCAGGAAGAAATTACATCAAAAAGTTAAGGATATAATCAATAGTGGTATTTGAAATTCCATACATGGTCTTTTTGTGATATAACCACTTTAAAAATTCCAAATTTATCATTTTAGAAAATTCCTGATATACATGAGTTCTTGCATCATCCATTAATTTTTTCACTCTCTTAACATCATAATATTCATTATTTTCTTCATGTGTATTGATATCATTGTCTTCTTTAAATAATATACTAGCTCTCTCATGATGATTCACAAATGGAAACTGTTCAAATATCAAATTCTCTATACCACTTATTTATTTCCGTTCATGAAAAGTAGAAGATTGTATCATATCTCCCTTGTGATTCCAAAACAAAATAGTTTGTTTGATATATATCTTTTCTTATATAGTATCTAAATTATTCCCAAATTAACCATGGTACTAAAAAAATATTACATGGACACTATATACAACCTCAATATAAAAGAAATGTTAAATGAAAAATCTAAAAAAATATCGAAATTATTTTGAAACTCAGTTGAAATATAATCGATATGATACATCTAGCTTCTGTCCGTTCTATTATAGGGAAAAATTATATTTAAATAAAAAATGTAAACCATAATTAAAAAAATTAATTACAAACAATTTTAATATTAAAATCATCAAATCATACTAGTAGCTAGAAAAACAAATAATAAGAGAAATAACATATGCTATTAGTGATTCTTACAAATAATGAACCAGATAAGGTATAAGACATGGAATGGAAAAAAAACTATTACATAATACAATTAAATACATATGTATTTATGAAATAAGTTTTTTAAATGATTCCATGTTTTAAATAAAAAATTAATCCAATAAAATACACTTGTCTTTATGATGGAAAAAATTACTCAATAATAATAACAATGTGTCACCCAACAACAAACCCATAAAAACATGGAATAATAATATCATAGAAATTATACCATAATTTATATAAATATAAATAATCATAAAACCATAATATCATATAAACTAATATTTATAAAATAACAAAAATATATCCATAATGTAATAAAGGAGATAGAATCCTGAGGTTGTATGATATATGAAATGTAATACAAAATTTGTTAGAAAAAATTACTCATATACAATTAGAATAGAAAAATGTATCACTTATCTCTTTTCATAAGCCTGAATAACATCCAATGGCCATATACTAACTCAAACAGTAACTTTAAAAAACCATAGTCTAAGTAAATTGGGTCTATATATACATAGAGTGTGTATAAATTGTGAAGTAAGTGACCTTAAATATAGATTCAGTAAGGAAGAATATGTATTAAGTGACTCTTATGGATATCAAATAAGAGTAAAAGAAAAAAATATGCCTTAATGATATCATATATCACTCTATAAGGTAAGAGTTCAAAGTTTGTGGAAGATCCCTCCATTGGAAGAGGAAACATGTAAAGGGTGCAAGAAAAATGTATCAAGAGAAGAGATAAGTATTAGTGGTACTATCCCCATAATAGTGAAGGAATCCAATTAAATAAGGATAAATAATCTCATATATAACATCTCAAATGGAACCATCATAATTGGTTTAGAAAAAAACCCACTATCAAGGATTGTAGGAATAATAGAAGAAAATAGTCAGTACATCAAAAACAACCACAATAATTAACATTAGGATATCATAGGTACCCCTCTCTCCTTTTAATTTATTGTTAAATATGATAAATTGAATCATGTGGGTTAAAAAGGTAGATACAATCCATGGGTGGTATTCACTATGTGTGAATTAAAAATAGTATTAAAAATACAATAGTGAATGATGAAATTAAATTTATAGATAATTTTGAAATTTATAAATCATGAATTAAGTATATAACATTAGGAATTTAACCATACATTCTGAAATATATATGAATCTACAAAAATATTAAATATATACTGGATTTTAAGCCAATTTTGGAGTGATTTAGGTTTCAAATCCAGGTTTTATTTTTACTAATTAAGATAGGGTATTTGGAAATCCTTTCAAGGTATTTATTATAAACTAACATGTTGGAATCATCTGATTTTTTTTCAGGATACTTGGAAACTACATGGAAAAATAATTCTACCAATAAAGTGGTTTCAAAAAGTGGTGTCTAGAGGTTCAAAAAATCAGGTGGAGATAAATATTGTCTCATAAAATATACTTTGCCTCATTTTAGAGAATAATTCATTGTAGAAAAATTAGAATAAATGGATTACCAATCGTGTCAACTAGCTCTTCATGTGGTATGTCCCTCACCCACATGAATTAAAGTGTATGTATTAATAGTTTTTATGAGAAGTTATTTAAGATCTCATGAATATTTAACTACTCATGTTTTAATATGGTTTATGGATTTAAAATAAATTATTTACAAAATTTTCATTGTTAACTTTTACCCTTGTTTCCTACACTAAGATCCAACTTTTAGACTTACAGGTTTTGTGGACATGTCATTTCCAAGTGGTCAATTCACTTTTTGGAATTTAAAAAGATAAATTCAGATGATATAGGAAAGCGTTCAAGTAGTTTATGTTTCAATGGAGGTTGAATTAGATTTTTTAGAAATGATATTTTTCATGTAAAGACAAATGGAATGTGCTAAAAGGTATTAAGTGGGATATTTAAATATCTAAATATGTAAATCTTATAGGACAGATGAGGTAATGATTTCACTTGTCAATATGTGTCATGAATTGCATGAAGGATTCTTAATTAAGGTTATATAGGCTGTTTATGATTCGTTGGACACCTATGTAAAGGTACTTAAATAATGGCATAGCGGATGCTTAGGGATAAGATAAGTCCATTGAAGAATCTACATAAGGGTCATTCAGGGTTTTCTAATACCTTCGTAAAGGTGAGACTAACTTTATAACATGTGTAAGGGTACACTGTCCTATATAAAGGTAAGTTGGAAAAGTTGAAGGCTATGTAAGGGTATACTGATATAAGAAATGGTAACTCATGAATTATTCAATATAATCACAAGACATAAAATAACCCCTTAATACATTAATAAAAAACAAATTACTATATTAATTAATTAAAGAATTAGTTAATATATATTACAAAAAATTGTATTGGATTTATGAAAAAGTAATGGATAACTAAATTAAAAAAAATCTATTATAATCACATTTATTATGAAATAATATAAAAAACGAATCTAAAAGAACCCTATTTGAAATAATCTATAAGATTCGTGACCTATGTTTATCTTGGTTAGGTTTTAATATACAGATAAAAATGAAAAACAATAGTCAGTAGAAGAGAATAAGGATTCAGAAACACTAATCTGATTTCAAAGAAAATCATAATCAAAAAAGAATTTAATTATGGGAGAACACTTGAAGATATGAGAACCGTCCATCACTCGGGTAAGGGGAGAATCGGGATTGTGAGTGAAGGGGGTGTTAGGAGGCTAATCGATATGACAGAACTCTATCCCAAAATTTTTTAAAAAACTGTTGGTATATCTCAACCAATACTGATGGTTTTTTAAAAATAATTGGTATACAATATTCTATAACAACAATTAAAATAAAATGTTCGTATAAACTGATTACATCCACTCTATACCCATGATTTCTTTAAACTGTGGGTATAGATGCATGGGGGTAACCCCATTTTCTAGAAGTGCTGAGTTATTATAAGAACATTGTATGGAAGATGGATGTGTTTTTTACTCAAACATCTCAAAAAAAATTCAACAATTGTTTTCCCATGATTTCACATCAATATGAGTTCATTTCCTATGGTTTTTACCATTACATGCATGTTTTAGTATTTTTAAACACTAAAAACATGTTAATGGGAATATTGGGAAAGCCAAAAATAATATTGATGTATTGTTAGTTCCTATATTTCAAAAATATTTCTATGATTTTTGTTCTCTCATTAAATGGCCATCCAAAACTATTTTTAGGGTTTTAACCCCCTGACACATGTTCTTATGGACTTTGATATCTTTAAAAACTTCATATTGAGTCATTCCAAGAACACTACACATTATATGGATGTGTTTTCTACTCATACACGTCATAAATAAGTAAAAAGTTGTTTTCCATGATTTCAAATTAATCTGAGGTCATTTCTTATGGTTTTGACCATTACACATTCATTTTAGTGTGTTAAAATGCTAAAAATGTGTTTACGGGCATACTAAGAAAACTATAACTCATATTGATGTGGAATTAGTTCTTACATTTCAAAAATAAATCAATGGAAATTATCCTATGATTTCACATCCATCCAATATTATTTTCTTGGTTTTGACCCCTTGAAGAACATTTTTAAAGACATTGATATCTTTTAAAATCACTTATTGAGTCATTCCAAGCACACCACATTTCATATGGACATGTTGTCTAATATTACTCATTAAAAATAATTCAATGGTGTTTATACCATGATTTCATGTCAATTGGAGGTCTTTTCCCATGGGTTTGATTATTACATGCATATTTTAGTGTTTTAAAACACTAAAAACACATTTGCAGGCATCCCAAGAAAATTGCTAGTCAAATTAACATGGAATTAGATTCAAAATTTCACAAATAAATATATGATAATTTTCATATTATTTCTTATCAATATGATGATATTTTCGTGGTTTTAACCTATTCTCACATGTTTTTAAAGACTTTGATATCTATTAAAACTAATTATTGAGTCATTTTGAAAATATTGCACGTCAGATGGATGTGTTTTCTACAAGTACACATTAAAAATAATTAAATGGTGGTTTTCCCTTGATTTAAAATCAATCTAAGGTTGTTCATTATGGTTCTTACCATTACACATGTTTTTTAGTGTATTAAAACACTAAAAATAAATTTATATGAATCCTAGGAAAATTGTAACTTAGATTGATGTGAAGTTTGTCCCTAAATTTCAAAAATTAATATGAGGTCATTTTCCCATGATTTCAGGACCATATGATCCATTTTCTTAGTTTTAACCCCCTGGTGCACATTTTTAAAGACTTTTATATTTGTTAAAATTTCTTATTGAAACATTCCAAGCACACCGCGCATTAGATGGACGTTTTTTCTACTCATAAAAGTATAAAATAATTCAAAGACGGTTTTCTTATGGTTCCAAATAAATCTAAGGACGTTTCCAATGGTTTTAACCATTATAAACTTGTTTTAGTGTTTTAAAACACTAAAAAAATATTTATGAGCATCTTGGGAAAATCATAACTCAAGTCGATGTGTTTTCAGTTCCTACATTTTACACATAAATCTATGTTCATTGTCTTAAGATTTAATGGCCGTCTGAAAATTTTTCTTTGGTTTTGAAACCCTAACACATGTTTTTAAAAAAATTATATCTTTGAAAATTGTTTATTGTTTCATGGATTGAGTTTAGAATTTTAATCTATATTATGAGATATAAGACTAAAAATTATCTTAGGGATCGTGCATGTCATCCTCTAAAAAAAGAAACTAAGGAATTTTTCATTCCTGACCACCATTGATCCTATTTTTTCCTATAAGGGTCATTTACTTGCACCTTTTCTTTCAACCTTTAAATTTGTTTGGTGCTTCCAAATTAAAGACATTTCTCAAACCCTCACTAGGTGAAGTAGTAAATGATGATAAATACCTACCAAAGATAGATAATCTGGTGGGATTATAACCCACCCACATGCATGCCTGAGATGCTCCTTCCCTAAAACAATTTCAGCTACATCATTATAGGAAACTAATAACTATTGTGAAGGGTTCACATCCCACACTTCTTGAATGTTAACCTGCTAAAAAAATATTAATAATGATTTTTAAAATTATCTAAACTTCATAATATTATCTAATTAATAATTTTTTCCTTACTATTTAATTTAATTTCATTACTATAAAAACATAATAAATTAAATTAAATTATAACAACAAACAAGTCTTAAACCCAATTAATTGGGTCCGGTTACATGGATCAAATAGTGATAATAGAGATAATTGGAACAGTTTGATCCCTGCAGGTGAACCCATTTAATAGATTTTAAGGGTTTTTTGTTTTTTTGATTTTTTATATTAATAAAATAACATTATAGAGTAATGAAAAGTACTTACTCCAATGTATCTGGTTGGTTCATTTAAAAAAATCCATCAGGTTTCCTATGAACTTTAAGCCACATCTTTATCTAACTGAATGGGTGATATAATACATTAGCCTTTATAAAAAATACATACAAGTTAGAAGTAAACATTTAATTATAATAAAAATATATAAATAATCATGGCTAAAATACAACCAAGTTCATTATTTTTATAGAAAAACTCTATGTCCCGAAGATATGAGGAGTGACATGTTTTTCATGATTCACTATATTTTTCTTAGATAAATCCTACAGAAAACAGAAACTTTAATTAAAATTATAATTTTATAGTTTTTATGTTATTAATATACTAAAAAATATGTAATTAAATCATGAGATGCATCTCTGTTAATATCAAAAACATATTCCAGTACTCATGATACATGCCTTTAGAAACATTTGCATACATTTTTCGAGAGCTCAGAGATGTGTTATTAAACTCATATAATAATTTCCATTTAAATCTTCTCTTTTTAATCCAAATTTTTCAGGTTCAATGGGAGTGAAATGGATTCAGGGATATAAAAAGTAAAGAAGAGATCAAGGAATAAAAAACACAACAATTTATAAGTATATTAATAATTTTACTCTTACATTTTAAATTAATTATTAATGAATATTAAATTAATATTACCTTTACTTGGTTATCAAAAACCTTACTTTTTAAGATATAGGAATATGCCTCCAATATTTATAATTAATGGAAAATCACAGCGTCTCATAAGAAAGCTTACGAAGAATCTGTCCATAGATCTCAATAACATCACTGGTAGGCACCCAAAACTCATCAAATGGAATGATAATTTTTAATTATTTTAGGACCCATACATATATCGTGTTCATATTTGTAGATCTTCTATTATTATCTTTATCTATTTTACAAATTCATTAAATAATTAATAAAATATATAGTTTTTTACAATGAAATACATACCAGTAATGGTAACTCACCAATATCCCCTTGATAGAGGGGTGACCAATTGGTCCATCATTAGATGTGAATTGAATTTTGGGCTACCAACATCATATGAGGAAGCTACTGACTCTCTAGAAGTCTCAGGTATAGTGTAATCACTTGGATCAACTAAATCTGATGATAGTGGTGGTGTGCTCAGAGAATTTGATCGTCTCAGATCTAGAAATTTTTTTGTTCTTGAAATTTATTCAATTAAAATGGTTTAGAATATATTCAACATATAAAAAAATAATAAATAAAATATTTTTATAAAAAGGAAAAATTATAAAAATATATATGTGTGTAAAAAAAATATAAATGAGAAATTGTAATATAGTTGCATTAACAATTTATACATTCAATTATATTTATCTGCATGATCTTCATTGTTATCAACCTCCATTATGACGAGTTATTCATTTTCACCCTCTCTCATAAGTTTTATTGTTCCAATATTTTCATGGAAAAACTATTGAATGTTTTTTTGGTTGATAAGGTTTGTTGTCACAGAGTACCAATTGACCTTCATCACCCATATCATACAAGCCTCTATGTTTTAAGTGTACAAAAACACTCAGGGATTTATTTATTTTATCATAAACATAATAAACCATATTCACTTATGAATCCAAGACAAATGGATCATGATCTATACACTTGTTGGTATGGATCGAGTGAGAGAACTTGATAAAATTAAAATGCAATGAATCCTTCATTATACCTCTATCAATGTTGACCCACTTTAATTTGAATAAGACAACTGAAAATTGACTATGATAGTTTAATTCGATTATATCAATCATTATTCTATAGTATCTTACTTATAAAAGTGTAAATACATCACCATTTTTAGTTTCCTAGCCTTCTTCATGATAAATTATACGAAACTTGAATCCATGAATATTATAGGCATTGAATCTCCTAGTCTTCCTTAGAGGAACTCGAGCCAAAAACATTAAATCATTTCAAATTTTATCTCGATTATCAACATTATTTATCTAGACAAGAAGATATATTGTGTCACTTTTAAAATAGACAAAATAAATACATAAAATAATAAGAATATAGTTATATAATTACATGACAGGTGAACCATTCATCAATCTACTAATTAACAATTATTTTTAATTCCATCTCATTTCGAGTTCAAACCATTATTCGTATCTTTGTTTTAAATCTCAATTATTTAATTAATGGATATGAAGTAATACTATTGATTAGAAAATATCTATGCACTTCTAGTAACTCCAATCCTATCAATTTAAAATTTTACCCCTTTCCAATGGGTTATTTAATAGTTAGAAATACCGATGATTGGTTTTTAGAATAAGAATTAGTGGAGATGTCATCAACACATTCAAAATGATTGAATTTAGTCTCAATCACATCCAGATAACTAGAATGGAAGTTTATAAACTCTTTGACTATGTAACCTTAAAAAATAGAGGTTTTTGGTTAATCTTTATTCCTCACATGTTATTTCAAATGACCTAACTACCTGATGAAAAAAAGAAACATATTAAACTAATTTACATAATTATTTGATAAAATTGAATTCATCAATGAAAATAAAAAATATATCAACATACCTATCAATTGGATATATCCTTTAATAGAGTACCAATCCACCAAGTTTAGCTTCTTCAACCAAATGAACTATCAAATGGATTGTAACTGTGAAATATTAAGGGGGAAATAACATCTCTAGATGAAAAAGTTTAAAACAACTTATTTCTTGATGTTTATCAATATCAGTTAGATTTAGAGTTTTTTAAAAAATCTCCCCAAATAAGTTACAAAAATAGACAAGAAGTGTAATTACTTTTTCATGTAACGTATTACGCAATGCCAACGATAAATAATTATCCATCAAAATATGTGACTCATGAATTTTCAACCCATGTAACTTTTTATGTTTTAAGTCAACACACTATGAAATGTTACTTGAATATCCATTTGAAACTTTTAAATTCCTTAAAGTTCAAAGGAATATGTGATTCATCCAGAAGAAATCATTAAATCCTCTAGGACTGATCAGATTATAAATATATAATTTCCCAAATTACACTAGCTATAAAGGCATAGTATAGAGGCAGTTAGGGGTCGATCCCACATAGTGCGGGTGATTAAGATATGGGAACTCTTGAATAAAGGTTACTTCATCACAATTTAATTAATTTTATTAAAATAATTCAATGATTAAAATTGAATAATTAAAATGATGACAAAGGTACAAGAAAGGAAGAAGAGAGAGAAATCACTTTCTATGGGTGGTTGTGCTAAAAAAATCATGAATAAACTTTCAAAATACTAATACTCGTTGGATACACAATAAATCAATTTTAATGATAGATGAAATAGTAAATCGCTATCAATATAACCTAGAACCATAATTATTCATGGTCAGATGAATTAAAATACCAGGATGCATTATGATCAGATTAAAAAAGTAGAAGAATAATCTAACTCAGTGGCCATGAATTAATTACCTTTATCATGTTGGGTTTTTTCTACTACCAAACACACTTGTTATATTATTTAATAATATATATGATAATAATGAGTTACAACACAATAATAATTGAATAGAATCACTTTTTAAGTGAATAAATAAATAGATCAATATGATATGCATCCATTTTGATATATTTCTCTCTCCCATATAGATTTATCCAACCATCATTGGGTGATTTCTAATGAAAATTAAAATCAAAAACATAGGAGAGGGAATATATGAAAATTAATAAGTAAGAATAAAAGAAAAGAAACTGGAATTAAACTAATGAAAATACAATGTTACATCAAATTAGAATAAAGGAAAAGAAAAAGGAAAACCTAACTATAAAGAACAATCTCTAGGTCAGAACCCTAATGGAGGCCTCCTAGTGGTTGAATCCCTACGCCTATAATGAATGCCTTTTCATTTGTCCAAAACCCATTATTTATAACCTTGGAAGTCATTCTAGGGTTTTATTGGTTCAAAATAAATATAAAATGGTTGTTCCAAGTCAAACTCAAAGGGTCCCACTACAAGATACATAATTGCTTCTTGTATCTAAGTATATCCCAAATGTTTCATGGCATGAAACATGCTCACACTATGAAATTCAAGGTTACTCCTCATTTTTTTCTTCACTTCACGCTATGTACTCAGTTCACACCTTGTAATATATTCACACCCTAAACCTGATTCATGATGTGATTTCCTACTTTCTGGCCCTAAAAGATTCATTACACCCCTTATATTCAATTTCAAGCCTATGGAACATCACTTAGGCATCCTTCATCATGGTAATTATTATTCTGAGAAAAAACAAGATCCACTTGACTATAATTTGATCTTAGATTCATCTTTATTTTCCAGTGTCATGCCACACCACTATGCATCATGGATAAAAGTTCCTTTGTCTTCCTAAAAATCAATCATTTCCTCATTATTGGTCCAAATATCATCACTTCCATAATAACACAACAAAAAATGAAATGAGTTATGAATCTCGTATTAAATCAATTAATATCCAATGGAAACACATATAAAAAATCAACAAAATACGTATATAAAATAAAGAAATAAATATGTAGTTTTAATAATTTTTCATTATAAAAATAGCCAAAGGATACATTTCATTCTCATTTTCCCAAAAAACACAATTTATATTCATTAATTACAAATCTTTATGATCATTAAGGTGATCCTTCGATTTACCCTTCCCATTGAGTAGTATAATTACTATATTATCCAAGATGTTCTTCTCAATACACAGTATGTCAAGATTATGAAGTATCAAATTAAACCCTAAATAAGGAAGTTTGAAAAATATACTCATTTTATCCCACTTTTTTGTTCCATATTCCTTAAATATTATAGCTCATACCATTTTCTCACTTATTTAAACTTATTACATTTTCTAAATTCTACAGTGACATTCATTAATTGTCCTAATATTTATAAACCAAATAACACCTTAGATGAATTTATCAATTCAGTATCTCCATTGAATTGTGTATTATTAAAATTGAATTTATGTGAATCATCAAGAAATTGACTAGGACACAAAAAAACTTTTTATACTATGAGGTAATCATTGAGGTTCAAAATCAAAATTAAAAATTGGAAAATCCAAACCAGTATGAATATTTCAACCAGATAAGTTTACTAGTATGGGAAAGTCGCTAATTTTCTACATTAAATCATTATGAATTTTGAATATTTTTCTCATTGAAACATTATATTTTTTCATTCCATCATCCCATAATTCTTATAATTATTTCATTCAAGGTTGAAGGTATACATCATTGTCATTTCTAGGAATTTTCTTTTTAGGAATAATCATTGAAATAATGAAAAAAAATATTCTTCAAACACATCCATAGAGGTAGATTATATGGGATAAAAATTACTATCCATATTCTATAATTAGTATATAAAGTACCAAAAGAGTCAAAACCATGGGAAAAAATCCCAAACGAATATTATTAGGATCTAAAGAAAAATATGGATAAAATGAATTAAAAATATTTCATGATGTTGAATATTTTGGGTGCCTCATCAATCCTTAATTATTAATATCTTGAGCATGCCACTTAATGTCTTATGCAGTCTTAAATGAAATGAATAATATTTGAAAACATGGTTTTATAGGAAACTAATGCAGTACCTTTGCAGGGGTTTTTCTTCTTCTGCTTTTCCCTAACATTGCATTGATTTTTAATCACATTGTTTCTCATTGACTCCCATCTACTTTTATGACATCTTATACATTATTCTTTATCAAACACTTCTCCCCAATAAATCATGAAATCATTAGGGAAAACATGTATCTTTTTATAATCAATTCAATGTTTATGGATGATTTTATTCATCTCATAGAATGATTCAGGTATCTTAACTTCACTAAATGTGTTGTGAAGAAACTCTAAAATCATGGACATTGCTTTGTTATTAATACCACAAAGACACTTGATATGACACAAATTAATTATAAATGAAAACTTTTAATACTTGGTGAAGCCTTAATATAGTTCTTGTTTCTGTATTTAACTAATTTATAAAACTCATTTTTTTCACTGAATTTATGAGCAATATTAACCTGCTCAGGATCAAAAAAAGATTCTGTTCAAATATAAAAATATTGGACATTGTATCCTACAAATAAAACGATATCATTTATCAAGTTTCAAACTAAATTCTCCTCTCATAGGTCACTTTTTTTCATTAATATGATATTTGTTATTTTTATATTCTATAACATTTGATTTTAAATTGAAATATTCAAAATAAATATTGAGTTGAAAACTATTTCAATATCAAGTAATAATATAATTTTTTTCTATTCAATTGTCTCTTTAATTTTCCACTAGGACACTGATATGTTATTTTACAATCCACTGATCTGTTTTCAATTGAATAATCTATAAATTATTTCAAACCTCTGTCATATCAAGGTTTGTTTTGAGGTAAATTAATCCAAATTTTATCCATTGGTATTGGAGTTAAAAAATTATACCTACAAATTCAAAATATAAATATATAAATGTTTAATCAAACAAATACAATCAATTTTTAACATCACCCAACTTCATCATTGACCAAGGTAGGTTCTTGATTCAATAGAACACAAATTCAATATAAAAATGATTCAATCCAACATGAAAAATAGAAATGAGCTAATTAAATAAATATAACCTCTCACGATAACAAGGTCAGATGTCATGGAATAAGGTCACTTAGGTGATAAGAGGGAAACAAACAGTGTGGATGTCAGGGAGATTAGGCTGGTGAATTCTGACTCACAGATAGATAGGGGTAAGAGAAATTTAGTCAAGGTAGAGTGAAGTGTAGGATAGTTTTGTGGGGAGAATGGGGTTAGGGTTGGTGTTTCCATCGAGGGTCGCACTCACCGAGAAAATGGGAAGAGGTTCCCTTGTCAGGGGTCACCACTAGAGGGATATGGGTCACCAGAGGATGGGGTCACTACGGTTGGCGTCTGTTGGTGCAAGGGGGCTGGGGCCATGGGGGTCTGGGGGGTTAATTAGGGTTTTTTAAAAACATTTCATGGTGATTTTAATCAAACCACCATAAAATCAAAAAATATATAAAAAATATAGTGGTGGTTATACCAAACTGCATCAATATTTTAAATAATAGTGAATATGTTTTTTTAATGATGGTTTCAAGAACCGCTACTAATAAACCACCGCTAAGTCCTCTTTTTTGTTATGTTTCAAAATATTAGTTAATATTAGTAAGTAAATTATTATTATTTAATTATTAATATTTAGTAATTAATTAATAATTATTCTTAGTTATGGGTTTATTATTATGAAATAATTATTATTTAGTATGACTTATTTGTTTTCAAATATTAGTGAAATAATTATTAACTAATAGATAATTAATGAAGTAATCATTGTGAAATTAAAATTAACTAATAAATAACTTATAAGTAATTAATTAGTAATTAATATTAATTAGATGATGAATACATATTAGTGAAATAATGATTAATTATTAATTAACTAATAATTCACTATTAAATAACTAATAATTAACAAATGATTGTCGAATGATTATCGAATGGTCATAGAATGATTAACTAATGATTAACTTAGGATTAAATAATGATTAAATAAGGATCAAATAATGATTAATTATTGATTTATAAGAATGAAATAATGATTAACTAATGATTTACCAATAATTAACTAATGATTAACTATTAATTAAGTATAAATTAACTACTCAATAACTATTAAATATTGAATGATTAACTAATTCTAAAGTAATGATTATGTAGTGATTAACTAATGATACTATGGATTAAATTCGGAATAAATAATGTTTAGATAATGATTAACATCTGTTTAACTTAAGATTAACTCTGGATAAAATAATGATTAATTAATGATGAACTAATGATTAATGAATAATTAATTAATGATTAACTATTAATTAACTATAAACAAACTACTTAATAACTATTAATTAATGAATGATTAAAAAATTATTAATGAGTGATTAACAAATAATCAAGGCATGATTAACTTAGAATTAAGTAGTTCTTAACTAATTATTAAGTAATGATTAATTAATGATTAACTAAGGATTGAGTAATGATTAAAAATTGATTAAGTAATGATTAACCAATAATTAATTAATGGTTAAATATTAATTAACTATAAACTAAAAAATTAATAACTATTAATTAATGAATTACTGATTAATTATAAACTGGTTATTAATGAGTGATTAAAGAATGATTTATGAATGATTAAGGAAAGATTAACATGGGATTAACTAATAATGAACTAATGATAAACTAATGATTGACTAATAATTTATTAATTACTAACTATTAATTAACTATAAACTAACTACTTAACAACTATTAATTAACAAATTATTAACTATTGATTAATGAGTGATTAACAAATGATTAAGGAATGATTAACTTAGGATTAACTAATTCTTAACTAATTAATACATACTTTTTAATTAATGATTAACTAATGATTAAGTAATGATTAAGTAATTATTAACCAATAAAAAATTAATGATTACTCATTAATTAAATATTAATTAACAATAAACTAACTACTTAATAACTATTAATTAATGAATGATTAACTAATCATTAAAGAGTGATTAAAGAATGACTAATGAATGATTAACTTAAGATTAACTAATATTTAACTAATGACTAAACAACGATTAATTAGTGATTAAATAAGGATTAACTTAGGATTAAATAATAATTATAGACTAATTAACTTAGTATTAACATAGTAATAACTTAGAATGAAAGAGGACTAACTGTATGAAAAATAAGTCTAATTGCACACCTAATTTGACACTCTAAGGGATATTCTTTAGATGATTCACATTCTCTTTAGTTAATATATTTATATACCTTTAGGAGTATTAAAATTTGGACTATAAAACATTAGTAGCATCATTAAAGATATAATAAAACATTCTAAATTTTCATTAAAGTAAATATTGTGTGGTTATCTGAGTAATGAAATCCCTTTTGGGATATTACAAGTGGATATGGATCCAACACAGTTATAACTGGGCATAGTATCCCCAAAAATGGAACATTGGGAAATGAATAAATAATCACCTAGTGCATGAAAAAGAGGCCTTTTATTACAAAATACTTGATGCTCAAGGGAGATATTCTTTAGATGATTCAAATTCTCTTTATAAACTACTGAACATATCATTAGTAATATAAAAATTTGTACTACGAAACATTAGTGAAAACATTTAGTATGTAAGAAAACATTATAAAATTACAGTAAAGTAAATATTGTGTGGTTATCTAAGAAATGAAATCCATTCTTGGATATTACAAGTGGATGTGGATCTAGATCAATTGTCCCTAAGGTAAATGGACCTGAAAAGGGCACATTGGAAATTGACTTGATCATCACCTATTGCATGAAAAATAGGCCTTGCTACATACCTAGTTCAAAACTCATGGGGGATATGATTTATATTACTAACATTATCTTTATAAACAATTAGAAATATATTTAGGGATATTAAAATCTAGACTATGAAACATTAATGACATCATTGAGGATATAAGAAAACATTTTAAAATTTCAGTAAAGGTTGTGTGGTTATTCAGGCAATGAAGTCCATGTCTCAAAACTGCAAGTGGATGTGGCTCTTGAATAGTTGTACCTAATGGTAATAACCCGAAAGAGGGGGCATTGGTATTTGACTCGGTCCTCACCTAGATGATGAAAAAGAGTCCTTGTTCCACACCCGGTTTGACACTCTCGGTTGGAATTCTTTAGATGATTCACATTATCTTAAAAAAATAAACTTCTAATTATATCATTATATCATTAAATTACTTTACACAATTATTGAATGATCAATTCTATATTATTATTTATCATTTTTAAAATTAGTTAAAATATTTTAATCTTGAATGCAAACAATTTTTCACATAGAAAATCATATTTTCCTAGGTCTACTTCTACATGGAAGTTATTCAAACCAATCAAGGGGTTTCATTTAGTACATAACCAACAAAAATTTTTAGGATAAATGATTGTTTTACCCTAAGATAACTTCAAGAAATAATTCATGGATTGTTAAATCTGATACCTCATCAAAATATCCAGTCTATTAGTTATAGACATATTGAATTCTATGATTGGCTATGAAATCTATCTTACCCATTGGATGATAATGAGGACAAGATATAAGTAATAAAAATATTTAACTAATGGTCTTATAATGCTTTTATAGAGTTATAAGTGTAGGTTTCTACTCTCTAGAAGTAATGTGATATTGTATGATGATATATTCATACAATATTTTTCTAACATGGTCCATCCCAATAATATATAACTCTTCCCGATCATGCAGGAGAAGACAACCAAACTGATCGCTCTGATATTCTACAAGATTGTATTGATAATGAGAAAGTTTCTAATAATGGAGTAGATGGACAAAACAGTGATGATGGGGATGAAGCTGTATAAGTTACAGAGGAATTTTCTTAAAATTTAGTAGTTGTACATCGGCCTCGATGCATAAAAAATCACCAACCACTCTTCACATCTTGTTCAGAATCTATGACACATTTTCCTAAATTTGGATAGAATATTAACACACCTATAATTTATTTTTCTAGAGTTGTAGATGATATATTTGGTCAAATAGACAAAACATTATACGTTAAAAGATATTTTCCAACAAAGACTCCATGAAAAATATGATAAAAATATTTCATTTTGAGATACACTATAAATATTTAGTTAAGGATTCAAACTAGATAAAATAAATCATACGGTGTGAAAAATATGGTGATGATTATAGATTTCTCTTAAAGGGTGAATAATTTCTAAGATTGAGGCATCTCATAATTTTATGCAACCTAGATTATACATCATTGGAAGCTAAATTTATTTCACCTATTATTGTCAAGATGATTATGACATACCAAGATGTGCCTATAAATCTTTTGTAGGAGAGTATTAAACAATATTTTGGTCACAATATTTCTTATAGAAAGGCAAGGATAGATAAATAGAATTCAATTTTCAAAGTTTATGGAGAATGGGATTACTCAAATTTGGTTTTACCATAATTTCTATACATGCAAATAAAAAACAACCAACTTGATCGATCTCATGTCAAATTTTATCAGTTTTTCCCAAAATTCATTCTATTTATTGCCACATTTTATTTCTAAAAGAAGTTTATAAATATTGATGAAACATTTATATATGTGAGGTAAATTGGTGTATTTTGGATTATGGAAACCCTGGATAGTAACCATACACATATGCCACCTGTATTTTCCATTGTGGAGAATTAAAACTACAAATCATGGAGTTGGTTTTTCGCATGTATTAGAAAACATTTAATCCACATTCAAGGTGTATGTTTCATATATAATCATCATCAGTAAATAAAGGAGGCTATAAATAAAGATTATATTATTTGGAGATCACCAAATTCACATCATTGATGCTGCATCAGGTATATTTCCAAAATAATACAAAATGCCTTTTATAATGAAACAATGAATAAGGATATCATAAAGCATGGTATACAATATATTTCTTATTTTTTACAATGTAAATCTGATTGTAAAATTATTTTATGTTTAATATGATAATTTTAATATATAATATGAATTGGATTACTCATGTTTTGAGTAGTTATTAGAAGGAATTTGTAGGGTTGATCAAGGAGCATATGATTACATGATGCAGATTCCAAAAGAGAAATGGACATTATAATACGATGGGGGAATATGTACATAAACATGACCACAAACATTGTAGAGTGCATAAGTGGAGACTTCATTAGGTTGCGCAAGTTACCTATAACTTGTATAGATCAAAAGACATTTTACCATTATGTAAATTACTTTTTAGAAAAAGTAGGATAGACTGTTGACGGGATTTAGTAGGGGTTGCAGTACGGAAGACACATTCAACGAGATATTGACAAGAAATTTGATAATCTTTATCTTATCAAGTGAGAATTTTCAACTAAGGAGAAAGTTTATTTGAAGTGATAGAGTCTCAGGACCCCATTATTGGTATAATTGGTTAAGTGATGGTGGTATTACTTAACGCAAGGCGGTTTCAATGTGGAAACTCCCAGACATTATAGTTTCCATGTGCACATTCCATTACAACATGTGCCTCTATTAAAATATCATGGGAAAAATATTTTTATCTATTGTATCATATTAACTCCATTCTTGAAGACTAGCTGACATTGATACATGGCATCAACAAGTTGTGACCGT
Source organism: Viscum album (assembly GCA_963277665.1). Lineage (NCBI taxonomy): Eukaryota > Viridiplantae > Streptophyta > Magnoliopsida > Santalales > Viscaceae > Viscum > Viscum album. The sequence goes on from OY728128.1 coordinate 1,505,476,098, forward strand.
ATAAGAGACCAAAGTCTAGTGGGATTAAAAATGAGGTGGATTGGCCTCAAGAATAAGGCTAATATTTTAGATGCAGCATATTTCATAGAGAATCTCATAACAGGAAATGATTCCCTAACATTGTTGGAATGAGTTCTCATTCTCAACCATGATGATGTATTGCCTACAAATAATGTAAGTTCCTAAGTCTTTAGAAGTGATGATCTAAGTTTCAGTGATTAACAAAACTGTTATATCCTATATTCTACCAATCATAAAATTATACATATCATAAAATTATATTTATATTTTAAACTTAATATTTATTTCATTTTTATTTATAGATATAGAGGATACCACTCTACTCACTAAATGATATAATCATGTTTCACATGAGGTGGTAGTGGATCGTGAAATTCGATGGATTAGAGTGTGTAGAGAACACCATTACCATCAAATTATTCCTATATCTACTATTATATCATACCTAAATCATGTTTTATAGTATGGATCCATTGTATCATATTATAAATTCATTGATTATCACCTTCTTGTTTCCCAAACTAAGAGATGGAGACCTACGACTCACACATTCCACTTACCCGAGGGAGAGATTACTATCACCCTTGAGGATGTCGTGGTTATGCTTAGTATTCCTATCCAGGATGCTTCATTTATAGGACCCACCCATGTATAATGGATTGAGGTTGTATAGAGATTACCTGGACTCAACATTTTGGGGGATGATACTTCTATAGATGGTGGTTCTTTGTCTATGGGCTGGATTTACATGAACTCTTCACATTTATATGTTGATGTTGATGAGTTGATTGTCATGCATCATTCCCTTGCATATATCTTGAGATTCATTGGAGGTAAATTATACAATGATCACTCTTGTATGATTGTACAAATGACGTATTTGGGGATAATGGAATAATTTAATCTGGTTGGGTGATATAGTAGGGAATATGTTTGCCTAGCATGCACGTACGGAGCATTATGCACAACCTGCCGATCAAATCACAATAATCTAGGGGGATGTTTCATCTATATTCAAATATGGGAATGGGAGTGAATCCATCCCTTAGCCCCTATTATTGTTGGTATAAAGATTCGTATGGATGTGTTGTGTGATGCTCCATATGAACACTGGTATGATCACTCATATTTATTGTTTTCTGATTCTAATATGAGTTATTATACTTAATTTCTTATTATTAATCACTTTCTATGTTATACATTATAGTTGGATTCAGGAACACCAGTTTTTTAGGACTCTAAGACATAATTTGGGTGTATACTATCTCATGTTTGACAGTCTACTACCCACCTATGTAAGTATATAAATTCTTATGTTGACTAATCAATTTCGTAATATTATCATTTTTAAAAATCAGTAAAAAAATATTTTAACAAATGTCACGTGTCTCTTTAGATTTCATGGCTACCATACTGATCCCTATTAGACCAGGTTCCCGCATAATGCATTGTCAGGCTTCACAATACCACATTTAAAGTGCATCTCATTTACTTTTATATTATTGAGTGGCACCAGCCTAATTGAATCATGTGAATATTTGGATTTTTTTTAGCATATTCCATTTACATCTATATTTTAAGAAACTCTTTATTTCTTGAACTTGATGGGGAGACAAGATAATGACTGGAACTGAAAGTATGCTTAGTATTTTGACCTCTAAAATAGACATATGACATTTTGAATCAATGGAATGTATACGATACAATTCCATCTATCACTGTAACTCAAGTATGATCCATGGTATAGACTGAAGTCCATACTATATCTTACACCACACAACATAGAGATTCAAGATTTGGTAAGTCAAAAACATTAAATTAGTTTGTTTTTTGTACGTTATTTAATTCAATTTGAGTCTATTTACAGAATAATTGACTATAGTATATTATTCACATGTTTGATCCAGAGGAGGGAGAGGTATTTAGCTAGGAATTGTAACATGTAAAAGCATAGGAGATTATTCCAGTGTATCATGTTTTACACAATATTATATTTTATCATCCACATTGGAGACATGATATTCCTACACAGGGAGACGAGGTTCCTACTCAGGAACTTCCACTAGCAGCTTTGGATGTTGAGGAGTTGTGACGATGATGATTTAGATCACATCATGTTGTACATGAGGCCAAACTTGTTCCACAAGAAGAGGTCCCACCTCTAGTAGATGAGCCTCGGCTGATTGTGGATGTGCACCAGTAGGAGTGGGATCTATATATGTTATCAAATTATCCATAATTTTCACCAGTTATAGCTAATCTGAGCTTGTATCACGAGTCATTTATCATGCCTCTATCTTTCAGGACCAACCCTTCATAGGCCTTTTAGTTCCCCCATTATAAATAAGGTTCTTCCACTTATATAATGGGAGAAGGATCGGGTTCACATCTTGATATCTAAATGAAACCTCCTCCCGATGATTCATAGATAGAGAATAATACAGTTGAGGTTCATACACCTAAGTAAGATCCCCCCAACTTATCATAGTTCACCATAGTACAAAGGCTGACAGTCTCGATACGGGCATCCCATTTGTACAACAGATTATGCGCTCAGACATCGTCATTAACATTGATTGTACTCATTGATTTCTATGTTTTATATATACTTAAAGGATTAAAAAATAGTTTTTTATATCATATATAAATTTTAAAATAAAAGAAATGTCAAAAAAAATATAAATATAAATATTCTTCTTTGAAACAAAAATATTTTTTGTTGTTAAAATTACTTTTCATTAATGGTTTTTATGAAATTATTTTTTTAATTTAAATTATTTTTTATATGTTTTCTCATTGTGTTAAATTTTATTTTGGTTGTAATTATACATTATAATTTATGGTCATTTAAAGTCACATACTTGAAACATTATTATCTTTTATATAGGCAGCCTTAAAAATGTTTATATTATAAAGTATAAATACAATTTAAATGAAATTTGACACACTTACCAAACATATAAGAAATAATTGAAAATAAAAAAATCATAAATATAATTAACAAAAACAAATTTACATGTCACAAACATTATTGCTTAAAAATATAACATTTACACTTTAAAAAATTTACGAGCATAATTCTCATAAAGTATTCTATTATTAATTATATTATTATGAAGTATTATTAATTATTTTATTATAATTAAATTTTAGTAACTACATTACTAATAAATAATAATTATATTATTAAATATTAACAATAATTCAAATAATAAATGTGAATAATGATGTAAATAATATAATTATTAATGTAACTACTAAAGTAGTTAATAAAACAATTTAAAATAAATATAAATTAAATTATTAATATAGAAAATATAATTATTAATAATAATAGTATTATTAATAAATTATTATACAAATAATAATAATATATAATCATCATAAGAATCATATTTATTTGTATATATATTTATATAAACAAATCAAAAATTATAATAAATTATTTTAAACATACAAACATATATATAAGTAAGTTTTTAATATTTTTTATGTTTATGAAAAGGTGTTATAGCCCTGAAAATGTTTTCATAAAGTTTTAGGAAAAGGTGTTAAGGGCTCAAACACCTTTGGATCAGGTGAAAAAAGGCTAAAGTTATGAAGGGCCTTCATTGTATTCAGGATTATTTTTTAATTTTTTTACCTATGATAATTTCCATTTTTTCAAACTTATAAAAAAATCCACCCTCAAATAGTCCCTTGCACTGATATTCTTGTGGGTTCCCCCTCACATTGAGACCCACATGATTAAAAAATATTGATGATGTTGGAAAATAAATCCAATCTGTATTTAATTTATAAGGCTTCTATTTTTTTTGTGTTGGGTTTTCCATTTTTTATGTTAATTAAATATAGGTTTTATGTTAATTGAATATAGGTTTCAGAGTCTGAATTATAAGGATTTTGGAGTCTGAATTATGAGGAATTCGGAGTCTGAATTTCAGAGAATTTGGAGTCTAAATTTTAAAGAATTTGGGATCTGAATTTCAGAGAATTCAGAATCTGAATTTCAGAGAATTCGGAATCTGAATTTCAGAGAATTCGGAATCTGAATTTTAGAGAATTCGGAATTTGAATTTTAGAGAATTCATAATCTGATAATAGAATACTCTATATCTAAGGATTTATAGGATTCTGAGGTTTTAGATATGGAACTGATTTTTAGACTTTAGAGATAAAAGGAGTTAGAATAAGAGAAACTATAAAATGAACTACGAAAACATAGGTAAGGATAAAATTTCCTTGGGGAAGGAAAGTTTTACTTACTAAGATAATTCTTATGGAAAATAAAATTTTCCTTAAGATAGTCTATTTGTAATTTTCAAAACCTGAATGAATGTAAAAGTCATAAGTAAATATTATTAACTCATCAATCTCCCACTTTTTGGAAAGCACAAACATCCATATGAAAAAGAATATAAGGACTTAAAATTTTATGGACTTGAAAATAAAAACATATCTCCCATTACTTATGGATCAAATTGAATATGACTAACTCCCCCCTTAGGTTTTGAAATCCTTAAGGATCATATTCTGGATTTCATGAATTAGATTTTACATTTTCTTTGCATATGAAAATCTTCTTTGATAAGAACTTCCCCTTAGATGAACTCCCCCTTACTTAGGGAAATATTTTCTTTCATAGTACTCTTTTTATCATTCATTTCTCCCCCTTTGTGAATTTCAAAAAGGAATAGATGTAATGGAAAGAAATGGTACCTGAAAAAATTAGTACAAAACTACCAAATATATAAAGAAAAATCAAAATTTCATTAAGATTGAAAGAATTTGTACAAGGAATAATTTCAAAAAAAAGATCAGAATTGGAAAAATTATCCTTTTTTCTCCTTTGGAATCAACTTCTTGACAATGGTTTTCATATTCTTTATCTCCTTGTGATCTTCTTCCATACTCTTGAGCCACTGATCCGGATCTTCACTTTTCTTCTCCAAGGATCTAATCTTTTCTTCTTGAGCCTTAAGACATTCTTCCTGAACCTTCAAGACTTGTTCTTACTTAACAATATTTTTTTCAAATTTGATTTTTATATCCCTTTTCTTCTTCTAATTCATAGCCACAAAATTATGCTTACCATTTAAGTCCTTGACTTATTACTTCTGAGTTGTCTGTTTGAGAGTCATCTTTTCGTTAAAGATCTTAGTAAGATCATTAAGCTTCCCATCTTTGGTGTCAAAGGCATCTTTCACATTATCTTGAAATTCATCAAAAGTTATTAGGTCTTCGACTATCTTCCTTGACCACCTTGTAATCTTCTTGAATTACCTTTTATAAGCCTCATAACCAATGAGAAAGGATTTGAAATCGGCCTCAAGCTTTACAAAATTATCCATAAGCATGGAAACTGAATCTGATTTCTAATTGAATGAATGCTGAAGCAACTGCCATCTTGAGTCAATAATTGGAAATAAAGGAATGGTATCAACCAACTTTTTCAAAGACTGTACCATCAAATCATATCCAGGAGAGGAGGATTCTGAATCAGAATGTTTGGTTGGTGAGGGTTCTTTTTATAACTCTTCAGATTTCCTCTTCGACGAACTGCCAACAACTTTTTTTTTTCGCTACAGATTTTCTAAGTGTATGAACCAACACCTACTTTCCCTTATCAACTCTCAGAATTATTTATTTTTTTAGGTGATTCAAGCTCACTGTTAGATAACTGAACAATTTTACCTTCCTCAACAATTTCTTTCTCAGCATCGGCCACTTGATCTTCTAGATGAACGAAATCATGATTAATTCTTTCTTCTTCAGAAAGTTTTTCTACTTCTTCCTAACCCGTCTCTTCATTCCCTGGCGTAGAAAGTTTTGAGGATTCAGCTTGAGAAGTACGGATCGATAATTTTACCGATGTAATTTCCTTATCATGGTAATATTCAAATTTCTTTATGACAACATCAGTTTCATTCCCTTCTTCTTCTTCTTCTTCTTATATTTCCTCTTCCTATTCCTTAACAATTTATTTTTCTTGTTCTATATTTGTAATCAAAACCTTCTTTTCCAGAGTCTCAGGAAGTGATTCTGAACAAATGATTCTGGCACTAGGATTTTTTCAGATACTTTCTCATCATCCTTAAGAAGGGATTGAATAATTTTAGCCTCCGATAACTTCTTCCTCAACTTCTTCTCTTTCTGTTATTTCTCAAGATCTTCAGCAGCCTTTATCTTTAATGATTTTTCATCAGGAGGGTCCAAACCAAAATAAGGCTCCCATTCCTTCTTATTTTTCATATCTTCTCTCCACGTATCCACTACTTCATCAGGATAAGCCTTTTGCTTCTTTGGTTTTGGAGGAACGAATTGACTTACATTAGCTGCAAGAGTTTTTTCTTTCTTTTCCGGTTCCTTTTCTTTCCTATTGTTTCCACCCTTCTTAGAGGTTCCATCCACCTCTAGTTTCTTTTCTAGAGCTTGGATTTCAGTTTTCAAAAAATCATAAATTTTTCCTCAATAACTGGAAAAACCCACTTTCAATCTCCTTAGAGTATCATCACTTAGCAACATTACTTTAAAATTCCTTGTCTTTAAACTACAATGAATTTTGAAAGACTGAAGACAAAGAACTATAATCTTCGAAAGAATATATGGATACAAGATAATATGAGATTTTAGGGTTCCATTCTAGATATTCTCAATAGTTTTCAAAACATACTTTACTAACTTGATTTTCCTAAGATTTACCAAAACATCTAATGCACCGATATCACTTTTCTTCAGGGTATACTTATACCTTTTTCTTGGAATTAGAAATCCCTGAACCCATAGCTGAAGAATCCGAATATTTGTAGAGAGATGAATAATTTTCGGAGTCTTCACTTCCTTCAAGCCAAGACATCTATAGCTTTCTCTTTGTCAAAATATCTTGCTACATTAGGTAACTTGTGAGAGAAGAACTCTTCTTCTCCCTCATAAGGAATTCCAATCTAGTTGGTAGCCATATTATAAGAAAGTGAGTAGGTCTTTCCATATATTTTGAAGGAAAACATGCCTCTCCCTCCTTCATTGAAGAAACATATTGATTCATAGAACTCGACTAACAACTCCAGATAAACTGGATCCTGGGACCTCAGTTTTGATATACACAAGCTCTCCCAGTCATTCAGATTAATATTCTTTGAAATGATGGAGTCATACTTAGAAAAGAATTTGGGATCAAATAACTTATCTATATACATTTTCCCCTCAGAGATTTACTTTATAGAAGAAATTTCTTTCTGAGAAGAGGCTTCTACAGACATTCAGAATTAAGAAAACCTTGAATATTTAAAACGACCTTAAGTAGAGCAGTAGGGATTCAGCACACCAGAACTTGAAGATCGATGTGGGAAAACCATTGGCGACATCCTTATATATGTGAATGAATCGATAGTTCAACTTCTTTACTTGATTAAAAGGTCGAAATACTCTTGATCAGATTTGATAGTTGAGATGATAATAGAAGAATGATTTTTATAGGTTTCGATATTTTAAGGTTTTTAAGATAAAATTTTCAGATTTAAGAAAAAAAATAAATACGAAAAGGTTTCTTGAACAAGATAAAATACCAACATGTAGAAAGATGATTACGAAAATTTAAGATAGAAAACATACCTTCTCGATTTCTAGGAAAATTATTCGTAATGAGGTAAATTATTCTTTAGATTCTGAATAATTTAAAAAAACATAATTGCTAAAATTTTGATTACGAATATTTTTTACTATGAAAAATTTTGACTACAAAGAATTTTGACTACGAAAAATTTTAACTGCGAAAAATTTTAACTATGAAAAGTTTTTACTCCCAAAAATTTAAACTAATAGGAAAATGTACTCCCCTATAAAAATGAGTTTATTAATGTAATAATATAGGTTTCAATAAGAAGTTAATATGGAAGATTAACTTACGGTTATCATTCCTAACTTCTGTTTAATATATTCAAATATATCGGAAGGTAAAGATTTTGTGAAAATATCATCAAGTTGATCTTGCGTTCTGATAAATTAAAGAATGATATATCCTTTTTGTGTGTGATATCTAAGAAAGTGATGCCTTATATCTATGTGTTTTTCATGAGAGTGATGTGCAGGGATTTTACTTAGGTAAATGGCACTAGTATTATCACACCTTATTTCTATTTTGGAAAAACTCATACCATAGTCTATCAGTGTGTGTTGCATCCATAACACTTGACCACAACAACTTCCAGCTGCTATATATTCATCTTCAGCAGTGGAAAGTGCTACTGAGTGTTTCTTTTTGCATGACCAAGAAACTAATGAATCTTCTATTAAATGACAAGTTTCAGATGTAATTTTTCTATCCATTATAAATCCACCAAAGTCAGTATCTGAAAAACTTTTTAAAACAAAATCATTTCCAGAATTATAAAAGAGTCCTAAATTCATGGTTCCCTTTAAGTGGAAAAGAATCTCTTCACTGCATTTAAATGAGATTCCTTAGGATTGGATTGATATCTGTCACATAATCATTCTAAAAACATTTAGTCTGGATGACTAGCTGTCAAGTATAGTAGAATTCCTATCATACCTCTAAATGATTTTTGATCCACTGGTTTCCCAGCTTCATCAAGATCAAGTGAATTTGAGGTACCAATGGGATTATTTATACTCTTAGTTTTTTCATTTCCATACTTTTTAACAGGATATTTAATATACTTATGTTGAGATATATAAATTCCTTCTAGTTATTGAGAAATTTGAAAACCAAGGAAAAATGTTAACTCACCCATAATACTCATTTCAAAATCATATTTCATTACACTCACAAATGAATCAATTAAAGATTGCTGAGTTGAACCAAATATAATGTCATCAACATAAATTTGAATAATCATAACATTTTTCTTATCTTTATTTATAAAAAGGGTTGGATCAACATTTCCCTTAATGTAATTGTTTTGTAAGAAAAATATTTTAATTCTATCATACCAGACTCTAGGGGCTTTTTAAAGTCCATATAAAGCTTTGGTAAGTTTGAAAACATGTTCAAGATGTTTTGTATCTACAAAACTAGGAGGTTGTTCAACAAAAACGTCCTCTTGAACATAACCATTATGAAAAGAACATTTAACATCCATTTGAAAAAGTTTAAAATTAAAGAATATAGCAAAGGATAGTATAATACGGATAGATTCCAGTCTAGCTACTAGAGAATAGGTTTCTTCATACTCTATTCCTTCTTGTTGATTATATCCTTTAATAAATAATCTTTCTTTATTTATAACTATGATTCAATTTTCAACACACTTATTTCTGAAGACCCATTTTACTCTAATAACAAAAGTTTCCTTAGGTCTTTCAACCAAGGTCCAGACTTTATTCCTTTCGAATTCATTTAGCTCATCTTTCATGGCTTTAATCGAATCATCATCACCAAAAGCTTCATAAGTGCTTTTAGGTTCTTATTGAGAAAGTAATGCTAGATGTTCTACTTCATTTCTTAGGGAACTTTTAGTCCTTACAGGTAGATTTACATCACCAATGATACTATCACTAGGATGATTCTTAAGAAACAATTGATTTGGGTTTTATAAAACCTGTTCATAAACATATGGTAGGAAATCTTCTGGGGTAAATGCTTCAAAAACATTTTCTTGAAGATTTTCCTTATTAGAAGGATCTTCTATCAGGGGTTGATAATCAGTTTTTGAAAACACATCGGAATATATAGGTTGAGGTTGTTTAAAAAAAGGGATCAGTTTCATAAAATTTAACATGTATTGTTTCTTCAACAGTACATGTATTTTTATTGAAAGCTCTATAAGCCTTAGAAGTTATGGAGTAGCCTAGGAAAATTCCTTCATCAGATTTGGGTGTGAATTTATATAGATTATCTTTAGTATTCAGAATGAATACTTTTCAACCAAATACCTTGAAGTTGGAAAGTCAAGGCTTTCTACCATTCCATAACTCATAAGAGGTTTTGTTAAGAAAATGTCTAATCAAAACTCGATTTATAGTATAACAAGCAGTACTTATAGATTCAGCCCAAAAGTGTTTAGATATTGAATATTCACTCAACATGGTTCTAGTTATCTCTTGAAGAACTCGATTTCTTTTTTCAACAACACCATTTTGTTGAGGGGTTCTTGGTGCGGATAAGTTATGAGTAATGTCTTTTCTACTAAAAAGGTTTAAAAATCAGAATTTTGAAATTCTTTTCCATGATCACTATGAATAGTTATTAGTGGAAGGTTTTTCTCATTTTTAACTTGGGCTCTAAAAATTTTGAAATAATAAAAAACTTCAGATTTCATTGCTAGAAAATAGACCCACATAAATATAGTGTGATCATCAACTAAGACAAATACATAATATTTTACTCCAATGCTTCCGGTTTGTGTTGAACTAAAAAGATCCATTTGTATCAACTGCAATGCATCAGTAGTTGAGACTTCACTGACTGATTTAAAACATGATTTATGTTTCTTTCCAAAATTACAAGGATCATAGACTTTTGAAAAATCAAATCTAAGCTCGGGTAGTTCCTTAACTAGTCTTTTCTTAGAGAGTTTGCATAGGTTCCTAAGGTAACAGTGTCCTGATATTTTATTTCATAACCAAGAATGGTCTTCCAAATCACTATGAAAAGGTAGGTATTGGTTCCTAAGGTATTTTAAGTTTAGTGTGTATACATTCTCTTGCCTATTGGTAGAAAGAATAAACTCTTCCTTGGAATTGTGTACTAAGAATTTATCATTCCTAAAATTCACATGGTAACCTTCATCACATAACTGAATTATGGTAATAAGGTTGTGCTTAAGACCTTTAACAAATAAAACATTCAAAATCAAAGTTTTTTCAAGAAGAACAATGTTAACTATACCGATAATATCTCCCTAATAATTATCTCTGAAAGTTACTTTTTCTCCTTTCGTCTTGATAATATTTTCAAATAAGTTTTTGTTACGAGTCATATGCTGGGAACATCCACTATCCATGTACCATGTATTTATTTTGGTAATTTATTTATTTTCCAGAAAATAAGAGTATTAGAGTTTTGGAACCAAAACATTCTTGGATCTGGAAACTTCAGAAAGAAAACTTTTAGGTATCCACATCTTCTTAGAAAAATAGGCTTTATGAAAAATTAAAGACTGGGTTTCTTTTAAGGAATAATTTTTTGCCCAATGTCCACCACACTGAAATTAAGTGAAAAATGGATCACTTTGAGGGACAAAATAGTTATTGCTAAAAACTAGTTTAAAATGAGTATAACCAAATCCAGAATTATTCCTTAGAGGACAAATTTGAGAATACATCTTATCAGAGTTTTCCTTACCTAAGGTAAAGTTTGACAAACACTTCCTCAAGGAAAATATTTCTGACTTAGTTTAATAACTATGTTTTTATCCTAAAAACATTAGTTTTAGCACTATAGTTAGTATCTAAAATAATTTTCTTAGAAATTACATTTTCAAGATCCTTAGAAATTTTATCCTTCTAAGAATTAACTTCCTCAAGTTTTTTTTGAAATACTTTCAAAATCCTAAATTTTATTATCAAGATATTTAGAAATATATGATACTTCTTTAGTAAGAATAGAAATTCCAGAATTTTCTTTATCAAGTTTTTTCTTGAGTTTACAATTTTCACTCTCAATAATCTTAGAAAACCTAGATACTTATTCATAAGTAGGTAAAGTATTATCTTCATTATAAGAATATTCTTCATCAAAAGATTCATAATATTTATTATCACTATAATTAGCATTTAAAAATACATTAGTTATGGATTCAGAATTATGAACCTTATCCATTAGAAAATGATTTTCAATCGGTATCTTGGTAAGTAGACCAAGATTCTTCTGACTGGAAGATTCATACTCTGAGGTTTCATCAGAAGAGTCTCTACCACTAGAACTCCATGTGTCATTAGATTTCATAACCTTATTATCTTTAGATTTTTAGTACTTCTTTCTATTATTATCAGAATGATTTTCCTTTCTATCGTGTTCCTTAATCATAGAACAATCTAACCTTATATGCCCTGCTCTTTTGCATTCATAACATGTGACTTCGGAGTCTTTCTTTCCCTTTCATTCTTTCTTATTAAACCTATACTGAAAGTCTTTCTTTCTAACTATCTTGTTCATCCTTCAAGCAATATTATCTAGATCATTCTCAGAGTTTTCACTTTCACTAGATTAATATAAAATAATGAATTTCTTTGACTTGGATCGTGTAACCCTTTTAGGAGTCTTGACTTTAGTAGTAGTAAAGGTTACACTTCCATTGCTATTCTTCTTTTTATTAAATTTATCATCTCTTTTCATTCATGTCTCATGTTGAATAAGGGTTCCAAAAATCTCATCAAGAGTAATTTGTGATACTTTCCTATTCTCATCAATAGTTGTTCTCTTAGATTCCCATTCATTGGGCATGATATCTATAATCTTGTCTGCAAGTGCCTCATCATCCAAACTTTTCTCACCCATTGATTGTAAACTGTTAACAACAGTAATAAACCTTTTTTTCCTTGAATACTAGTTCTCCATAAGGAAATATAAATCCATGGTATTCTACTCTAAGCATATCTCTTCTAGTTTCTATAACCTTGATGTAAAAAAATGATTAACCTCCAATTTCTTCCAAATACAATTTACAGCTTCACAAGAAGAAACCTGACTATATATATTCCTGGTCATAACACACAACAAATTATTGTGTACATTGTAGTTTAGTTGATATTCTGACTTTTCTTGATTAGTAAAAGTTATGAATTCCTTATCAGGAATCTTGTAATCTCCATTAATCATAACGAAGTTTTCCAATCCTGTATTGATAAAAAAAGTCTTCATATGATCCCTCCAATATTCATAATCATTCCCATCAAATATATGTGGTCTAGTGGGATTTAGATTATCAATTGAACCAACATTCATTCCTTCCATCTAAAAGAAAATATCTTTCCATAGAAACTTGTGAATAGGAAAAAAATTTAAACAAGGATAAAAATCCTAAGCAAGGAAAATATATTTGGAACAATGAAAACTTGAGCAAGAAAACATATATGTGAATATAAGTATTTGAGAGACCTCCTCCGATACCAATTGTAGGATCGAAATATGAATGTATATGCTCAATTACAAGAGGGGCTGAATTGTAAGTTTAAAAACTTTCATTTTTAACCTTAAGGAAAACTATGATTAACAAAGTTAAAAATGTGAATTCACAAGACCTATTAGTTCTAAAAACTTTCTACGTTCCGGAAATATGGTTCTAGAAATGAAACTTAAAAAAAGTTTACAAGAAAAAGATTCTACCTTAAAGCGTATAGAATCTTACTTATCAAAGTATACAAAAGAACAAGAAAGTATAAGAAGGTTACACTTTCTTCCTGTATAAAAATACAGTGGAAAATAAACTTGAAAAAAAACAAGTAACAAGTATGAAATATTTAAAACCAAAGATTAGTGTATCCAACAACCTTGGATAAAGGTCCCTTAATTTATACTTTCAAGAAAGTTTGTCTTACCCTCACCAGGGTAAGCCCTTGATAGTAATATCAGAATATTTCTTGCTATCTCCGCAATCCCTCTAACTTCAAGGTAGTTGGAACCTCTATCATCCTAATCAAGGAAGTCCTTTAACTTTAAGGTAGTCAGAACCTCTTTCTTTCTATCCCTGGAGCTCCTTGATTGTACACAGAAATAATCAGAGTCGCATGAAGCAAGCTAAACAAGATGTTCATTACGCACAAGGCATGAGAGTATCTCTCTCTAGAAATCACTTCAACATCATGTAATATCTAGAGTGATTAATGTTTTCTTATTTTTTATGATCTCGTTCAAATGAGCTCCTATTTATAGGAATTTCTCCAATGGTCTACTCCCTCCTCTAATGGTCATATTTTTTCATGAATCTCCAAGGGACATGTACATGTGTCACTCAAACACTGGTTGGTTAGAAATAGAAAGTACAACATCGTTTCATAACTAAAACAAGTGTAAGAAAAATAAGGTTTCTCAACCAAATTTATTTTTCAGATTCTACATAAAAATAATGTTCGGAGCCTAAGTAAATAAACACTTGGAGACTATAAATCATAAATATTCAGATTTTGTTTTTCAAGGAATTCAGAACATAAATTCAATAGATTTTAGAGTCTAAATTCCTATGAATTCATAGTCTGAATTCTAAGGAATTCGGAGTCTGAATTCAAAGAAATACGGAGTCTGAATTCTGAGGAATTCAGAGTCTGAATTCTGAGGAGTTTGGAGTTTGAATTATAATTAAATCGGGGTCTAAATTATAAGGAATTTGGATTCTGAATTCTGAATAATTCAGAGTCAGAAGTCTGAGGAATTCAGAGTGTGAATTATATAGAATTAAGAGTCTGAATTATAAGGAATTGGGAGTCTGAATTCGGAGGAATTTGGAATATGAATTTCAGAGAATTTAGAGACTGAATTTCATAGAATTTAACATCTGTATTTTAGAGAATTCAGAATCTGAATTTCAAAGAATTCAAAATTTGAATTTCAGAAAATTCGGAATCTGAATTTTTGAGAATTCAGAATCTGAATTTCAGAGAATTCAGAATCTGAATTTCATAGAATTAGAAATCTGAATTTCAAATAATTTGGAATCTAAAAATAGAATACTCTATGTCTAATGATTTATAGGATTCTGAGGTTTTAGATATGAAACTGATTTTTAGAATTTAGAGATAAAGGAGTTATAATAAGAGAAACTATTAAATGAACAATGAAAACATAGGTAAGGATAAAATTTCCTTAGGGAAGGAAAATTTTCCTTACTAAGATAGTTTTTAGAGAAAATAAAATTTTCCTTAAGATAGGCTATTTGTGATTTTCAAAACATGAAGGAATGGAAAATTCATAAGTAAATCTTATTAACTCAACAATAAATATAAAGACCATTTACCATTTTTTACCACGATGTGGGAGATATGTCCTTTTAATAAAACAATACAATGTTACTCATCATTTTTTATCATACCAAGACACAAAAGTAATTGATTGATGCAGCATTGATTACAATATATCAAAATAATTGTTGATCATTATCCCATGATTTCATGTTAATACAAGTGAATTTTCTTAGAATTTAACCCTTTCATGTGATTTTTCACTTAACTCTAAATGTGAGGGACAAGCGCCAATTTCGATCCTACCAAGAAATTTCGGTGTCTAATCAATGTGTAGATTACTCCTATAAATTATAAATAAAATAAAGTTCATTTTCCTAAGATTTCATGTCAATCGTATATCATTTGGTAATTTTAAACCCCTACACACATGATTTTACCATTATTACAAAAAATTTAATAATTCCAATTCATGCCTTAAGTCATACCAATCAATCCAAGCATAAGATTGATTCATTATTGATACCAACTAATCACAAATGATTCAAGTAATTTTCTCTTACCTTTTCACATCAATCTGAAGTCATTTTATCATTTTTTACCCCCATGTGGTATAAATGTCCTATTAACAAACCTAATGACCTATTGTTTCCCATCATACTAAGCCATACAACAATATGATGGATGGAGTGTTGATTCTTACAGATAAAAAATGACTTGGTGATTATTATTCAATGATTTCATTTCAATCCTTGTGTGTTTTCATGGTATTAACCCATTTTATGTGATTTTTCACCTAACTCCAAATGTGAGGGAAAATCATAACTTTTTCTCATACCAATAAATTAGGGTATCTGATCAATATACTAATGATTCCTACCAATTTTAAATGAATTAAAGATCATTATATTATGATTTCATATCAATCAAAGCTCGTTTGGTCAGTTTTTACTCCTACACACATGATTTTCCCACTATTACAAAAATGTTAATAATTCCAAATCACACCTTAATCCATACTGATCAATATAGGTATTTGATTGATTCTCTATTGATTACAATAGATAAAAAATGATTTTAGGAATTTTCTAATTGGTTTTTGCATCAATCTAAAATAATTTTCTCATTTTGACCCCCTAAAGAGAGATATGTCCTTTTAATAAAATTATACAATGTTACTCATTGTTTTCCATCATACCAAGACACATGATCAATTGATGGATGTGGCATTGATTCCTATAGATAAAAAACTACTTTGTAACCATTTTCCCAAGATTTCATGTAAAAATAAGTGTGTTTTCTTGGTATTGGACCCTTTGACATAATTTGTCACATGACTCTAAATACGAGGGAAATTTTTCACTTTTGATCAAACCAAGAAATTAAGGTATCTTACTAGTGTGTTTATGATTCCTATATATTCTAAATGATGTAAAGATTAATTTCCTAAGATTTAATTTCAATCAAAACTCATTTTTTTGGTTTTGACCCCTACACACATGTTTTGACAACAATTAAAAAAATGTTAATAGTGTCAAGACACATCCTAATCCATGTTTTTTCCTAATTTTTTACACCTAAACTAGTAATAAATCATTTAAGAATATAACCAATGTGAAAATTAACTTTAAATTATACCAACCATTCCAAGAATCTAATTGAAATGCAGTTTAAATCTAAATATAAAAAATCACTTAATGATTATTTTCATAAGTTTCCTCATCAATCCAAAAGCATTTAGTTGATTTTGAATCCCTACTTGGTCAAATTTCATTTTAATTAAAATGTAAATGTGATTTGTGACTTTACTAAAATATGGAAACCAAATTAGTCATTCAATTTGAATGAGAAACTAGAACAATAAAATGAAACACACCTCTGAACCTGATGCATCATATTGGACCATGGATAATACCTACATCTGGTACAATAAGGTTCTAAAAAAATAAATTTAATAAATTTAATAATAATTAATTTAATAAAAAATAAAATAAATAGTATAAACATGCATCATAGGATCCCTTTAATTGTCACCCCGGTGCATATACTCTCGTACTGCTCTGACCTTACCTAACAGCTACACATTTACCTCCTCAAAATCACACATTCGTACCTCCAAGTCTATCACCTTTTTTTTCATCCCAAAAAAAAAATAAGATCCATAACATCATCATGTGAAACTAAAGAGAAATTAATCTTCATGCCATATGTCAAGATGTTTCCATATCCATCATGACCAATAATGTGAAGAAATATCTCATTACTTTGCATAGAAAGTTGTTGTTAACCCTTTGGAATCTATGTTAATTCAACCTTAAATTGATATTATTTAATATAAAAATATATATATATATGTTTATATATATGTGTAATAATTGAAAATTATTACAAGAACGTACTATAGGAGCAAAAACCTCAGAATCATTTTGATCATGAGTCATCATCCACACCAACATTTTATCAGTCGATGCGCCTTGTTCTCATAATTGTATACCAATAAGATATAACTATATAAAAAACATATTAAATAATAATTAAAAAACGTAAATGATAAATTCATCATGTTGAAATTGGGACATGTGATGAGTCCCAATTCTGTGAGGTGGTCCCTACAATGTGTGATTCTCATAATGACGTACTGCCACTACATACATTAAATTAATTCAAATTTGAATCTTGTAAAATTATACACATTATTTTAAATATATAAAATAAAATAAATATTCATTTAATCATAGCCTTAGTGGACCAATTCAACCAATTTACTCCACTGATATTGGAGAATGCCGCTTAGGAATCTATCCAGAATATCTCGTTAAATGATATATCAAGGGTCATGTCACAGAATTCCATGATGAAATCCCATGGTCAGGGCCTCTCTAAAGGGAGGAAGATGTGGTCAAGTTAGATATTTTTGGAACAAAATCATAAATAATTAGATATACGTGAATATGTATATGTTTACCTCTTAATTAAAAATATAAAAACAAATTTACATTCATACATACCTTGACCCATAGTTTTTAATGCCTCCACAAAATGATGCGGATCTGGTGTTTATTCCACTAACATGTCTACATTCATATAAAGAACTATTTGTTGAAAATATGTATACTACATATCAAATAAATATACAATAAATACACAAAAACATTTAGATATTTTATGTAACACCCCAGGTAAATAAAGAATATGACATTTTCACATTTATCCATATTTGTGAATAAAATATTAATATGACTTTAAAGTGGATGCTATGCTTTATGGCGTACCCAACACGAAACAAAGAGTTTCTTGGGAATCTTACGTTGCGCTCCAATAATAAAATAATATTATTTTAAATAGTAGTTAACGCCTAGCCGTTGTAATGGCGGGAATGAACAGAACTAACTACAAAATGATTATATATGTTTTTCAAATATTTTTACTTTTTACAATAAATGTTAGAGGATTAAAAATGTGAATGGATCCAATTTTAAGCGTAAACATTCTAATATTCTTTAAAAGGTCGATTAACCGCCTTTTGATGGAAAACCTCTTTTAAATCCACTTTTTGACAATTTTATGTGTTATATTTGACAAAATAAAATTCTTCTTTAGAATTGGGACATCAAAATTTACTTTGTGTAAATTTTTGGTATTTTTCCGAAAAAGATCAATTTTTAATGAATAGTGAAAAATGTTGTATTTTAATTCAAAACCTCTTTTTAATCTAATATATTTATATGATTAGATTAACTTTTGAATTGGTTTTAAAGTGAAATTAGAATATATTCTTACCATTTAATCCAATAGTGGTCGTTGGAATTAATTTCACTTTGAAATCGGACTTAAACTAGTGGCAATCTTTTGATACATTTTGTTTCATAAAAACACGCTATTTGTTTTGACAGTGGTAATTAATTAGTGAATTAATTAATGAAACTTATATGTTTTGAATTTTGTAAAATATAAATCATTTTTTAATTCGGAATATCAAATATAGCTTAGGGTGAATTTTTTGTAATTTTCTGAAAAACTTTAATTTTTGATGAATAGTGAAACCACTAAGTGGTACTTATAAAAACCGATTTTCCGTTTAAATGAAATTTTGCCACCTTTGTGTTTTGAATTTCAAAAATATGACATACATGGTTGTAATTAAGAAGTATAATGTGGTTCAATGGGATTAAAATAATTTTTTTGGTGAATAGTAACTTATTAATTTTTTAATCGCGATTAGAGGTAATTAGTGTAGTTTAAGGTAAGAATAATGTTTTAATAAACTTAAATGACCTAGAAACATGTCCTAAACTCATTGGATGTGTCATGGACGACCAAGACAATCCATGGGTCAACTTGGGGACCCCATGGTGCCACATTGGTTGGAAAATGACATAAATACCTTTTTATTTAATGTTAAAGTAAAAATGACAAAAAAACATGAAATGTTTTACTAAAACAATTTTTACATGGGGTTATACAAGTCATATTTTTGACTATAAATAGTAATTGGAAATCTAACAAGATTTTCTACATCATAGTATTTTTTTATAATTTTTAGACATTAAATAAATAAAATTATTTATGACATCATGATGATGCATTGATGACCTCATTATTTAACGATTTAAATAAAATGGAAAGATAATGTAAAATCTAAGACCTACACATGTCCAAAACCTATTGTATGGGTGGATTTCGAACCCTTATCACCTTATCCTCGAAAAACATCATTTTGGGACCATTAAAATCCGAAACTCATTCTAAAATAAAGTAACATTTCTTTACTTTCCAAGAGTGCCCCTCCTCTCCTCTTATAAAAGTCCCCCACTTCTACCTCCTTACCCAAACCTCTAAAGCCTTTGGCTCGGCCAACCCCTGCCCATTTCATCTCTCCACCTCCCTTTATAACTCCTTGAAGCCTCACTTTCGGCAGAATCCTTTCCAAGTAATCCTTTGAGCTCAAATCAAAGTAAGTTACCTGATTTAAAGGTAATGTCTTCACTTATGTCCTTTTGTTTTATTTTGCTTCTCCAACCCCCTAAACTATTTTTATTCATTTATTTTGTAACAAATCCAGTATCTTCAATATACTAGGATGTTTTTATAAGAAGTATTCTAGATACACTTACACACACCTACATCTAATAGTTAAAGAACATACTATTTCTGTGGATGACGAATTTCTGCCTCCCGAAACGATGATTGTTCAACATTCTTTTAACACCTTCAAAGGTGGCAATTAAGATGTCACTATATTTATATATGATATATAATATGTTTATTTTTTACTTAAGATTCTGTATTTTTCTTTTGTGTCATACCTTTATGTTTTCCATTATGGGTAAACACGATAATTTCATTTTAGGAAGTGCGGACTACCGCCCCCTCAAAGTGATTTGATTCGTTAATGCCATACGTGGGATGTATAAAGGATGGATTTAAAGTTATTATATATGATATATGTTACATATAAATTATGAATATAATTCTGTAATTAAAATATACATACCTATCATTTGGTTTTAATTCCATTAATATGACATAGAAATGAAAGTAGCGTTCATGCGTACGTACGGCTTACCATCTCCATGAACGGTGCATTTCATTTGTTACCTATAAATGATTATGTAATATTATAAATACATGTATATTCTGGATATATATGATATATATGATATCCAAATCATGAATATCATTCTGGATATAATGAACCTTTGACCACACGAAAAACATGTAATTGTAAGAAGTCCACTTTCGACTTAAGAACCAAATATCAACAAAACAAACATTATTAACTTAAATGATTACATAATCTTTATAACATGGAAATAAGTGATATAAAAGGAATAATTAACTTGAAAAATATTCTTAATAAATTGGAAATTAACTCAAGTTTATTATTCGGGACGTTAAAGAACGATTGAGTCATGTCGGACACGAGGTAAGGGATCCTACTCCTCTCTTTCTTTTTAAGTACACTATTTTATGTCATTCCTTTTAAGATAATATTTATTATTATTGGGATGTTCTTTTATATTACTCCTACTGTACTTTTTATGTTCATATGGTGAGAGACCCTATTTTCTCTCATCAATCCATTTTAGAAGTTTTGAGTGGTGCTGTTAGGCTGCCGAATTTTCGTAAGAGATCTAACCTCTCTCTTTTTTTTAAGTACTCTCATTTATGTCACTTTTTTAAGCTCCTCTTTGTTATGATGGGGGATGTTCTTTTATATTATTCTTTCTGTAAATTTTATTGTACTATTATGAGATACTCTATTTTATCTCATCAATCCATTTTTGGATGTTTTAAGTGGTGTCGTTAGGCTGCCGAGTTTTCGTAAGGAATTTTTCATCTCACTTTTATTCCAGTGATATTTATGCTACATTTTCCACCATTTCCTTTGAGTGGTGTATGTACTTCCCATTATTATACTCTTTGTGTAATATAATTTCATTTATGGGTACTTAAATATTTATTGTATGACCCTTCTTCAATGGGGTGTACGTTTCGAAAGTTACCCAAGTCGGTAAGGGAACCTTTCACCCTCCTCTTTTTAAAGGACTTATTTTTTTATGTATTTTAATTCACATACTATTATGTTGGGATATGTTCTTCTATATCCTTATTAATTTAAATTTTATGTCCAAGTGATGAGATACCCTTTTTATCTCTCATCAACTCATTTTATAAGTTTTAAAGTGACACCGTTAGGCTGTCGAATTTCTATAAGGGAACTTATTAACCCACTTTCAATTCTTTGGGTGAAACCTCTAGTTCTTGATTTTATTATGCCAAAATTATTTTTGGAATATATATGTTGTAGTTTCCAAAAACCTTTGTGTGTATATACTATTTCTACACATAATCATCTCATTGATAAATTCTTATGTCATTTAGACGGACTTGTATCGGAAATCATAACTCAATATCATTTCATTGAGTTAAATATCTATGTCATTGGTTTTGTTTTTCCATGATTATGTGTGAATGACCTCTTATTGTTATACACTTAATATCCACTTATATTTTTTGTATTCATATTTTTCACACATAATCATATAATTGATTTATCCTTAATCTAAGGATACTGACTTTGTAAGGGACTTCGTCTCAATCTCCTTTCATTGAGGCATATTTCGTTTTATACACAACTTTCTTTTATACGGTGTATAAACCCCTTTTAATTTTACTTTTATACAAAAAGAATCTTTTTCTATGAAGCGTTTTACAAAACGACAAAAAGGAATGTTTCTTTTAATGTACGCGGTGACAACGACCTTTTCCGCCGCCGTGAGTATTATTTGGTCTTTGGCTTCCTGAACAAGCCATAATGTTTTTTTAAAATCAAATAAATACCATATACTCTTTTATGTATTTTGGTATTGAAATTGGTTTTTATAATGGATTTGTTATTTCAATATATTTATGTGATATATTGTGATCAAAGTGTGGAAATGTTTTCTTTCCATTATATTTGTTTTAGGTCTTATGATTTTCATAATGGTACTTGGACTTTTGACGGGTGGTTACGTGATAAACCATAAGACGGGTAGTGCCGTGAATACCAGGATGGGTGGTTACGTTATAACCTCCAATGCATTGGGTATGGAAGTCGGCCGTATGGCTATTCCATTAAGTATGTATGGAATTTGGCCTTATGGCTATTCCATTAAGTGATATGTGTGGAAGTCGACCGTATGGTTATTCCACTTAAGTATGTTTATGTCCCAAGTTACCTTTATATGTTATGTGATCTTTATATGGGTTTTATGGTAATCTTTTGGTTACAGAAGGGTAAGTAATGAACTTTTATTCAGTGAAGAGTTTTTACTACTTCGAAAAGGTGAAAAGTATTACTTTGATAAAGTATACATGGTTTACTTGATGTTTTAAAAAACTAACAGTTTTCATTCTTTGTGTATCCATTACTGATCTTTTTTATGCTCATCCCAGGTTTTTGAAATGTTTTTCACAGGACTTAATGTGGAATAGGGTCAAGGATGGGATCAAGGGAAAGTCATGCTACCTAAAACATGGAACTAGACATGTTTCTTTTTAAGAGTTTTTATTTTATGGAAACTTAGTAGAAGTTTCTACTTTGTAATCTTTTGAGATATAATAGTTATGTCCTAATTCTCTAAAACTATGAACCTGAAAAGATCCTCAATGTGAATTATTCATTTAATTCAATATTAAGTAAGGTTTAAGGATGGGGTCTTATAGTTGGTATCAAAGGTCGGTTTAGATAACTTTAGAGGTTAGGGTATTCTCTAAGAAAAAGTGACATTACCATAATGGTTAGGATTTCAGAAAGAGTCCTAGTTTAGATAAAGTGAATGAGTAAGTATATCTTAGTGTTTACCTTCCTCATTAGTACATGATGGTTTTGTTGATATGCTCACACTGACATTTCTATTTTTAGTGAATGGATGGATCTAGCAGGCACCAAAGAGACAACAGGTTTGAAGGAAACTTTGGTGGTTCTCTGATTAAGATACTAGATAAAATGGGGGATTCAATGAGGAAACTCGTGGTTATTCTAAACCAACTATCAAGGAGTCATGATCAACCACTTGAACCTTGGTATGATCTGAAATGCATCATGTACGAGATGAACAATCAATGTGGAAGTTCAGGAAATAATTATAAATGTAACCATTAGAGTTTATATGATCCTTAATTTTGAGTTAATTATGGGTTATTATATGTTATGATGGAAAATTAAAGGCATGAGATAAACTTGAGGTTAAAATATGTTATGATTATTTTTTAATATTTTATCTCGTTTTGGGGAATGTTTTAAAAATTATATAGTTTTGGAAAAAGGAAAACACGCAGACCGTGTGGCGACCCGTCGCGTCGGACAAAGATATGAGAATCGAACCCACAACCATAGTTCGACTGGTATTTATCGCCTACCAATGGACTACATGAAGTCCCTGGTTATTTTGACTAATTCTTTTTAGTTAGATGATTTTAGGAATCAGGAGTAAGTTTATTTTGGGTTATCTATGGAAATGATTAACCTATCATGGAGGATATGTGATTAGGTTAATTACTTTTCAATATGAGAATTTAAGAGCATCTGATGTTATTTGGAGATAGAAGTTAATTTGTACCTTGGAAGACTATGTGATTAAATCCTTAAAATATTTGGGTTTCAATCTTAGTTTGGTTTACTTTGAAGAATTTTATGGATAATTGTTTATCAAATGGTCATCGTTGAACTTTGGGTTTTGTTGGACAAATTTTGGAGATTAAGAATAGATTTTATTTTTATAAAGGGTTATCCTTTTTGGGTATTATCTGATATTGTACTAACCTTTTTGGTTTTGGTTTTGGTTAAATTCTAAATACATGGGAAGTATATAGTTCTCTTTTGTGGATTAGGTGATTCTCTAGAATTTGATTATAGTGAACAAGTCTTCCTAAATACTCATCTTTTGGAGAAAATATGAGTTTGTGTAAGAAATCTAGTAGGAGATGAGAGTCTACACGACAAGTAAGTATGTTTCCTTAAGATCAAAAATAAATTCCAACATTAAAAGTAACTTAAAACAAAAATGTTGTATGTTAACTTTTCCTACTGGGGAATCGAATATCATTTAACCCATCACAAGTTTGTGATTTTCTTGTGGTTAACTTTCTCCTAAACATGTTTTCTATCACTCTCCATCAGAACATGACCCTATGTTTTCTCCTACATGTCCATGTTTTCCTACATGGAATCCTAGTATGGGTTAACTCAGGTGACCTCTGTACTTATCTTTCTTTATCTTAAAGTGATTGTTTTACCAACTCTTGTTCCGATGTGGGACTTTCAAGGATGTTTCCAAGCTCAATTTTAAAATTGCGAGGATGCAATTCCCAAAAGGGGGGAAGGATGTAACACCCCAGGTAAATAAAGAATATGACATTTTCACATTTATCCATATTTGTGAATAAAATATTAATATGACTTTAAAGGGGACGCTATGCTTGATGGCGTACCCAACACGAAACAATGAGTT
This sequence comes from Viscum album, assembly GCA_963277665.1. Lineage (NCBI taxonomy): Eukaryota > Viridiplantae > Streptophyta > Magnoliopsida > Santalales > Viscaceae > Viscum > Viscum album. Next base: position 1,505,500,970 of record OY728128.1, read on the forward strand.
TCTTGGGAATCTTACGTTGCGCTCCAATAATAAAATAATATTATTTTAAATAGTAGTTCACGCCTAGCCGTTGTAATGGTGGGAATGAACAAAACTAACTACAAAATTATTATATATGTTTTTCAAATATTTTTACTTTTTACAATAAATGTTAGAGGATTAAAAATGCTAATGAATCCAATTTTAAGCGTGAACATTCTAATATTCTTTAAAAGGCCGATTAACCCCCTTTTGATGGAGAACCTCTTTTAAATACACTTTTTGAAAATTTTATGTGTTATATTTGACAAAATAAAATTCTTCTTTAGATTCGGGACATCAAAATTTACTTTGTGTAAATTTTTGGTATTTTTCTGAAAAAGTTCAATTTTTAATGAATAGTGAAAATGATGTATTTTAATTCAAAACCTCTTTTTAATATAATATATTTATATGATTAGATTATATTTTGAATTGGTTTTAAAGTTAAATTAGAATATATTTTTACCATTTAATCCAATAGTGGTCGTTGGAATTAATTTCACTTTTAAATCGGACTTAAACTAGTGTCAATCTTTTGATACATTTTGTTTTATAAAAACATGCTATTTGTTTTGACAGCGGGAATTAATTATTAAATTAATTAATGCAACTTATATGATTTTAATTTTGTAAAATAGACATCATTTTTGAATTCGTAATATCAAATATAGCTTAGGGTGAATTTTTGGTAATTTTCTGAAAAACTTCAATTTTTGATGAATAGTGAAACCACTAAGTGGTACTTATAAAAACTGATTTTCCGTTTAAATGAAATTTTTACACCTTTGTATTTTGAATTTCAAAAATCCGACATTCATGGTTTTCATTAAGAAGTAAAATGTGGTTCAATGGGATTAAAATAATTTTTTTGGTGAATAGTAACTTATTAAGTTTTTAATTGCGATTAGAGGTAATTAGTGTAGTTTAAGGTAAGAATAATGTTTTAATAAAATGAAATGACCTAGACACATGTCCTACCCTCATTATATGTGTCATGGCCGACCAAGACAATCCATGGGTCAACATGGGGACCCCATGGAGCCACTTTGGTTGGAAAATGACATAAATACCTTTTTATTTAATGTTAAAGTAAAAATGACACAAACATAAAATGTTTTACTAAAAAAAATTTTACATGGGGTTATACAAGTCAGATTTTTGACTATAAATATTCATTGGAAAGATAAAAATATTTCCTACATCATAGTTGTTTTTTATAATTTTTAGACATTAAATAAATTAAATTATTTATGACATTGTGATGATGCAGCAATGACCTCATTATTTAACGATTTAAATAAAATGGAAAGATATTGTAATATCTAAGACCTACACATGTCCAAAACCTATTGTATGGGTGGATTTAGAACCCTTATCATCTTATCCTCAAAACACACCATTGTGGGACCATTAAAATCTGAAACTCATTCTAAAATAAAGTAACATTTCTTTACTTTCCAAGAGTGCCCCTCCTCTCCTCTTATAAAAGGCCCCCACCTCTACCTCCTTACCCACACGTTTCAAGCCTTTGGCTCGGCAAAACCCTGACCATTTCATCTCTCCACCTCCCTCTCTAACTCCTTGAAGCCTCACTTTGGGCATAATTCTTTCCAATTAAGCCTTTGAGCTCAAATCAAAGGAAGTTACCCGATTTAAAGGTAATGTCTTCACTTGTGTCCTTTTGTTTTATTTTGGTTCTCCAACCCCCTAAACTCTTTTTATTAATTTATTTTGTAACAAATCCAGTATATTCAATATACTAGGATGTTGTTATATGAATTATTCGAGCTACACTTACACACACCTACATCTAATGGTTAAAGAACATACTGTTTCCGTGGATGGTGAATTTCTGCCTCCCGAAACGATGATTGTTCAACATTCTTTTAACACCTTCAAAGGTGGCCATTAAGATGTAACTATATTTATATATGATATATAATATGTTTATTGTTTTACTTAAGCTTATGTATTTTTATTTTTTTTCATACCTTTATGGTTTCCATTATGGGTAAACACGATAATTTCATTTTAGGAAGTGCGGACTACCGCCCCCTCAAAGTGATTTGATTCGTTAATGCCATATGTGGGATGTATAAAGGATGGATTTAAAGTTATTATATATGATGTATTTTAAATATAAATGATGAATATAATTCTGGAATTAAAATATACATACCTATCATTTGGTTTTAATTCCATTAATATGACATAGAAATGAAAGTAGCGTTCATGCGTACGTACGGCTTACCGTCTCCATGAACGGTGCATTTCATTTCTTAACTCTAAATGATTATGTAATATTATAAATACATGTATATTCTGGATATATATGATATATATGATATCAAAATCATGAATATCATTCTGGATATAATGAACCTTTGACCACATGAACAACATGTAATTGTAAGAAGTCCACTTTCGACTTAAGAACCAAATATCAACAAAACAAACATTATTAACTTAAATGATTAAATAATGTTTATAACATGGAAATAAGTGATATAAAAGGAATAATGAACTTTAAAAATGTTCTTAATAAAGTGTAAATTAACTCAAGCTTATTATTCAGGACGTTAAAGAACGATTTAGTCATGTCGGACACGAGGTAAGGGATCCTACTCCTCTCTTTCTTTTTAAGTACACTCTTTTATGTCATTCCTTTTAAGATAATCTTTATTATGATTGGGATGTTCTTTTATATTACTCCTACTGTACTTTTTATGTTCATATTGTGAGAGACCCTATTTTCTCTCATCAATCCATTTTGGAAGTTTTGAGTGGCGCCGTTAGGCTGCCGAATTTTCGTAAGAGATCTAACCTCTCTTTTTTTTAAGTACTCTCATTTATGTCACTTCTTTTAATCTCCTATTTGTTATGATGGGGGGTGTTATTTTATATTACTATTTCTGTACATTTTATTTTAATATTATGAGATACTCTATTTGATCTCATCAATCCATTTTTGGAAGTTTTAAGTGGCGTCGTTAGGCTGCCGAGTTTTCGTAAGGAATTTTTCATCTCACTTTTATTCCCGTGAGATTTATGCTACATTTGACACCATTTCCTTTGAGTGGTGTATGTACTTCCCATTATTATACTCTTTGTGTAATATAATTTCATTTATGGGTACTTACATATTCATTGTATGACCCTTCTTCAATGGGGTGTACGTTTCGAAAGTTACCCAAGTCGGTAAGGGAACCTTTCACCCTCCTCTTTTTAAGAGACTTATTTTGTTATGTCTTTTAATTCACATACTATTATGTTGGGATATGTTCTTTTATATCCTTATTAATGTAAATTTTATGTCCAAGTGATGAGATACCCTTTTTATCTCTCATCAACTCATTTTATAAGTTTTTAAGTGACGTCGTTAGGCTGTCGAATTTCTGTAAGGGAACTTCTTAACTGACTTTCAATTATTTGGGTTAAACCTCTAATTCTTTATTTTATTATGCCAAGATTCTGTGTGGAATATCTATGTTGTATTTTCCACAAACCTTTGTGTGGATATACTATTTCTACACATAATCATCTCATTGATAAATTCTTATGTCATTTAGACGGACTTGTATCAGAAATCATAACTCAATCTCATTTCATTGAGTTAAATATCTATGTCATTGGTTTTGTTTTTCCATGATTATGTGTGAATGACCTCTGATTGTTTTACACTTAATATTCACTTATATTTTGTGTATTAGTATTTGTCACACATAATCATATAATTGATTTATCCTTAATCTAAGGATACCGACTTTGTAAGAGACTTCGTCTCAATCTCCTTTCATTGAGGAATATTTCGTTTTATACACAACTTTATTTTATACGGTGTATAAACCCCTTTGACTTTTACTTTTATACAAAAGGAATATTTTTCTACGAATCATTTTACAAAACGACAAAAAGGAATGTTTATTTTAACACACATGGTGACAATGACCTTTTCGGCCGCCGTGAGTATTATTTGGTCTTTGGCTTACTGAACAAGCCGTAATGTTTTTTTAAAATGAAATAAATACCATATACTCTTTTATGTATTTTGGTATTGAAAATGGTTTTTATAATGGATTTGTTATGTCAATATATTTAAGTGATATATTGTGATCAATGTGTGGAAATGTTTTCTTTCCATTATATTTGTTTTATGTATTATGATTTTCATAATGGTACTTGGACATTTGACGGGTGGTTACGTGATAAACCATATGACGGGTGGTGTCGTGAATACCAGTATGGGTGGTTACGTTATAACCTCCAATGCATTGGGTATGGAAATCGTCCGTATGGCTATTCCATTAAGTATGTATGGAAGTTGTCCGTATGGCTATTCCATTAAGTGATATGTGTGGAAGTAGACCGTATGGTTATTCCACTTATGTATGTTTATGTCCCAAGTTACCTTTATATGTTATGTGATCTTTATATTTGTTTTATGGTAATATTTTGGTTACAAAATGGTAAGTAATGAACTTTTATTCATTGAAGAGTTTTTACTACTTTGAAAAGGTGAAAAGTATTACTTTGATAAAGTATACATGTTTTACTTGTTGTTTTGAAAAAATAACAGTTTTCATTCTTTGTGTATCCCTTACTGAGCTTTTTTATGCTCATCCCAGGTTTTTGAAATGTTTTTCACAGGACTTAACGTGGAATAGGGTCAAGGATGGGATCAAGGGAAAGTCATGCTACCTAAAACATGGAACTAAACATGTTTCTTTTTGAGAGTTTTTATTTTATGGAAACTTAGTATAAGTTTCTACTTTGTAATCTTTTGAGATATAATAGTTATGTCCTAATTCTCTAAAACTCTAAACCTGAAAAGATCCTCAATGTGAATTATTCATTTAATTCAATATTAAGTAAGGTTTAAGGCTGGGGTCTTATATTTTATAAATAGATAAACAGTTAAAAATAGGTTTTATATAGAAGAGTTGAAAAAAATAACACCTTCCATTAAATATAAAAATTGACTATTTATCCTTTAATGGACCCTCTAACCCATTTAATATCTTCCTCATGTTGTGGTATAGTGTTTTGATCGAGTTGTTTTGAAATAAATCCAATAGTCTAATGTTTATCTCTATTAATTAAAAACACTTCCTATATTAATATTTTCACAACACCATGCCAATTCATATTAGATGGTAAGTTAATGAAGAAAACTTTTCTACTTGCGATGAAAAAATAAAAGGTTTGTTACTAACTCATTTATCTCTATATAACATAAAGTTAAATTTCACTAATGTAAAATAGTATTTTTTTACTTTAGTTACACTTATTAGAACAACCCAATTAAACTTTAAAAATATGTAATTCAACCCATGTGCATATACAACTTCAATGATGTATTTCAATTGACCATGGTATTAACCAGAATCGATAGATAGATAACTAATGCCACTATTTTTTGTTTTTCATTAATCATAAATATATTTAATGAAAAACCAAAATCCATTATCATAAAAATATTTTTAATGATGAACTATTATAGATGAACCCTCAACTAGTTGGTTAATTGTTTTAGTTAGTGTAGGGTAACCAAACTCTCATAGGTTATGCAGCAATATATTTCACAAAATTTAATTAAAATTTCTATAGAAATAAACTGGTACTATACTTCAATCATAATATAAATCTATTTATACATACAAAATCCTTAAACCAATCATGAAATGATGCATAATGGGATTGTTGAATCTAATAATCACTCACACGAGGCATCTATTTTTTAGATAATTAATGTGTTTCTTAAAAATTATGATTCCATGTATAATTGAACAACTTCTATATGAAAAAAAAAACATGTAAAAGTTAAATAGTAAAAGGTATAAGATACTTACTATAGAAATAGTGAAATTGATGGGGTATTGAGTGAGATGTACTGATGAGCTTGTACCCACTTGTTATTGTCCATATCAAATATAGTTCATTCTCCAACTAGTCCATCATGAATCAAAGAGGGATTATCTAATTTTGTTTCAAAATCAATAAGATATTCAGAAAAAAAAAAATGTAGTACAATAATCCATCAAATAACAATTGGATATCGATTCCTCTAGATGAGCTCTGTTATATACAAATCATTTCAATGTATTGAGATATTACTCAATAGGATAAATCCACGTGAATTAAACTATACTATTATCCATTACTTCACTGGTTAGGTACACCATCAAATGAACCATAACATTGAAAAATTAGAGTGGAAATAGTTTCTCCAAGTGACAAAGCATAAGTACAATTCTATCCTAAACAAATTTCAAATCACTCATTCATTGATTTATTAAACAAATATCTCTAAAAAAACCCATCTCAACCAATGGTTGAATAGAATTAGGTAATAAAAAATCAAAATTTTCATTTTGAATCAATTTTTGAAGTAGTATGTGATTTTCATGACTTCTCAACCATTGAAATATCCTTATTTTCACATTCATGCACTTGGAAATATTATAAGAGTAACCATTAAACACCTCAAGAATCATTAAAATGGAAATAAATGCATCTTTATCATTTTTACTCATCATATACCATGCATAAGGAATGTATACCTTCTTATTATCACACATATATAAATGATCTTATTTACTTAAAAAAAATTCTTCCGAATAACATTGTGCATTGACATGGTCCACTGGTTTTCCACTGACACCCAACATGGTTCATAATATATTATCAGAAACATTTTTTTTAGTGTGAATGTAATACATATTATGCCTTAGTATGTTATTTTTTTAATAAGGGAGATTAGTAAAAATAATTTTCTTCTTCCAATTATGATTGTGTTGTATACCCATACCACAAATAGAGGGTAATGGATGAACCACTAAATAATAAAATTCATATACCATGGGGATGATTTATTTCTCAATATGGGAAAATATTTCTACTCCTTTAATGATCTTTAATGATTGTTTGAATTCCCTAGAATCATCAAATTCTACTCTATCCATACTAAACATGTGATGATGGGGAAGAAAATGTCTATCACCCATGTATTCCCATTTTTTAAAATGTTTAAACCATGTAGTATTTTTACTTTTATTGAATTAAGGGAAAGAAAATTCCCCTTTCATACACTAACCTGATAAATTTTCATAAGTTAGGAAGTCAATGATTGTACATAATAAAATATCCTATAATTTGAATGTTTCATTTGTTTTACAATTGTAAGTCATCACACCATCTCCCCAAAATGCATTCAACTCATTAATCAATGGTTGAAGGTAAAAATTAATCTTATCCCTCGAACTTCTTGGTCCATTAGTAAGAGTGGAAAGTAATAGAATTTTTTGTTTTATACAGATCCATGGATAAATATTGTAAAAATCCAACACCATGGTCCATGTGATATGATTTTCACCAACCATATACCTGAATAGATTGAAACCATAATCTTCTAACACAAATCGAACATTATGATTATATTTAGAAAATTCAAGGTTCCGATGATCAAACTCCTTCTATGAAAGAGAGTATTTCAGGTGGGTTATCATATCACTTTCCATATTTCTTTCCGCACATCATCTCATTAGTTTTGAAACATTATATGACATAAATAATATTTTGACCTTAGTTTCATCATAAAGTAACACATTAGTTTCATCATAAAGTAACACATTTTATTTAAAATAATTTATTTCCCTTATTTTACAGTTTCGAATTGATGATCCTAATTTCACATGTTATCTTTCCATTTGGAAGAGTCATAGACTGTAAAATTATCCAAATGGGAAGTTTAATTTCTAAATAGAATTTAGTTATTTTAACATGCATTTATGGTCTCATATGTGAAACCTAAATTCTATGTCAACTTACGAGCTTGGTTATATGACTAAGAAATATTAGCATCAATATGAAGTTCCTTTTCCATAACACCAAAAACATGTCAAACGATGTGTCTGACCATTGATTCAAAGCCTTCACGTGAAAAAAAATCAATGATAAATTAAAATTTACTTTAAGTATTACACCTAGAATATAATTCAGTTTGTGCATCATCAAGTGTTTCATAAAACCTAAATGAATAACGATTGGCATCAGTGTGCAAATTAATCTCACTAGCCTCAATATTCAGGATGTTAATGCCTTCAGAATCCAACCCACATGCCATTTAAGTAAAAATTATATACATCATATAAATTTTCCTCACATCAATAATCACCTAAGAATTTTTTGTTTAATAAAAATAAATATATTCTTACCCATAAAGATTCCAAATCTTGTAATTTTTCAAAACCCCATTAAATATTAAGGTCCCTCTCATGGAATCTCATGTGAATTTATATTTTTTGTACATTTTTTACATAGAAAACTAATATAGTCACTTTGAAATCCTCTAGTGAAATCAATAAACTGTATAATTCCCTCAAAATATTTTCTTGAAATTATATTTGGAAGATCAATCCAACTCTTATATATATTCATATATTTACAACAAGAAGTAGCAATTACACAAGACCTCATATTTCATGCATTTTTATAATTTCATATCACAAAATATATTTAAAATTATTAAAAACCAATTTCATGTGGAATTCTATTCATACTCATCCAAACAATAAAAAAATTACAAACAACACGATCATCACATTTTATGTTATATTTCATTATTTATACCTTTTATTTTCTAAATTTTTTTTTGTACTAACTAAATATTTTGTAGAGATTCACTTATAAAACAATGGATGACAATAAAATTTAAAAAAAACACACTCAAACATATATATTAATATATTAGCAATGAATATTTTATAAATTTAGTAATTAAAACACTATACTACAGAAAATTACTATGTTATTCAACTATTATTGATATGTTAGAATGAAATTATTGGTGAATATTTAATTTCTATGAGTAGGAAATGAATTTGAACACTCAATTATATTTTTGAATAACTAAAAATGATGTAACCATCCTTATTCTTCACTATTTATAATGTCATAGGTCAATAAGGTAGAATTAATTTGGTTTAAATATTTATCCAAAAAAATCATATAACCTATTTAAATAATGAATAAACAATGTCACGCCATTATAAATTCATATCATTCATAGGTGGATCCTAATTTAAATTAATAAATTTTCCAAGGGTTTACAAAAAAATAGTCAACAACATCAGTTTCACAATGGAAAATATGATACATATATCACCCTGGATCCTCATAATATTATCTTACATATTAATATAGTGATTGGAAAGAAAATTCAATAATTTATGAAAATTTATCCATAAAAATTAGAATGAATGAAATACATAAATTTATCAAAACTTAATCAGATCGAACATGATTTATCAAACTTTAGCAACCAAAATTAGAATATATTTCAATAAATTATATCTAAAATTAAATTGTGGAACACTGGAAATACAAATTCCAATTCCAAAACAGTATAAAACAAGTTCAAATTAATAATATAGTTAAAATTTAACTAAATTAATAAAAAATTGCAAGAAATATATGGAATTTAAAATATATAACATTAAAAAATTAATCAAAAAAATTAAAATTTGTAATTAGATCATACAAAGAATGTCAGTTTGAGGAAAAAATTGTTAGAATTTAATTATTTTTTCTATTAAGGAAAATTTTGACCATAAATCACCAACATTTCATAAAATAAATTTTTTAATTATGTATAAAATGTCAAATCATGATAATCCTTTCACGATTATTAAAAAAAATAAAACCCTAAAATATAGGGTGTTTTTGACGAATCAAGGATCACATGATTTATATACCAAAATTAGAGTTTACCTCTAATAGAGTGATGAATTTGGAAACTAATTGAGAGATTGGGAATATAGAGCTGGAGTTGGACGGTTCAGCCACACCCTCAGGGGACGGTGGAGAGCGGAGGGTGGCTATAGTGGCCGGATTGGGGGAGGTGGGAAAGAGGTGAGGTGTTGGTGACTAGTATCAGGCAAAGATGATGAAAGAGGGTAGTGTTGGACACTGCTCTGGTTGGGTGTGTAGCGAGGGTTAGGGAGAGAATGCGCAGATGGGCGGTAGAGGTAGTGGCTCTGACAGGGGGTGCAGCAATGGTGAGGTAGAGGATGGGAAGCGGGTGTGCAAAAGGTGAGGGGCATGGTCGGCAAGAGGGGATTGATTAGGTTTTTCTTTTTTGGGTTTAGTGACCACTTTTTGTGGTCCCTGATGCTCCCCAATAGTTATCAACATAGGCAAGCACCCATTTGAAAAGGTGAAAATGTCTATATGTATAGTAGTGTATGCTCTTTGAATAATTAAATTATTATTTTCATGTTAATATGATTGATTTAATTTAAGTTTTCCTTTACTACACAATTTCATGGTATTGACTTTAACCCTTAAGTAGACCTAGTTTTACCCCTATGTGAGTCTTATATTCTTTTAGTTTACACTTAAATGGGTTTTTGATTCCTTTATTTATCCATATATTAATTTTATGTACCCTTACATGAGGTTTTGGGTACCCTTACATATCTTCTTTATAGTTCCAGTTACCCTTACATAAGTCCCATGTTACTTTTACATGGGTTTTGGTTTAGTATCTTTACCCTTACTTGAGATCCCATTGACCCTCACATGGGTTGGTTTTATTATTGGTTACCCTTACGTATCCTCAGTTTTATCCTTATGTGGGCCTTTGTTTCTCTTATTTACCCTTACATAAGTCCTAGTGCTCCTTTATGTAGGATTTGGGTTACTTCATTTACCTTTACGTAGGTCCTTGGTACCTTTACATAAATCCTTGTGACCCTTACATGGCATGTTTTTTAAGTTATGTACCTTTTTAAAGTTGGGTGTTGAACCTTACACAACTTGGGTATGACCCTTACATAGGTGGTGTGACCCTTATATAGCAAGGGTGTTACCGTTACATAGGTGGGGTGTGACCCTTATATATTTCGAATGAACCTTACATGAGGATCTTTTACCCTTATTCAAGTGCTTTGGTACCCTTACACTACATTTTCTTTCTCTTTTGTTGTAGTGGATTCGATCAGCTGACCCTTATATAGGTGGTTCCCTTATGCGGTAACTTTACACATCAGCTTAATTTACCTTTACATGTTTTTTTTCTCCTTTTATCATGTTTTTAGGCATAATTTCTTCTATGTAATTCATTCCTCTTGGTTTGTTGTGTTTTCTAACAACCTTGACTCTTTAGGGTATTTCTATACATCTTCTTCTAGATTATAGTATAATCATAGATTTGAAGATAGGACAGAGGAATCATCTTGGATCATGGAGAGTCTCTTAGAAACTCTAAGAAAGAAATAACTATGAGATGGAAAAGGAATGGTGGCCCTTGTTCTTGTCTCTTCAGAGGAGAAGTATCCAGATGTTAGCTATATGGATCACAACCTTGTATCGTTGAACTGCTACACCCCCTAGTGGTTTTTGGTGTTCCATTTTTTATGGGGATTAAACTTGGAAGTAGTGATGAACCAATACATCTTTAAAATAAGGATCACATACCATGTGAAGTATTATTCCTTAAAAAAAAGTCTCACTGAACCCCAGTAAGGGGGTTTCTATCATCTATAGTTTTCTTTGTCAGTTTCTTGAAGTTGTGATTGTATTATTTATGTTTTCTCTTGTTTTTTCTCCATGTGTTACTATCTAATTTTTATCCTCTTGTAATTAATTTCTTTTTTCATGGTGGAAAACCTATGATGATCATGACCCATTCACATAAGCCCAAATGGTGAGTTTTTTTAAATGTTTTTTATAAAAAAAATTAAAAATGCATAGGTTAGAAATTTTTTAAAAAATGGGCTTTAAAGGCGGTAATGGGGCTGTCGCCTCCCCAACCCCCCCCCCCCCCCCACATTTGTCCTCGATTGATGACCTCGTAAAGGCAGCAGAGGGTGTCACCTTGCTTCTTTACGTGATGTGAAAGTCGGCACTATCGATGTCACATTTCGCCCAATTCTCTATAAAAGGGCACCCCCCCCCCTCCTCACTTCCATTTTCCCACATCTCTCTTCATTTCACTACTTATTTCTCTAAAAAACTCCTTTTTGTGTATAGTGGAGTTTGTGGTCCAAAATAAGTCTTGGTTTTTTGTGAACCATCATTTAGAGGTATTTTTTATTTAATTTAAAGTTTTTTATTTATTTGATTGAATTCTTTTTAGTTTTAAATATTTCATTATTTTAGTAGTTTAATTAGTTATATATAGTTTGGAATAACTATTATTATTATTAATGATTAAGTATATATTAATTATATATTAAGTATAGATTAAGTATAGAATAACTTATGATTCAATGTTGTAAAATTTTGGTAGCATAAAGAATATGTGGTTATCTAAGAAATAAAATCCCAATCTGGATACAAACAAGTGGATGTGGATCTATCACAGATGTACCTAGGGGTAAAATCTGAAAATACTGCTTTATGCTAGACTCGAACGGAAATTAGTGCACGATTACAGGCCTTGCTGCACTCTGGGTTTGACACTTCCTGGGGATATGCTATAGATAATTCATATTTTATTTATAAACTACTAAAATACCAAAGAAAAGAAAAATAAAATAAGTATATTTATCAATAATAAAATGATAATTATGATGATATAAAATGAAAAGGACAAGGACAAAGGCATTAAAGAATGAAATTTATTATTAGTAATTGAATTCTTTTTAGTTAGTTTTAAATATGTTGTTTATTAAGTAGTTTAATTAGTTATATATAGTTTAGAAATAATGGTCATTATTAGTAATGAATAATTATAGAATAATTAATGAATAACTTAGGATTAAAAATGAATATATAGGATTAGTTAATTATAATTAACTAATGAATGTAATATGATTAATGATTAAGGAATGAATAATTAAATAATAACTTAATAATGATTAACTAGTGATTAAATAATGATTGATTAGTTAAAAATTTTACTAAGAAACCTTAGTATCATTGTTAGGGATATAACAATATGTTCTAAAATTTTAATATCATAAAGATTATATAGTTTGGAAATAATATTTTTTATTAGTAATGATTAATTATAGATTAATTAATTAATAACTTAGGATTAAAAGATCAATACTTGTAATGATTAGACAATAATACTTATCATTGATAAAATGAAAATTATGATTATATAAAATGAAATGGAGAAGAAATAACACATTAAATTACACATGAATGTTTTACAACATACAATAAATACCTTGATATTTTTCAATTAAACATGGTTTGGAAGAGAAGCATGTGACTTCTAAAGTGAGCTAAAATCCAGTTTATTTTTATTTGGTAGCTTAATAACATCATATAAAGATATGTACTTAATAATTCAAGTAAATACTTGTTGAAGATGTTATTAAGCTATCAAATGAAAATCAGTTGGGTTTTACCTCACTTTCGAAGTTTGGCTCATATCATCCAAACCATGTTTTGTTGAAAAATGTTAGTATTTCATATATGTTATAAAACACTCATGTATTATTTTATGTTTTTTTTCTTATATATTTTACTTTATATGATCATAATTCTCATTTTATCAATGATAAATAAACTAATTTGATGTTTTCCCTTATTTTTTACCTCAGTTTCCAAAAAATTTTGTGACTTATATTCTAATAAAATTTATAATCATATTTACGGTTATAAAAAGATGTTCTGAAATTAAAGTATAATAAATACTATATAGTTAACCATCATTTTCACTATCATAATCTTGATCAAAAAAACCTTTTTGACATAGAGAGTCATTTTTTCCTGTGTGTACTTCTATGGGGATTTTATTCAAACTAAGCAAGGAGATTCTTACAATACACAACCAATAAAGTGGTTAGTATAGTTGATTGTGTATCCCTAAGTGACCTTCAAGATAGAATTCATGGTTCCTTAAATCTAGGGCCTAATGAAGATATCAAGTCTATGAGCTATATACATTTTCAATTCTCAGCAACACTGTGGCATCTAGCATTTCCATTGGTTACTGATTCATAGTGGGTCCAAGAAATAAATTTATTTTCTCAACGGTCAGATGGTACTGTGATGGAGTTATATATTGATGTTTCTATTGTACAACAATAAATTCTAGTTGTACAAAGATGTAGACTTAAAATAGTGGTTGAAAAGAATATTGAAGAAGCGTCTTGTTATCATATATGTCTTTTTCTATGAGAAGACTCTCAATTTGAATTTAAAGAGCGTTCGGACCCTATCACAAATAGAATCGGTGAAAATGGTGGTATTACTAGAAATGAGGCAATGTCAATGTGGAAACTTTCAGGCCTTATGGTTTCCATGTGCACACGCCATCGTAGCATTTGTCTTTGTGAACATATCATGGGAAGCATATGTTGATCTAGTGTACCAGATGGATACCATTACTAACTGTTATGTTACACCATGGATTCCTATTGGGGATTTTGTTATTTCCCAATGCCTGAAGGCCAACCGATAGTGATACATGACATCAACCGGTTGTGTCCCCATGGTTGACTGAAGGCCAACAGGATAAAGAATGAGATAGAATGTCATCAAGAACAAGTGTTGAGTTTGAGATGCACCATATTTCATCATGAAGATCATAACCAAAAAATATTCCCTAACATTATTGGGTAGAGTTCACACTTTCATCCACAATGATGTACTGTCTTTATTGTGATATTCTCATATTATAAATTATATGTTGTTATCTCTTATTTTAACTACAGTTTTGAAAACATGATGTGACTGATATTATAATAAGAATTTTTATAAAGTAATAATAGTATCATGTATTACTGTATAAGAAGACGTTATAAAATTCCAGTATAATAAATATTATATGATCAACCATATTTGTTAATATTAGTTACACTATCAGAATCATGGTCAGAAAACAGTTTAGATATATAGAGATGGGTTTTACCTATGAGTACTACTATGGGGTGGTTATGCAAACTAATAAAGGATCTTTTTATACTACAAAAATAACAATAGAGTTTAGTACAGGTCATTCTACAAAACAAACTGAACTTCAAGAAATAATGTGTGGGAAATGAACCATGGTGCAGGAGGAATATTGATAATGACAGTGGTGATGGAATTATATTACATCATCACAATTTTTGTTGTCATAGTTCCTCCTATGTCGTGGTTCATTTCCCACAAATTCTTTCTTTAAGTTCAGTTAGTTTTACAGAATGACCTGTACATGTGAAAAAATAATCATGAAACATACCATCATGTGGACAATCATACATAAATTAAAAGGCATGCTATTTTCTAATAAAAATTTATATAATGAAGAAAAAATGTTTATATATTTAAATATATAAAACCATATCTTACAAAACACTCTTTTTAAGGTAAAATCATATCTTAACAACACGTTAGTAATATGCTCTGAAAAACATGAAGACATGCCCCTTTATTTTGGTAAAAATAACTTTATAAAACAATGTGAATAAACATGTCATGTCTTACATTCTACAAGTCATAACATTCTATTGGCTATAACGTTATATTTACATTTTACACTTACGACTCATTTCATTTGTTTATATAAATATCGATGATACCATACTACTCACTCAGTAGAATAACCATGTTTTTCAGGTCGTGTTAGATGGTGGTGAGGATCGATCGATCAAGGTGAATATAGAACACCATTTTCATCACAGGGAGCCTCCACATGTCATTAGATTATACTTGCATTGTGCTCACTTCTATTGCATTACCATATCATATTTCACATTTTTCGAAAATCACCTGCTTGCTGCCCTTGTGGAGAGGTGGAGACCAGAGAAACACACATTCCACCTACCTGAGGGAGAGATGACCATCACCCTCTTGGATGTGGCAGTGCTTATCTTTCATCTTATCCAAGGGAAAGTCGTTATTAGACCCACTCGTGCATCTTGGCTCGACCTTGCCCAGTGATTGTTAGGCGTCGACATTTTGTTTGATCGTATGGCTATAGATAGAGCATCGATATTTATTCCTTGGTTGGAGGAGCAGATTCCCTAATTTACCAGATGATTATGACTAGAATACTCTCATGTGTTGTGCTTTTTCATATATATTATGGCTCATTGGAGGGACCATGTATTATGATCACTCAGGGATGCATGTGCACATGATGTATCTACCCCTACTGGAGGACTTTGATCAGGCTATGACATATAATTGGAAATTTTCCTGCTTGGCATACACATATAGAGAATTATGAAGGCTATCACACCATGAATAAAAATATCTTAGGGGATTCTTCATCCTTATTCAGATATAGGCATGGGAGCACATCCCCTCATTCCGTCCTTGGCTTGTTGGTCCATCGATCCCTATGGAGGTGTTGTATGATGCCCCGCATGGACGTGGGAATAATCACTCATCTCTATTGGTTTCTGATGAGACTGGGATTTATTGAATTTAATTTCTCATTATTTTTCACTATTGATGTTGTATTTTATAGGTGGTGTCAGAGAAATAGTTTCCGCACGGTTCTGATACACCATTTGGGCGCATATCGGCTCAAGTTGGACTGTCTCTTACCTACCCAGGTATGTATGTACAATCTATCACTGTATAACAAATTTTATAATAGAATCAATTTTGGTTTTTAATAAGGATCTTTTTTTACAAACCTTAGATGTCATTTCAGATTTTATGGATTCTATACTAGACTATAATGGACCAGTTGCCACCATACTGTAGTATTGGGCTTGAGTATGCTATGGTTGTAGTTACCCTCATTCACTTCCATATTATTAAGTGGCAGCAGCCTGATAGATTCATGCGCCAGTTTTTCTGTGTTCAGTCGATTTCGTTTCCACTGAGATAGCAAAGAATCTTCATGAAGTGAAGGTGACAGGATGGTAGGATGAGGAATGGCACCAAGTACATGCCGACTTTCTCCACTGCTAGCGTAGATGTACAAAGTTCTGTATCCCAGGTATACCTACAAATCGATTCTTTCTTTCAGAGTAGGTCGATTATGATCCATGGTATAGACTAATGTCTATAATGTATCTTACCCGACATGGTAAAGAGATTCATAAGATTGTAAGTTAATAAATTTACATTAGTTTTTTTATTGAACTATTTACAAAATCATTTTGAATCTCCTTACAGAACACTCACTCAGATCATCTTGTTGGCATGAGTGATGAAGTGGATAAGGGGGTCTTTAGGTGGGAAGTCGTCCATGCTAAAGCACTGGAGCTGATGTCATCTTATCATGTGATTTCCGAGAGAATATTTGAGAATCCAACCCATATAGAGGAGGTTCCTACCCTAGAAGAACATCCTACATTGGCTACTGGTGTTGAGGAGCCATGATGATGATGACGTAGATAGCTTCATGCTGCACGTGAGGCCTAACCTATTCCATAGGAAGAGGTAGAAACTCTAGTAGTATAGCCTCAGTCGATTGAGGATGCACCTCAGGTGCATGGGATCCATATTTCTTAATAGTATATCTACAGTTCTCTCCGTATTGGGGTCCAGATCCATCACAAGCTTGGGGTCTAGATCCATCATAGCCTTAGGGTCCATATCCATCACAGCCTTTGGGTATAGCTTCATCGCAGGCTTGGTTCCCCACTACGATGATGGCAGGTCCTTCTACCAGCCTAGTGGGAGAACGATCATGATCAAAGTATGACATGCAGTTGACAGATCCTCCCACTAACATGCAGGTGGAGGATGTGACATTCAATGTTCCAGTTCCTGATTATTAACCCTTTCTAGGTCATCAGACTCCTTAGTGAACTCAAAGAGGGCATCCTATTCGCAAACCACCATGTGGGAGAGAATCTCCTTTCCATAGAAATAGAAATTGATTGTACTTGTTCATTTATATATTTTATGTTTATTGAAATGAAGATATTATTATTACAATAATCCCTTCTTATATGTTTTTCCAATGTTTCACTTTTCATTAATATTTTAGGCACAATTTATATTTGATAGCTTTCAAATTCGACTACTTGAAACATATGAATAATTATTAAATTTCAACTAGATAAATATAAAAGTTTATAAAATATACAGTATAAAAACAATGAAAATAAAATTTAAAACATATTCTAAACATATAAAAAGTTTTTTAAAATAAAACAAGATTCGTAAATAAAATAAATAAATGAAAATGAAAGTAATGTAAGAAAAGTTACTCGGAAGTGAGAGCGAAAAGAAGGAATATCGAGGAGGATCCAAAGCCACCTACTTGACATTGAAATCCTATAACATATAAACTATAAGACCCATATAATTGAAAATTAAAACATTTACTATTTCTTATATTTTTAATCCATGTTTAAATTCTCATTTATATTGGTCTTATAGTTTATATTTTATAGGCTAGAAAAGTCACATACTTGAAACATTTTTATGTTTCAAGTTGGTAGATTAGAAAGCTTATAAATTATTTTTCATCAATATTTTTTAATAAATTATTTTTATTTTTGACTATTTCTTATATTTTTAATCCATGTTTTAATTTTAATTTATATTGATCTTATAGTTTACATTTTATAGGCTAGCAAAGTCACGTACTTGAAACATTTTTAAGTTTCAAGTTGGTGGATTAGAAATATTATAAATTATTTTTCATCAATATTTTTTAAGAAATTTTTATTATTTTTTACTATTTCTTATATGTTTAATCCATTTGTTAATTTTCATTTATATTGGTCTTATAGTTTAAATTTTATAGGCTAGAAAAATCACATAGTTGAAACATTTTTAAGTTTCAAGTTGGTGGATTACAAAGCATATAAATTATTTTTCATCAATATTTTTTAAGAAATTATTTTTATTTTAGACTATATATTATATGTCTAATCCGAGTTTTAATTTTAATTTATATTGGTTTTATATTTTATATTTTACAGGCAAGAAAATTCATGTACTTGAAACATTTTTAAGTTTCAAGTTGGTCGATTAGTAAGATTCTAAAAAAAAATTCATCAACATTTTTTAAGAAATTATTTTTATTTTCAACTATTTCTTATATTTTTAATCCATGTTTTAATTTTCATTTATATTGGACTTATAGTTTATATTTTATACTCTAGAAAAGTCACGTACTTGAAATAGAGATAAATTCTGCTAAAACATTTTGTTATATATATATATATATAAACATAACGAAATTAAAATGAAAATTTTAAATTTTAAATATATAAAAATAATATTTAAAATAGAAAAACAATTGTTTTAGGGGAAAGGAAGCGGTGATGCCGCCTTTGACACACATTTTTTAAAAATAATTACCAACAAATTTTTTAAAAAAAATTAGAAAACATATTTAAAAAAACTCATCAAATGTCTGAAACAAGTAAATTTGTGTTTCACTTTTAATGCTTTCTTTCAGATTTTCTTCAACCTATAATTGTTGATTGGATTTTGTCTTCTTGAATTATAGTTTAAATATTCCAGCCTCTTGTGTACTCAATATAGTTTTGAATTTAAATATTTTAATTGAAGATATTGAAATTCTGGTTTGGTTGGTGTTAGTTTTATGGTACTGTATTTAGTTCTTTCTCTGATAATATAGATCATGCTTTTAAAAGCACTAGAAAAGGGATTTTCAATGTTAAAATGCATTGACAATATAAGAACCATTAAAAGTTGTGACTTTTATCAGTGCTGAAAAAAGCACTGATAAAGGATGTCTTTATTAGCACTAAAATAAAAGTGATGATAAAGGAACCCTTTATCAGTCTTTTTTAGAACTAATAATAATTGAATTTTTTTAAAGCACTCGCCTCCCTTTTTCAGCACTTTAATCTCACTCCCACACTCTTGTACACCCCTTTTCTGAGTGCTTGTAACATCCCTTTCCACTACTCAGTTAATGTTCACCTTCGTGCACGCCTAGACTTCATATTGTGACCTCCCTTATGCAATTTAAACTCATTTACCACTGATCCAAAAAAAATATTCTATATTTTATGATATTTATATTTTTATATATATATATACATAAACCTTTTTTTATTCATATTTTCATATAAATGTGTATAATTATTTTTAAATACATTTCTAAAATATAAGTTATGTGTGTGTGATATATATATAATTATATTAATTTAAATATATTATATATTGATATTCATTTACATATATTAGAAAATAAATATAAATATAAATCTATTAATTAATACACACACATATGTATATATAAATACTAACATATACATTTTTATAAATAAATATATATATATATATATATATATTCATATATTTTTATAATATGAAAAAATTGTTATATATTATTTTAAATAAAATAAATAATAATTAATTCCATATGATTTATATAATTTTTTAAAATGCATTTTTAAAATTTTTATATATTTTATATTTAGATATGAATATTATACATTACATATATATTTATATGTCTATATATTTATATAAATATTTATAAATATTTGTATATAATTATTTATTTACATATAATTTTTTTATAATGTATTTATAAATATTTACTAAAAATTCATTTATATACTATATTTTACGATTATTATATATTATAAAAATACATTTATATATGATGTATTTACATAATATTGATACAAAAACGCATACGCTCATATTTACATATATGTATTTATTTATATATATTGGAATATACACATGAATATTTTTTTTTGAAAAGCACATATTTATATATAAAAATTACTTGTATAGGTATATATATATTAATGCATTTTTATAAGGTAAAGGGATAATTTTTTATTTTAAAAAACATGAATAAAAAATACTTATCTCCATATGGTTTATATATTAAAAAATACGTTTTAATGTAAATATATTTAAATATGTATTTTTACAATTGATTTATTTTATGTAAATATAAGAAAATATGCATATTTTTTATTATAATAAATACTAAAATATGAAAATTTTAAAAATTTTAAAACTATAATATCTATATAAATTTAATCCCTGTGAATAAATTTATTCTCCACTAAAAAAGAACAAAAACTTCCTCTTAAAATAAGTTGAAATCCTATCGAATATTAAAAAATTGGGGTATCCCAACGAAAAAATCAATTTTAGAGGAATTTCAGACCATTTTTACCTCTAAAAATAGTGATTGGGTATTCACCCAATCAATGTGGTGTATATATCTTCACAAGATTTGATTTTATGTGTGGTAAAGCCCAAACAGACACTGAGATCAAAATTTTTGGCCGTTTGAAATTCAAGTCATGATTTCAACTTATTTTAGATCATTCATTAATTTATTGAATTTTTATATCATAAAATCATTATTAAATGGATATTATTCAATAATATTTATAAAATTATTAATTAATACTTTTTTAATTATCTTATAAGACAATTTTCACTAAATATCTTATATATTCAGTGTAAATGCATATTTAGTCTGATATAAATCATATTTAGTAAAATTTATTATATTTTTATCAATATAAATATATTTATATATTTATATATGATTTTCAAAGATATACAATTTTTTATGAAATATACTTTTTATTAATGCTAAAACAAAAGTGCTGATAAAGTGGAATTTATCAGCAATTTTGATTTAGTGATTATAAAATGTATCCTTTATCAGTTTTTTTAGCACAGATAAATGGGGCCTTTATAACAGCTAAAAAACTAATAAATTCCACCTTTTTCAGTGATAAAAAACAATGATAAAGGCACCATTCATCATTACTTTTTTATAAATGATAAAGGTACCCCATTTATCATTGCTTTTAACTAGCATTGATAAAGGCTAGCATTGAATTTCATGTAGTCTGTAGTATTATTTTCTATTTCGATTATTCTAGAATGGTATATTTGATTCTAGAATTTTATTTCTTAAGTTTTTTGGTTCTGTTTTACAGAATATAGCTGATTCGAATTTTGTGTTCAGTTGTAATTATAATTATTACAAGTCTTGAGTTTTTTTAGCCACTGCCAATGTGTCTTCATTCACTGGAAGCATGTGTTATGTTCACTATTGTAAATTCATTTGATTTTATTCTTGATGTATAGAATTATAATTTAAACCTTTTGTTCTTCTATTTATCAGTTTTATGTTATAATCTAAAATTAAAATACATTGTTCAGTTAAAGATTTTATGAACCAAAATACCCTAGATTAACCTTTTATCGTATATGGTTTGTCTCTCTTGAAGGGGTAGCCATACTCAACAAAAAGGATATGAAGGAGGTGAGTGACACTTTTGTAAGATGGAAGTTTTTTTGGGTTTTTTCAGGTGCAAATCTCTCTCCACTACCAGTAATAGGTCACCAAGGGTTCCTCAGTAGTTTTGAGATCTACAGCCAACCAAAAATTCCTCTTGTTTGATTCTCTTTCATCTGCAGTGATATTTAATCCGATCACATTTTTTTTCTTCACTTTTATTCAAGTAAAGAACACTTGTTCTATAAAATTAAATATATTTGGATTTATTTCTGAGACTTAATTTTTTCTTTTATGTTACTTTCAAACCTCATTTGTTTTCTGTCATAGATCTTTTATTTTATCATATTATTATTTTTAAGATCTTGTTTATCTTTGGGAGTTTATATGGTGCATTCAATATTTTTAGTGGATTTTTATTTCTGGACTAGGTCTCACGGTTTTTCCTTTTATATATTTCATGATAAATTTTTCTGATGTCATTATTTATTTTAAATTACACATTTTTTGGCTGCATCCCATTTATTTCTGATGCGTGTTCACTTTCTTTTTCATTTGTGCATTCAGCACTTTCTGCCTTTCCTAATAATATTGGTCGTTGCTGTAGAGGTCTATGTTGAGCTCATAATAAGGCCTTCATGGAACGTATCATTTGGAAAAAGGGATGACCAGATGATGAATATAATTGGATCCAATACTAGGCTTCCAGGCCCCAAAGGAACCCTTGATAACATCAAGAACAATTTCATCACATTCAGCCTCAATAACAACATCGATGTGGTGGCACACTTTTGAAAGGTAATCAAAATTGTGAGTTTACTGTTCCATGTATTGAATATATGCTAAAATAATTAAATGTAATATTTAATTTAGGGGCATTTATATTCCATTTGGTTTCATTAAATGATAATATTTTATGAATTGATTAAATGGATTGAATATTCATTGAATAGGATTCAATAAATTAATGAAAATGGGAATAAATGTATATGGGTACATAAATATGGAAAACACATTTCATTTAATGAAACACGTCATGGATGGCTATATAAAGTGATATGATCCCCCCTATTTAAGACAACCAATTATAAGAAGGCCTCTTAATTCTCTCTTCTTCCCATACTATTTTTCATCATCTCATATGAATGTTCTATCACCCCTTCATCATTTATGCATCCTTTCAATACAATCATGGATCCAATGGTTGGTGTTCCCCACTCATAGGAGAGGCATTTTTTATCACGGTTTTGTTATATTCATCAAGCATTCTCCTTCATCGAGGAATAAGGATACTTCTCTTGTTGGCATTTTCCAAGTGTATTGTTTTTATAGTTTTATTTACATGCTGGTTTCTGAAGATAAATATTCCTTTCTTTGGATTATCTTTCACTTCATACGGTCATGTGATTTTCATACAAAACACTTCAATGGTATCAGAGCATTGGTTTCTTTGATGGGTCAATGTGTTTACTATTTTATGAAAAAACATGTTTTAATTGCAAAATGGTATATCTCAAGCTTGGAAATAAATATAAAAAGTTCATATTTATAACTTTTATTTATAAAAATAAATAAATCATTTATTTTAATCAAAATAATTCACTTATTAATTGAATTATATAGTTTATAAATAATGAAAAATATATTTTTAAATATTTATAAAAATTTATAAAAATGTTTTATAAATTTATTTACTATAAAATGATTTTAATTTATTGATAATTTTTTTTAAAATATGTATGGTTTATATATTTTATAAATAATTAAAAATGGTATTTTGGAAATTTTTTACTTTATAAATGTTTATGAATTAATTAATTATAAATTGTTTATAATTAATCAAATAAAGTTCCATGAATCATTTATTAACAAAATATTCAAATTATTAAATGTTAATATTCAAAATACCTTTTGTAAAATTCAATGGTATGCTTTATGATATAAAAATAAATGGTTTATTTAAAAATCATAAATGGTTATTTATAAAGTGTTTATAAATTACAACATATATGATATTTAGATTATATAAAAAATATTTTTATAATAGATATTGAATTATAAAATGTTTATAATTAATGAAATGTTATATAAATTCTATTTAATATAAAATATGAATGGGTTCATATTGAAATGAAAATAAAACGTTTATATTATTTCCGATTTATAAATTGTTTATAATTATCATTTATTTATGAATAGTTCCTAAATGTATCATGTTTTGAAATTAAATAAATTTTTTATTTATTTGTTAAATTTCCTTAATATTCAGGTTTAGTACATAAATAATTAATTCAAAATTATTCAAGTCAATGGGGTCTTATTTTGAACATTATTTAAGCCGCATAAAAAGTGTTTTGATAATTGATATGATCAAGTTTTAAATAATAATTAAGTATATGATATTTAGATTATGTAAAAGGTTTATATAATATAAATTTAATTATAAATAGTTTATACTCCATATAATATCATATAATTAAAAAGTAAATTTCATATAATGATAAATATGAAATTGTTCATATTGGAAAGAATATAAAGATTTTATATTCCAAATTATGGAATTTCTATAATATTAAATATGAAATTATAAAAGGGTTTATAATGAGTTTTTTTAGGAAAGTTTTAATTAATGTTTATCTCATGTTTAAATATTTTAATTGTTCATTTATTTAAAGTTTATTCCTTATTTTATGCATAATTATAAACTGTTTAAATTATGAATGACTATATACTAAAATTTATTTTATAAATTGTTTAAATGATAGAGCCTTTCATATCATGATTAGTTTTATGTCATAAAATTTAGTTTTCAAATAACATAACTTTGGTTTGTAATTGGAGTTATGATCTTACGAATAGTTGTTGGGAATAGTTTGTGCATATTAGGTGTTAGAGTTTTCATGAATTTTATCTTGAGAAAAGTCTCCTAGGTAGAGAGACTTAGGTTTGGACCACCTACTTTTCTGGAGGCTTTCCTTGGCTAGGAAAGTGAATAGGTTTGGTTATCTGTTTCTCTGGGCTTACTAATGTGGAGTCTTTCAATATCATATTACTCTATACCTTTATAAGAATCATTCATATACCCTATTCATATGATGCATTTGGATATGTATGAATGTAATTGAATTATTTTTTAGGGTTATTAACATGGACTTTTGGGTTCTGTAAAGAGTTACACATTAATGTTGTGAGAAAACATTAATTTAGTGGATAGAATTGGGTTTACAAAACTGAATCATTAGAATCATGCATATGGTATAATAATACATGAGAAGATAATGATTATATACAATTTAATAGTTATTAATTTAATATGCAGAGTATGTATATTAAATTAATGAGGATAAAAAACCCTCAAATACTAAGTATGACATTCCTTCTGAAGAAAAACTTATCAAGACCTCGATCATCCAACAGTTTAGTTTATTTCCATAGTTAGGTTCCCCAATATTATCTTGTGAAATCTGAGAAAATAATAAGTGGATCTATATTTTATTGTTGTTTACTTTTATTCCATAGGCATGTGCCTGTGGATTATCCTTGGTTAGCATGTTTTTGATTTTTTCATTAGGTTACACTAGCTAGGAATCCTGAAATAGTAAGATATTGGGGGAATAAAGTTGAGTATATCAATATGATGGATTTTGAAAAGGTTTTATCCACCCAACTATCCAAGATTCAAAATTATTGTGATTATAAATATTCCCTACCTAAATAACTAATTAGTGATATGAACACCCAATTAGACTCATTTCCTAGTGAAATATGGATAATTACCACTAAATGTATATGATATACAGCATCATAATTTTTAGTGGGGGAACTTTAATTAAAATTCCTTAATGAAAATATATACGGCGTGATATTCATCTGATAAAAAGTTTTTTTATAGATAAATAAATCATATTCATTAAAAAAAACATTATATTAATCCAAGAAATAATAATCTTAATGTAAGAAACTCCTAAGACTATTACATTAAGAATATTTCTTCAGTAAGTGTAATATTTTATGTGTTAGAACAATTCCTTCCTATGTAACTTATAGTCTAAATTGTTAAAAAAATTGAATCTATATTCTAACTAAAGCATAGAATGATTCATTCAAAATTTCAAAGTCATTTAATGCATAATTGACCTCGATAATTTATAGTCTCGTATACTCAATATGATTGGGTATTTCAATCATATTCAATATGATTGAACATATTTGTAAAGATTGAATAATTCCTATAAGCCTTGTTTTGGTTAGGTAATTTATTCTACTATCATATATGGAAATGTTCTGACAATATGGATAAATTCAAGATAATTTTACCCAATATTCCCAAAGTTTTGAGAATAGGTTAACTAAGAATATAGTATCTATGTTCTGATAATATACAGAGAGTACAAGGAAATAAAAACTTTAAAATTAGAAGATGAGATATTTGAAAGTATAATAATATTTCTTCAAGAATCCAGTTAAGGATATTTGAAACTTGGGGGTATTATCAGGAATAATTGATGATTCCATTATATGGGATCATCTAAAATGCCTAAATGGTTTTAGGAACTATGTGGAATTTCCATGTCAAGTATTACCATTATAAGAACTAATTATTCAATTTTTAAGTTTATGTGATACTGAGTGTCTATTTTATAAGTGTTGTAAATATGCAGAAGTTAAAAATCAAAGGAAGAATTGATTGATCGTATATTTTAGATTCATGAGATGAAGTAAATAGTTACTACATCTAGAATTTCAATTTAAATGTATGCGTAAATATTGGATCAATATAACAAAATAAGTGCATCTTTAACTCACTTCTCTTGTATTATAAGAGAGGATGTTCTATAAAAAATTATTTTTATCAGATGATTAAATGTATACATAGGGATTATGATTCAAAATTTATATAACATGTTTTTGGAAAAATAAATGGATAAAAGTTTTTTCTATTGGATAAAAATTTTATCCAATTCATTAATGAAGTTGTTATTGTTACTGAGGCATGAAAAAATTTAATGAAGTTTTATTTTCAAATGAAAAATTATGTGAATACATAGAATACCATATAATAACTAGAAACAAAATTTTATTTTTTATATATTCCTATTGAAATTAAATAAATGTTATTTCCTAAAATACGAAGTAGTTTGTGTTGTGTCTTATAGGTATATTCCGAAGAGAATATAATGTCTAAGAGGCTAATGGGAGTATGTTTGAACTTAGAGAAGTTCAAAGTTAACATTTTGACAGTTTATGTTTAAGTGATTATTTACTTCATATCTTAAAGATTTGTGATAATATATAGTAAATAAAAAATGTAAATTGTTACATTTAATTACTGTGATAATTAAATATCACTATTATGCTAACATTGTTACAAAGTGAAATTCACTTTATTTCCTAAAAGGTTTAGGAAATATTGGTAAAGAAAAATGTAAGTGGTTACATATTTTTACCACAATGAAGTTAATATCACTTTATCCAAAAAATATATTTGTATTTTGTGGATAAAAATATAAATAGTTACATTTTATCATCATAACAAGTTCACATCACTATTCCTTGTAGGATTATACCAACCAATAAAAAAGTGTATCACTTGGTATCCTAAAAGAATTTAGGGTATGATGGTAAAGAGAAATGTAAATAGTTGCATCAGTTACCCTAAAAAAATAGATATCACTTTATCTTAAAAGAGTTTAGGATGTACTGGTAATGTGATAATGTAAATAGTTACATTATTTGAAAAATCTTTCAAGGAATAAGTTTTATAGAAAGTTTACTATGATGATGATGATGCACTTAAAAATAGTTTTGTGTAGATAAAAGAAGATAATATTATAACCTTTGATGTTATGAATTTAATAATTTTGAATATAAGTTCAAAGAGTTGAACTTTAGGAATATGATTCATAAGTCTCACCATTATTCAAACTTTCTTTATTCATAAATGTTACTCACTAAGAGCTTCGTGGGAGTATTTTATCAAATGGTCACATAGAGATGTAACAAAAAATACATATGGATGTAATCCATTAATGAAGAAACTACATTAGGGTCATTATATATCTCGATAAGAGATTGGTTGTGATGGTTGTGCACATATTATGTATTAATAATAAAGGAAATATACATGTATCATTCATTCATGTGTGATTCAACTTTACTTTACATGAATGTTCGAATGAAAAATATCCCCTCAAAGTAAAAATTTTGAGTTGTCCCCAACTGATGATTATCATGGAGTTTAATGGGTTGTAATGATATGTAGATTTTGGATTGAATAGATTCTTATATCCATTGCAAAGGGTTATATATGAGATATTAAAGATTAAATTCTTGAGGTAATAAGTAAAGACTTATTTAATGGACTGCTCTACTAAAGTATATCTCATGGAATTACATGTGGTCATGGATATACTTAGGGGTTTATTTTTATTATCAGTCCTTATTACCTGATTTTGGTGAGATTCCTAGCTTGATAACCTTCATAATTTGATACCCTACTTATGAAATTCACCGTATGAACTTAGCTAATTAGGGGGTGGTTTTTTGTTGATCATGTCATCGGTTGAAGTGCAACCAATATGGGATTGGTCCACTTGTATGGTGAGAAAATACATCTAAACCTTGATTTAATTAGACTGAGGAAATTATTTTCCATGATTATCTATTTAACATATGATGTGTTCAACTACTTGGATAAGTTACATGGGATGTACTTATCAGATAGATGAATTATATGCATGTATTCATCCACTTGGTCAGTCTTTTTCTAAGAATTAAGAAAATAATGAGAGGCATATGCTAGATTAACATGTTCTATGTCTATTGGTCACTCAATTTCATGGAAAAATATATTATATTATATATATATATATGATGTATATGATACATCTTGTGGTGTAAATGTTCATATAGAAATATGATTATGTTTGATGGAGATCACACCAGACCCCTTAGTATCTTTAGTAGCACTTATGTTTTTATAGAGGCTTATATTTGATTACATCTATGAAATAGAGATTTTATAGTTGTTTTTAATGCTACTAAGGTGCATAGGGTCATATAGTTAGGACCTTTTATAAGGATAAAATTTTGGACTAAGTGTTTGTTCAAAATGAAGATATTTTGATGAAAAAACTATATCCAAAAGAGTTTGGATGGATTCACAAAGTGTTTTGAAATCTTTCATAGAGACCTTATGTATTTTAGTGAAAGTGGTATATTGTTGAATATGCACTAAAATAATTAAATGGAATAATTAATTTAGATAAATTTTTCTTCCATGAAATTTCATTAAATGATAATCTATTATGAATGGATTAAATGAATTCAATATTCATTGAATAATATTCAATGAATTAATGACAATTAGAATAAATGTATATGGATACCTAAATATGTATAACACCTTTTGATTTAATGAAATAACTCATGGATGGCAATATAAAGAGATTAAATCCCTCCTGTTGGAGATAACTCATTATGAGAAAGCCTCTCAATTCTCTCTTTTTCCCATACTATTGTTCATCATCAGAGATGAAGACACTAACACCCCTTCAGCATTCAAGTATCCTCATGATATGACCATGAATCCATTGTATGATTTTCCCCCTTGAAGGCAGGGTAGTTATGTTCACCTATTTGAGATATTTATCAATAATTCTACTACACCGAGAAAGAAGATGAATACTACTGTTAGCATTTTCCAGATAAATTATTTTTATAGTTTTAATTATGCATTGATTCTTGAAGATATATATGTATGTGTTTAGGTTGTATTCCACTGTATATATTCATGTGGTGATCATATGAACCCTACCACTAGCTTAGTATAAAACTCATTATACTTGTCGTAAACTCATTGATAAACTCATAGACTCAGTGAAAAATAATCAGGATCACCGAGTAAAGTCACAAAGTAGGCTCAAAAGTTTGATAACCATGCTCTCTAGTTCTCACACCTTCCATTGGTCATAGTTATAGTTTTTATGTGATCTCATGTACAACTTTATCAACATTGGTAGCCCATAATTCTCATTGAACGTTATATATAGGGAAATCCTCTATAAATAGTGCACGGAGAATGGGAACAACAACATACTAACGAATCTAAAAGATGTCACCCAAAGCACCTTCAAAAACAGGTACTTCACAAACATGTAGGTGTAGAAGGAGGTTCTCTTCAGCAATCAGGAGTTGTTCTTGACTCCTAGTTCTAACACCATCCCCACCATCAATAGAAACACCAGTAACAAAATTCTTTTCTTCTGGGGATTTGTGAGGTCCATGATTAAAATGAGGAATCTCATTGTCTCGATGGGGATAGTCGGTGAGGTACGGGTGAACTGAAGGAGGGTTAATATCTGATCCTCCCTATTATAGGAAGATGATATATGTTTTTAAGATGTGTTTATATTGAACTCTATGTGAATGGATGATTGAGGTATTGTAAAAGGTAGCTGAGAAGTTTGGGTGGCTTCTATGTAGTAATAAAGATGCACCAATGAATGAGTATGCATGGTTATGTGTCCTTCCTAAAACGAAAGTATTTTTTTAAGTATTAAATATACATGTGATAATATATATATATATATGATATATTTTTATTTATATTGAATGTTTTTATTATTAGTTATAAGACATTATGAATTTTTTAACGGATTTATATTAATTCGTTGAAAATGTTCAATAAATTAACCTAATAGTATGAAATAATTCTAATACGAGGAGCCATGGGCTTTGCCTATATAAGAGGATATTGTCTTATTTTATTGGTTATATAGAATTATCTATTCCTCCAATGCCACAGTTCATCATATGAGATGAAGGTGCTAGCACCCCTTCATCATTAATGTATCCTCACAATACAATCAGGGATCCATTGGTCTGTGTTCTTCCCTTGGAGGTGTTGGACTACTAAATTTGATCCAATATATCCCATGTACCTTAGAATTTATAATTTAAAATAACCTTCATACTTTACTGATGTTCTATTTTTCTAAGTGTGTTTATTAGGTTTTATTTTATTCATATGTTTTCGATCGATAATTTCTTTTAATATGGATTATGGAAGTTTTTGGATGAGATTTTCCTAATTTTAGAAAATTATCCACATGATGGTTTTGGATATGTGGTCAAAATGACTATATTGGTTAATCACCTATGTAAATTAAATGACTATTTAAAATTTCCTACATCACGGGATCGCCTATGTGAAAATTGCCTTTGTTGACAAGATCTCCTATGCGATAAATCAATTGCATGATCAATCAGATATGTAAAATGGTTATGTGGAGTAATCAAATATGTGAGCAATCGCCTACATGATCGAACAAATAAAAAAATTATCTATGTGAAGTAATTGGTTATGTGAATCTCCTAAATAGTGAAATTGGTTAAGTCAATTCAATCAGATACATTAGTTTTTGTGAATTTTCTATGTGAAGAAAATGTAAACGTCATTTCAATCGGTTATGTCAAACTTCGATACATGAATGAAATCCCTACATTATTCAACTTGGTTTCATGAAGTAAAATCATCTAGGTAGCTTCAAATCTGTAATTCGACTATATGGATTAAATTCTTCAAATTGGATACATCATGCTACAAGTTGGTATTTATTACCATTGAATCACTCAAGTATGTTTTTAATGTTGACATACAATCCTTAAATTCCCTATTTCCTCTTTAAGATAAAATCAAATATAATAAGATCCAGGTACCGAGACATAATACAAAGATGATATATTTTATTTTTCTATACTGTTGTTGAGTTATTTCAAGGAGAAGGATGTGTCATTGATCCCTATTTTTTTAGGATCTTGTGCAGTACATTTAAATAATAAAATGTGCATGTATTTCAAGAGAAGTGTATGAAAATGTATACTTATGAATGGTAAGTGAAGGGAACAAGAAAATATTGAGAATTATTTTCTCAAATATTCAATAATGGAACTATATTTTTCTACGTATGCAAGGAAGTAGAAGTCACAACTTATCATCTGTGTTTATTGAGGATTATTGTTGAGTTTAGAAGGCTCTCCTTGATCTAATTATTATTCAAATTATTTATCTTGGAGATCATTATTTTTCTATTAGCTGTATCCTTGAACTGTGAGAAAAAATATGTAAAATCTTTATGTTTTTATCTTTTGTTATAAAGGGTATAGATAAAATAACCTTTGAAGTTTGTTGTTTGTAAAGCCTTCCTAGAGCCTGATATAAATGTATTGTGCTTGTACCAAGTTTCAATTTCTTTCACTAATTCATTTAGTCCCTATAAAAAGGACCAGTAGTCCCTAAAAAAATGACTAGTTTAGTGAAAATTATCACACTTTTGGGGAAGAGTGTTGGTAGAGTAGACTATGGGGCATCTATTTCACAAACCACTATATATGTCTTTGTGTTTATTTATCTTTATGATTTTATTTCCATTTCATGCTATATTAAATAATATAAAATAAATCATTCATAAACAAGAGAGGGTTGTTTTTCTAAGTAAAGAAAAATTTAAAGAACTCACCCCCCCCCCCCTCTTGAGTCTTAATATGGTCAGTCTCCAAAAACATTTGGTATCAGAGGTAGAAAATCCTGATTTCTCAATTGTAAAAGTTTAAATTTAAAGATCTCTTAAAAAATGGATACTAAAAATGAAAATAGATAAGGAATGTCTATGTTCAGAGCACCTTCCTTTAATGGTGATAATTGTGGTTATTGGAAGGCATGAATGATCCTATATATAAAGAACCTTTATCTAAATTTTTATCTCAAATCCATGAAGCCTTATGAAATCCTAGAGACTGAAAAAGAAACTTCGGATGCAGAAATGAAAGAAAACTATGTTCTAAATTCCAATTATATGAATTTTATGATTTGTGGGTCAGTTTTGAATGAGTTAATTAGAGTTTCTCAATGCCAAAAATCTCATGAAATGTGGAATAAAATTTCAGTTTCTTATGAAGTAATATATAATGTACAAGCTCTTAGATATAATACTTCAAACTAAAGTTTTACAATTTTAAAATAATGTATGGTGAGAGTATCACATAGTTGAATGGAAGACTCATAGAAATTGTAAATAATTTTTTTGATTTAGGGAAACCTATTTCTGTACCAGATCAGGCTCTAAAAGTTCTCATAGTACTACCACCAAGGTGGAGTGGTATTTCAGCTACTATCATACAATAAACAGATGTCAAAAACTTCAAAATTAAAGATATTTTTGGAACACTGATGATGTATGAGGAAAATATGGAAGATGAATATGGATAATATAATATAATTAAGAAAGAAAATACTAATTTAAAAGTCTAAACCTCAAAGGATGAAAAGAAGCATAAAGAAGTTAAAATAGTTGAGTCATCTGATAAAAATTCTTCAATTAGTTCTTATTCAAATAGTGAGATTGCTAACTTTTCCAAAAAAATTAAGTAGTTATATAAACATATAAGAGGTTTTAAGAAAACTTTCAAAAAATATAAAAATTTATATAGAAATTATAATGAATTAAGATGTTATGATTTTAAGAAACCTAGACACATCAGGCCTCATTGTCCGCAAATTCAAGATGATAAGAAGTCTAAAATAAATATATAATGAAATTTTTTGACAATAAAAAGGATAATAAATCCATGGAGGAAACATGGATTCCTTTAGATAATTTTAGTAATGTTTCATCTTTAAAATCATATCATTCTAATCAAAAATTCAACATGTGTTTTATGGCACATAGTGATGAGGTATATTCTTGTTATTATTTTGATCATAAAAATATACCAGCAAATGGAAATTGCAAATTTGTGGAATTGGATGGATATTTTTACCTGTTATAAGATAAATATGAATTTTTTTAAAAAATAAAAAATCTTAAAAAAATCATTTGAAGTTATTGTTAATGAAAATAAATACTTAATTAAACTAATTCTAATATTAGAGATCCAATTGAAATATTCTATTTCATCCTGTATTAAACATGGAAATAAAATTGAAAAATTGAAAAAGAATAAGTTCAAGACATTAAAGATGCTTATAGTGTGTTTAAAAAAGTTTAAAATCATTTAAATAAAATTCTTGGTAATAATAAAACTCATAAAAATAGATTTATAATAGGAATTCAAGGTGAAAAACCGAAGTTTTTAAGAACTATTTTATGTTTAGTTACAATAATAGGAATATTTTAAAAATTACTTGTTTTCATTATGGTGAGATTATCACTATAAATTGATTTCAATTTGATAATCTCATAGTTCTGTGAAGTTAAAAATTCTCTTTTCGTAAAAAGTTTTTTAAAATTCAGTGTTGAAGGTTTTGGATAACCCAAACAAATTTGGGTTCCTAAATCCTTAATCGATGATATTGTAGGACCCAATAAAATATGGCTACCAAAACAATTTCTTATTTAATTTTTCTACATAGATACAAATATCCAAGAGCACAAATGATATATAGTATATATAAAGTGGATTATCAAGTCATATGAGTGGATATTTATCAAATTTTCACTCCTTATCAAAGATAGATAGAATTCATGTCACTTTTGGTGACAATGCTAAAGTAAATATTATGGGAGTTGGATCAATTGGAAATAAGAGGTTTATCATTGTTGATAAGGTCCAATTTGATAAGTATATCTCAAATTTGTGATGATTTTTTTTTGTTAATTTTTTAAATAATTGTTGTTTTGTTTTTAAAGAAAAAAATATTAAATTTAAGGCACCGCGAATAAAGAATGTCTATACTCTAAATCTTAATTCTTTGAGTAGACAAATGGAAAAAATTTAAATTTTGAAATAAATGATTCATGGATATAACATAGAAAATTGGGAAATTATAATGTGTATTCTTAAAGAAATTTTTCCGGAGAAATTGAGATTCATATTTACCTTAGCTTAAATTGAATAAAAATAATCTATCTGATGCATGCGAAATGATAAAGCAACACAAGTCATATTTTAAAATAAATAAAGAGGTTTCTACTTTTAGAACCCTAGAACTTATTCACATGATTTTTTTTGGGCCATCTAGAGTTTCAAGCCTAAGATTAAAATCTTTTTTTTATTTTTTTTTGTTGATGATTTTTCTAGATTTACTTGAATTTTCTTTTTTAAGTTTAAAAATATATTCTTGTTCTATTTTTATATGTTTTGGTAAACTAGTTCAAAAAAATAATGATTCCAAAATTATTTCTTTAATAAGTAACCATAGAGAAGAATTTGAAAACCATAATTTCAATGCCTATTGATCAAAACATGGTATCAAGCATACCTTTTTTCCCCAAGGACTCCTCAACAAAATATTGTTGTTGAAAAGAGGAATATTACTTTGGAAGAAATTACTAGAACTATTTTTTGTGAATATAATATGCCTAATCATTTATGGGATGAAGTTGTGAGTCCAGCATGTTATGTTATAAACAGAGTTCTAGTTAGACCTATTTTATAGAAAAAATTCTATGAGATATGTAATAATAGAAAGATAATAGTTTTATACTTTAAGGTTTTTTTATTCAAGTTTTATATTCTAAACACCAAGGATAATCTTGGTAAGTTTGAACCAAAATCTGATGAAGGAATATTTCTTGGATATTATACTAATTAAAAATCATATAGAGTTCTCAATAAATGGTCAAATATTTTTGAAGGATCAACTCATGTGAAATTTGATGAAGGTGGCCCTTTTGATCAAAAATTAAATCAAATTGATAAACTGAGTGATTCTTTTGAAAACATGAGATCTGAACCTTTTTTTGATGAAAGAAAGGATGAAGAATTGGAACTTGATTTTACAAAAACCAAATCTTGAAATTTTGGATGTTTGTGAACCTAAAAATGTTTGGACTAGAATTATTTTAGAAATACTTGTAGAGTTTTCTACCATTTTATATCAGTTGGAACCAAAGTCTATATAAGAAGCCTTAGTAGATGAAATTTGGGGTGTGGTAATGTAAGAGGAATCAAACCATTTCAAGAGAAACAAGGTATTGGAATTAGTTGATAGACCCTCTGAATATCTTGTTATAGGAAAAAAATGGTTTTTTAGGAATAAATATGATGATCTTGGTGTGATAACTAGAAATAAGGCTATATTAGTAACTAAAAGGTATAATCATGAAGAAGGTATAGACTATGTGGAGACCTTTTCCTCAGTAGTTAGATTAGAATCCACTAGGATTATTTTAGCCTATGTATCATACATGAATTTTAAATTATATCAGATAAATGTAAAATCAACTTTTCTAAATGGTTTTCTGATGGAGGAAGTTTATGTTGAACAACCTCCTGGTTTTTAAAATCTTCATTTTCCAAATTTAGTTTTTAAAATTACCAAATAACTTTATTGTCTTAAACATGCACCTAGATATTGGTATAAAAATATAAGTTATTTTCATTTATCAAGTGGTTTTTCAATAGGTAATACACATACTAATTTATTTATAAAAAACATATTTAAATATCTTGTCAGTAAAAATCTATGTTGATGATGTAATTTTTGGTTCTAAAAATAAAAAACTATGTAATGAATTTTCAAAACTCATGAAAAAATAATTTGAAATGAGTATGATGGGTGAGTTAAATTATTTTTTAGTTTTTAAAATTTATCAAAAAGACTTTTGGAATGTGTTAAATCAAATCAAATACATACTATACTTACTTAAAAGGTTTGGACTTGAAAGTGGAAAATTAAATACTACCCATATGAGTTCTAATGAAAATTTTGACTTAGATAAAACTGAGAAACTAGTTGAAAAGAAGATTTATAGAGGAATAATTAGGATTTTATTGTATTTGAATTATAGTATAATAGATATTATATTTTTAGTATGTCTTTATGCTCAATTTCAATTAAATCTAAAATAATCGCATTCAAAAACTTCCAAAAGAATTTTAAGATTTTTAAAAGGAACAATTTATCTTTCCTTGATTTTTCAAAAAACTTATTATTTTAGTTTAATATCATACTCATATTCCATATTTGGTGGTTGTAGACTATATATGAAGATTACTTCAGGAACTTTTCATTTTCTAGGTAAATCCCCAGTATCCCGGTTTAGTTAGAAGCAATACTCTGTTGATTTATCTACTGTCGAATTAGAATATATTATTGATGGTATTTTTTTGTGAACAAGTTATATGGATGGAACAAACCTTATTGGGTTTTGGATTCAATTATAATCAATCCTTAATTAAACGTGATAACACTAGTTCTATCAACATTTATAAGAATCCCATAAATCATTCTAGAACAAAGAACATATACCTGAGGAATCATTTTCTAAGAGATCATGCTCAAAAAGGTGATATTTCATTTGAATTTATCTCTATATAGAATCAGTTAGTAGATGTTTTTACTAAACCCCTTGCATGTGAGCATTTTTATTTTATTAAAAGGTAATTTGATTTATTCATTTTTAAATAGATTTAATGCAGTTTACTTATTCTGATGCAAATGAATTTATTTTATTTATTTTCTCTATTGTTGTTGAAATTTAAAATTGAGTGGTCTATTGTAGTATTTAGTTTAATTATATATTAAAATTCTTCTTATTCATTTTTTTTATATTTAGAAAATATAAGAAAAAAACTTTATTTATTTTTTTATTTATTTATCAGCCAAAAGTAAACCAAAAATAAAAATCGGGTATGTAAGCACAATGGAATTTGGGTAAATGACTATTTTTGATGATTTCATAAAGCCTCAACTACACGTTGACATGATGCATGTGTTCAATGGCTATTGTGGCCCTGCATTCTTACTTTCAGAATACATGTGGATTTCATCACTTTTATCAGCGATGTATGTTCCTTGATTGAAAAGAGATGATGGGATGTCCGTACCTCATTCCATGTATTCCACCATGGATTTTGTTTCCTAGTCTGGGTCTCCCTCATAAATTTAATTCGTGTTCGTGGAACTCATTATTGGTTCCATCTCTTTGTGGATATCGGTTAATTAAGTTGTTGGAATGGTAGCAACCTTTGGTTAGAAGAGTAGTCATATTGGGAATTTATGGGATGTCTGGATTTTGGGTGCATTGGTCACCTGTGAATCTTCCTCCTAGGAGGGCATATCATATGAGGAATCTCGGGCATGGAAAACAAGGCATCTAATGTCGATCATAAGGTAATTGACCACAGGGGTGTAATTCTTCAAAGGATTTTTACCTCAGGAATCCCCTAAATATGTATGGGGTAAGTATTTTCAAAGTATTCCAAGGATTTTACCTCAGTCATTCCATGTTTTTTTATGGGTTGGGTACTCTAGGTCAGGTCACAAGTTCTAGATCTTGTGGAGATGGATCATAATATCTAGTTGAGATGAGTCAGGGTATGATTTTACCATCATATGGAGACAGGTATGGGCTTAGTGACTTGTGGAGATGGGATGGATGGATCAGAATACCCTGTAGTGGTAGAATCAGGAGGTTCATCCCTAGGATGGACGATGTCACACCTGGATAGTCTACCAAGGAATTGGAATTCCCCTTAAGGTGGATCCAAAATGGATGGATCAAAAATTCTTTTAAGGAAGACCTGGGGGTTGTGTCCATAAGAGGGAAGATGTTATAAGTGAAATTTTACCATTTTCATGATGCCCCTTGAGGCGGATCCAGAGTTTTGGATCAGAATTCCCCTTGAAGTGGGTCTAGGAGTTGTTTCCCTAGGAGGGAAGATGCCACACCTAAAATTTTACCATTTAAGATATTGAACCTCATTAAGGTGTCCTACATACCCTTTTTAGAATACAAGGATTAAAAATCACATAGTTCTATGTTGTAGTTTAAGGTCATGTGATAGGATTGATCCATGCGATTTAATGTCATGTGGTAAGGATTATCATGTCGTGAAAGGCGAATTGATGAGGGACTGTGTGGGGATACACATGGAAGCTGACCTTCGTAAGAGGATTTCTCTTGGAGGAATGGTGTGGGCCTAATGTATCGAGCTACCTGAGGTGGGATGGTCATATCACGGTGGGGGAGATAGTGTGAGGATTATGCGTAGAAGATTCCTGAGAAGTAATGTCCATCTCACAGTGGGGGAGAGATAGTGTGGGGATTATGCATATAATTTGTTCAAGGTGGAATGATTATCTCATAGTGGGGGAGAAGGTGGCATCCCATGATGATTGTACATGGGGAATCCTATGTTCATCTCACATGGTAGGTCTATAGTTTTATATCATGTGATGAGGATATTTTCATACATTTTAATGTCATATAACTAGGATGTGGACATATACAGTTTTACATCATGTAGAATAGACTTGGGTGGACTCTCTTCTTACCCCTTTGTCTTATGTGACCACATCCCATGCACCTTTGGGAGGGGCATGGTGTTGGCACTGCATTATAGGAGTGGTCAATCATGTGGTCCACATTAGAATCCCCATGATCATCTAAAAAAATGGTTAGATTAACCATGCTCAGAAGCAATAGGTAAGGTAATAGTTGTACTGGAGGCATAGGGGATTTTAAGTAAGGGACTAGGAAATTGTTTCATGCAACTGTGTTGGGTTGTGCGAAAGAGTTCCACAAGTAGGTTTCTCTAGCACAAGGGAAGTCCATGGATTTAGGGAGTCATTTCTTCACACAAGAGTTGGGATTTGCGTTCAAGATCAGGGTTGCAAGCAGGAAGTTGATTTCTACGAACCTGGCTATCCTTGGGGGTTGTTACATAAGTAATACTCAATCGGGTCCCAAGTTGGGTTTTGTCACATAGGGGTTTTGTCGTGTAAGTCTTTTAACCTTGGTCGTTCCATGTTGTGTATCGTTGTATAAGATGAGGGTTTTTACACACATAATTGGTTTTTCTTCTTCTAGAGGATCTTCCCAAGGGTGGGGGTGACATTCTCTTTATAGATGAAATCATCAGCTGATGGTGTGCAACACCTTGGGTGCACAAGTGGTCTTTTTCATGGCTCCCTCCTTTTTTGTGGTAGTTGTTCAAGAAAATTTTGTGGATTGAAATTGATTTTGGCACCCAAAAAGAAGTTTTTGCGATGGGTTTCACGCAAGGATTCTGAGTTTCATATAGCAAGAAAATCTTATGTGCGTCAACCAAGGATGTTTTGTTAGCCTCTAGATAATAATTGTATCTATACGTCACCTTTGGAACATATTTTTGTTGTGATTCGGACTCCATCATTGTGCACCCATGAAGAAACTTGCATGCACCCAGTTCACCAGTCCTGAAATGGTCCTTCGGGGTGGGATTCATGCTCAATTTACCTAAAACTAGACGTTTGTGTCCTTCTATGAGATTTTAGCGCTAAAATACCCCCCCTTGGAACCTAAGATGATAAAGGATAAGAAGGTCAGGTTTTGATGGAAACTCTGAAGTGATGGATTCATTCCTATTTTTGTGCGCAACTCTGGAGGTTGGTCATGAAAAATAGTTTTATAATTGTGCAAAGAGATGGTACACACCTATAAATAGGCATAGGGGGCCCTTGAATGGTACCTTGACTTATTTCGTGATAAGATATTTTTCTCACATGTGCGCAAGTTGTCCTTTTATGTGAAAACCCAAGATTTAGCCATGTCTTTTGTGCAACTCACCTCCATTTATCTTACTTCCGCATCTTAGGGTACCATTTTCATGAAATCCTCCATAGTTTCAAAAATGCATATTTTGTTCCAAGCAAAAAATTTTGTGTGAACTTCCCTTTTCATTATTAGAGATAAACCAGAATGGCCCAGTAACTAAACCATGCTGATATTGAAGCTGTAGTTGCTGCAGGAAGATCCTAAATGGAAATAAACCCTAAGATCCCTTGAGTTAGGTGGGTTTTTTTAGAAAACCAAGTTCTCGTATTCATGTTGACCGAGGCTCAGAGGAACCATCTATTAAGAAACAAACTTCCATTGTACAATTTTGTGATGATAGAGGAGGTGAATATTCTAGGAATTGAAGTCAACACACCATGATCTTGGTACACATGCACAGATGAGCTCAATCATTGGAACATCACCGCTCATGGTCACTCTGCTAGGTAGAATGGGGCCATAGCCATATATACACTAAATGGAAGGATAGGTACTATTACCGGGGAGGAACCAATGGTCGAAGAATTTTCAACCCACTATGTCAGTATCCTTCAGAGCAGTATACAAGACAATAGACAGGGTTGGAACAAAGACTAGGACTTGTGGTTTTGATCCAAATTCACTAGTGAATGGGCCTGGGTGTATTGGGTATGTTATACCTACTTGGAGTATGGGGTTGAGCTATGATAGATTGTACTATATGAGGCAGTTTGGATGGCACATTTCCATATGTACCATCAATAGGATCTAGTGTCAGATATTCTCAGTATATTGTCCCTAATCAACAACACTTTCCACCTTCAACGCGGGGAGGTGATCGTCTTCTTGTGGGATGTACATCACATCAGTGGTATCCCACTAGATGGGTTCCAATACGATGAGTTTATTCCATCATAGAACACATGGGGAAATAGGCAGCTGAAACCTCTCCTAGAACAGTATCTTCTATAGGTGTTGAATGTAAAGCTTAACCACACTCCCATCTTCTATAAGGAAATCCCATTCATGATGTTGTTTGACATGTTCTTAAATAAGGATCTTTCCATAAAGATGTTGGAAAAAGGAAAGAAATGTACAATATCACCATAGAGGTGGATACCAGGATCATATTGGTTGATCCTAGAGGAGGGTCAGTTTGAGCGATAGGGCTATAACATGGTGGAAGGCTGGGAGAGACTTTCTATTACACTGCTTTTCCCACTACATTTCTGAGTATCTTGCTGCTTCCAATTAGAGACACCTACTTGGGCCTATGTCTAGAGACACTAGTGATAGTAGAGATATTAGAATCCAATAATAGTGTGAACCTAGGAGTTCTAGTTCTAACCTGAATTTATAGCATGTTGGGCCATGTGGAAAGGAGTGACACACAAATGAGGATTTGTATCCCATTTCAATTCCTTCACGGGTATATCATGGAACATCTTAGGGGTTACAAGTTCCCAAATTACATAATCCCTCTGAATATTGCTCTGTGGCCCTCTCTGGTCAATATTTACAGGGTCCGGCTAGTAAAGCTCTATGTGACTGGGGTCATAAACATTATTGGTAATTATGAAGACTTCATCTTTCATCCCTTATTGACCTCGGTTGGTGCAATGGTGGAAAACCTGCAGGGAACATTGAAGTAGATGGAGTACCTATAGATATTTCGGGTTGAAGTTCTAGTTTCTAGGATTGATAAGCACACCTACTGTGAATCATATACTCCATCCCAGTTTTCTCGGTAGTTCAGGCGTATCTAGAATCTGATGAAGAGATTCGGCATTGGGGTTCATGAGAAACGATATCCTTGTATCATTTTTCAACTATGGTGGTTGCTGATGGGAAAGGGCTCCAAGGACATGATCGCACTTCCACCGACCAATTTCAATGTTGTAATATCAATAAACAATTCTAAAATATGGGTGTCATCATACTTGGATGAGATATTGTAGAATATTATTAAGGTGATCAAGTGAGTGGGTGAGGAATCGGGGAAATAGGGAGGTAGGTGGGATGCTCTCTGAGGAGTAGACCAGACATCTAGAGTAGATCAAGCTAGAACTGTGGTGGGAGTGACGCAAATACATATTGGACCCCCACCTTTTAAAGGATATGGGTCCTAGAAATGATCGTGGGGGCAAGCAGGTGGCTCCCAAGTTGGGATGAGCAGGTCTAGGGAGGCTCCTAAAAAGAAACTAAAATATCTAATAAAAAAGGCTTTCGATGCCATCTTCCCAATGTTTTGGATGTTTTGGAGGATGCTACAAATGTCTATGTTGATTGAGGACCTATGGAAGAAGCTGATTTGGATGGAGTCGAGCTTCTAGTGGTTGGACCTACTCAGATCATCGAAAATGTGATCTTTTTGAAAGGCATGTGTACCAAACGGACATGGATGTCTTCACATGCTAATGAGGGGAACTCGATCTTCCTTATACCCCAGTGTGGGTAATGTTTGGTGATGACCCAATATGGTAGTAGACACCAACTATTGATGAATCAAGTGAGGATGAATCATCATATGAGGACATATAGAGTTCTAGTGTTGAATAATCTTGGGGATCAGCTACCAACCAGGGGAGTCCCCAGGAGAGAGAAAAAATGGTGGCTTCTAATGACAAATTGGTCTTACTTCTTGAGTTAAACCCATTAAAATACCAATGTACATTTATCCTTCCACTTTTTTTATTAAAAATATCTAACAAAATATTTTTTTATAGGGGAAAACTTTAAATGGGAAAGGGTCCCCTGCTGGAGGGGGTAAAGATGCACCATTGGGTGTCGGGGAGCACACTCTAGGGTTTGTGCTTAAGTCTGAGCTAGTTTTTGGGCTATTATAGGATGTCAAAGTGACAACCTCTGATCCCTAGTTCCTCCCTATCATCTATGGTGGACCACACCCTAGTATTACAATAGCGGCACCCACTGTTTGGGAAGTGGCACACCCAAGGCGGCTTATCAGAGAAATACATCTTCCCCGGGGTAAGTCTGAATCTCAATTCAATCATCCCTTTCATACCATTAATAGATATTTATCCTCAATGTGTTTTTCTATTTTTAGGAAGCTTCTACTCTATCATCACAAGAGGAGCCAGTTTTAGTCGTTGAAGTGTCAATCAATGTTGATGGTTCTCCTATGGTGGAGCTTTCTTCTGAGACTCGAGGTATAAATCTAAAAGTTCTATGATCTTATAAGTATCTTTATCTCACATGATAAATGTTTTATAAAAAATTTTTTACTAACGGAATTGACTTGTGTTCCCTTATTTCAAGCATTTCCCAAAAGATTGCATGCCCAACAAGTAGATATAGTTGGAGCATCCAGTGTCCCCTCCCCCTATGATAGTTGTTTCGACCCTTGAGGAGATATCCATTCAAGTTGGACTAGTCTTGGTAATGAGAGAACATTCTAATATGGTCATCGGTTATGCCACTAGTGGGGAGGAGCTTGCGGTTGGTAGAGATGGTGCTACTGAGAAAGTTTTGGGTGAAGAAGAGTAACCTCTTAACCTAAATCCTGAATTAACTGAGAGGATCCCTAAAGTGGACCATGCTTCTTCTATTCTTGTAGATTTTCCTGAATATGAACCTCTACCAATCAAAGATATGGAAGACTCTGGTTTTGATGTTTCTATGGAGAATTTCATAGTCTGGTGCAGGACATGTAGGAGTATACAATGCTTTATCACTCTGACCCGAGAGTTATAGCTTGTGAGCCGAATGGGGTCCCTCCACCACATGTTGTACAACCTGGGCGCCAGAGGGGTGCACACACTTGCTTCTCAAAATCTGGTCTATGATTTCTATGTTGATTGGGTGCATGAGAAAATACAATATCTATATTTTTCCTAGAATTATTATAAGTATGACGATACTCAGAAGCTCCCATAGGTAAACCAGTGAATCCAATGTTTGTAGGAGTAGGCGAAAGAACATGCTCTCTTTATCAATGCCCAAGTTGGGGTTATCAGCCAGTTGAAGGGTCATTTAGAGGTGTTTGAGGATAAAATGAAGTCGGTGATGTCTTGGATGGTCGATCTCCGAGATGAGTAGGATTAGGGTGTAGATCAGGGATGATGAGCTTCACCCCATGGCTGATGAAGAGGAAGAAGATCTTAAGAGG
Organism: Viscum album; assembly: GCA_963277665.1. Classification (NCBI taxonomy): domain Eukaryota; kingdom Viridiplantae; phylum Streptophyta; class Magnoliopsida; order Santalales; family Viscaceae; genus Viscum; species Viscum album. The sequence goes on from OY728128.1 coordinate 1,505,545,755, forward strand.
AAGTAGTTGGTCCTTGAAGCCACATTCCATACATGAGAAGAATTAAAGAGCTCTATTTCTAGGGTGGACCCATAGAAACAAATTTGGATAGGACTTAATAGAGGATCTAGTATGTGGATGAACCTTTCTTATAGTTTTATGTTTAATTTTCTTGCATTCATGGACATATTTATTTCATTTCATTTGATTATTGCACTTCAATCGTATTTTTGAAACAACCAACAACCAATCCCTTAGCTCACATGATTCATGCTCGGTGTGAGAAATAATGGGTGTTCATATGATTTATTATTTATATGAGACTATCATACAATCATTGAACACTCACTGGTATTCTATTATTGATTAACCACCGAGGAATTTTTGGCCAAGGGAGGCTATGGTTGGAGAATCGGACTCTTTAAGTAACTATCTATATTTTCCAATGTGTGTTATTTCAAGAGAAGGGTAACACCAAGGGCGTTTAATTCTACCCGAATAAAGGCGAATGCATAGATTCAATCCTGGTGCCCAAAATTTGGAACACAATGGGAGTGGCTTGATGATATAGGATAACTATTGACCATGTTCGAAACACAGCATCCATATTGATTAGATAAGAATGGGGACAAAAATGAGGGTCAACCACTGACTAATTTCAAAACATGGAACTTGTCTCATAATGTCATCGAAGTCCCTTTGGGATGTTGACCCAGGATGGTAGGTGATCCATTTTGTCTAGGCACCATTGCTATTTGGGGGGTCCCTTCAGATGTGGAGGTGGGTGAGGATCCAAATAAGTGGCACAAGAAGAATGTAAATGAAGTTATGGAATGTTCAAATGGATTCAAACACTCTTAAAATTATGACATTGTGGTTTAGAGAACATTGGGTGCGAATATTGGTCTGAAAAAAATTGAAACTCATCTTCCAGGGGAGCATCATCTTGGATGTTGAGCGACGGTCGAAGAACATGAATGATGTGGTAGATGACCAGAACTGGATTAAAGGCCCTCTTGATTGAAGGCCTAATATGACTTGCAGTTTTACATCGTTCAATAAGAAAGATAAAAAAGGTAGCTTAAATTCATATGGTTAGAACTTTGAACATGCAGCTTAGCATCATACGGTGAGAATTTTTCATTTGATAGTTCAATTCCATGTGATCAGGATGCATCTCACAGTTTAACATCATGTGACAAGTACATTTAGTCGGTGGGTCTTATGCGTTGGGATGCCCAAAATTTCTTCCTTATTTCAGTCCAACAGGGCATCCTATATCCATTTCATAGAGTAGGGTTACAATTTAATATCATGTGAATGGATGTGTAAACTTAAGAAAATGGGACCAGCCAAATGGGATATCCAAAAAACACTTTGCATGAACAAATTTTAAGGTTGTGATGTTTATACCATGGTTCTTATCCTATTTTAAGGTCATAGATTTTGGACTATGGTGGTGTGTCTCAAAGGAACATGCGCGACATCAAAGAAAGGTTGCCTGATGTGAATGGAGGGGCCTAGGAGGCCACCCAATGCTACACAAAAGAATCATGAGACAAATTAAAAACAGTTTAAAGTCTTGATGTTCAGACATGGGATCTACTCTTAGTTTAAGGTCATAGATTTTGGACCAAGGGACATCCTAAAGTGTTTGATGTGGTATGAAAGGGTATGATTGGTGGGCCGAGAAGGCCTGTGTTCTATGAGAAATTTAAGGGGAAGGTATCAAATAGTTTTAGGTTGTACTTATTGGAACATGGATTTTATTTTATGGTCATAAAGTTAGGTCCATGAAATTTGAGAAGGAAAAGGTCATGTGATTAGTCGATAGAGGGGATGGAACCAGAATTAAATATTCAGGTTTCACTTTCTATCCCATGAATATGGTAATCAAGCCAAACATAGTTCTGAAATATGGTGTGGTAGAAGTCCAACACCAGTATGGGGATACCCTCTCAAACAAGGGTATTTAATATTATCATACATGGATATGATTCATCCCTAATTTTTATGATGTAAGGCTTATATTTTAATGTCATGTTCTGAGGATGTTAGTTCATCTCGTATTTTTTACACAATGAATCCTAGTTTGATACAAGGTATAATCATCTCTTATTTAGAGGCATCTCAGAATTATTTGGGGTAAGACTGTAGTTTAACATCATGCACTGATGACATTGGTGAGATTTCACATCAAGTTTATCATTCTTTCATTCCTCATATCAAGCTATGAGTGCATTCTGTCCCGCTTATGGGTTGAGGTAATTGAATGGGGCTTATACCTAGAAGGAGTACCATGAGATATTTTGGGGTGATTGCACCATAGATAATGGATGGTCATGTGGTAAATCTATATATGGTCCTCGATACATGATGTATAGGTGTCACTATGTGTCCCATAAGGATGGGAATCAAGCCACATGTAGTTCTTGAGGTTGATTCACACAGTTTGAGGTCATATAATTTGGACTATGGGATGAAGGGGGGTTTAAGGATATCTATGTGGTGAAAGAGTTAAAACTCAATATGAATGATCCAAGGAGGCCTTGTGCTACATGAATTGATCTTGAATCTAGTTACACACACTTTATGTTAATATGGTTTGGACCGTGGAAAATAGTTTAGTGTCATGTTTCTTCGACTATGGGGAATCAGTTTAAAGTAATGATGCTTGGGATATAAAGGTGTTTGTTCAAAGATTGTTTGTGAATAATGAAAGAGGAATGACCAAATGTAAATGAGGACCAATAAGGCCCACACCACACAAGTATAAAGCGGAAAACAAAACATATTTTATGGTCATAATTCTTGGACTGAAGGTAGAAAATAGTTTAATGTCATGATTCTTTGACTAAGGGGCCAAAGATTCGATAAATTTGTGTTTGGTCCTAGAGGTGAGAAATTCAGGTGTCGCTATGTATCCCATGAGGATTGTAATCTAGCCACACATAGTTCTGAAAAAAGATGTGGTATAAGACCAATATTGGTAGGGACGATCCTCTCTGGTGATGGAATTTAAGGCATCCTACATTTATTGTGGGGTATCCCATATTCAAGGAATGAGGTAAATACCATCTCTTATTTAGAGGTATCCCAGTCTAAGATGGGGTAAAAATTATCACTTATTTAAAATTCAAGAGTCATTCCGGTCTAAGATGGGTTAAGACCGCAGTTTAATAGCATGCATTGAGGACATTAGGATTTTTAGTTTGAAGTGATACAACTCGGGCCATAGGGGATGAAGATAATTTAAGTTCATAATGCTTGGACCTGTTGTGAATATTTTAAGGTCATATTTCTTTGACCAAAGGCTCTTAGTTTAAGTTCATAGAGCTTATGCCACATAGAGGGGCTTCTCAAATGGACATATGCAGTGCAGCAGAGTAACAAACCCAACATCAATGAGGACCAAGGAGGCATGAACCACACCATATATTCCTAAGGAGAATCGCATATAGTTTAAAGCCGCGATTCTTGGACTTGGAATCCTATTTTAAGGTCACAGAGTTCGGAATATGGGGTGAACACTCCTAAGGGATGTGTATAGTGTGGCAGGAACAACCCAACATGATTGAGGACCAAGGAGGCCCAATTCCACACATCACATTTCTGAGATAACTCACATGCAGTTTAAAGTCATGATGATTGTAATTAGACTCATATTTAAATGTCATAAAGTTTAGACCATGGGATCCCCATACACGAAGTACTTCTTGAGAAACTTGGAATTGTTTGGAGGTGTGATACGCTCTACATCCATGGTGAGAAAAGAGTATGTTTCATTGGAGTATTCCTTATGAATAATATATAGTCCTTCCCACTTGGGATCTAATTTTGGTGTATTATTGGTAGGTATCATTGGGGTTCTGAGAGACAATACCGTGTCACCCTAGATAAAATATCATAAGTGAAAATTCTTATTCAATTCCCTCAATGTCCTATTTTGGTGCCTCTCTTAATTATGCAAGTCTTCGGGTCCATTCTCTTTGAGAGATTCCAGCTCATCTAGACAAACTTATACTATTTTTTCTAACGTTTTCGGGTCATAGAAAACTTTTAGAATGATTTTAAATGAACCTATATGGGTAGGATTGCCTTTTTTCCATATACTAGGGAATATGGATCCACCTAGGTTGAATTTTGAGTTATCTTTCGATAGTCCCAGAGGGTTTTGGGAGATTTTTTGGACAAATTTTCTTATTATATCCCACCATCTTCTACAAAATATTATATAGGTACTTTTTAATTCCTCTATCTTTCCATTATTTTATACATGATAGCAGGAATTATGGTTTTACTGGATGTTGTACTTGGCATACAACTTTTTCAGCTCAGTAACTTGGAAGTTGGGGATGTTGTCAATGATAATAGAATGAGGGGCCCAAAATTGAAGGATGATGTGGGAGCTCATGAATTCAGTCACATATCAGGACTTAACTTCCTTGAGGGAAATCGCTTATTCCCAATTAAAGAAGAAATGTATCACTGTTAGAATGAACCTACATTGGCGAGCTGTCGCTGGCGGATATGGGCCCACAAAATCGGTTCCTCATACTAAAAAGGGCTAAGAATTATTGGTATTATGGAGGATCTAGGATGGATGATGAACAAAATTGGCATGGATCTGACATGCATGACACCTTTCGGCATACTCGATGGAATAGTGGAACATGGTGAGCCAAAAGTAGCCCAGCCTTTGAATCTGGTGGGAGAGATTCAATCTTTCCTGATGAGAACCACAGAACCCAACATGGAATTACTACATAACCTGGGGAATCTCATCTCCCTATATGAAATGGAGGATAACTCCATTAAACCCACGTCTATAGAGAGTATACTCAAGGTTGGACCCACTATGGAGAGTAAATTGCGCTGCATGCCAACAGAATCACTCATTCTCAACTTGGTCTAGAGGAATAATTCCATGTTGTAGGTACTCGAAAAAAGGATCTTTCCAATCATAGGTTTCTTATACTATAGGGGAACCCTAGGTTCCTGATGTATAAGCACCAGAATCCAGCTGGTTTACCTATTTGATGTAATCATATTCTAAAATTATAGGAGTAATGACCCTAATATTAACCATATAAATGGATAGGTCATCCTATTTAGGTTCTAAAATAGATGTATCTAGATTGTCCAGGGCATCGGATCAACTATTCTGTGACTGAGGGAAATGGGTCACCTCTTGCGAAGAAGGGAACTGGGCCATCAGCTAATGAGTGTCCTCTAGAAGGGGCATGAGCTCTAGATTTTTTATTATTTTGTCACCATTAATTTGATTGATGACTAATTCAAAGTCACCCTTCACATGAAAGAAAGGACTTCAATCTTGAGATCCAACTTGAGAACACTAATGAGAGTCTGATACTCTACCTCGTTTTTTGTGCAAAATTTTGATAACAAGAATGATTATGGTAGAACATCCTGGGCTGGGGTGATAAAGACAATCTCCATGTCTACTCTATTGAGCTTGGGGTTGTCGAGCCTTCTACTGGTAGGGCTCTGAGAGGCACTATCAAAATTAATCTTACAACATGGAATATCCTGATCCATATAAATGATAACCTAATCTAGGAAATCAATGTCTAGGGTCATTTGTTTAGGGTCCAGATGAGCAGCTAGAAAATCTACCAACACCTGGCCCTTGATGGCCATCTGTGGGATGAACCTGATATTGAACTGCTAAAGGATCATTGTCCATCGTGTCAGTCATCATATCAACATGGTTGGATTCAAGATATACTTCAGAAAATCCACACGATGCACCATCTATATCTCATGATGTTGCAGATAATGTTGCAACTTATGCATTGAAAAAACCAGTGTGAGGAAAATTTTCTCAATAGATGGTTATTTGGCCTCCATGTAGGGGAGCATGCCACTGAGATATTATAAAATATTTTATATGTCCTTATTATTATTCTATTGGATAACGGAACTGATGGACCATTCTAGGTTAGTCATGTAGAGAACCAGAGACTTCCTAAAAATGGGTGGAATTGGAACTAGAGGTTGTACCAGATACTGCTTGATTTTATCAAAGGAACTCTGGAACTCCTCATCCCACTAGTAAATGGTTCCTTTATTCATCAACCTTGAAAAGTGCTTAAAATTCTATCCAAATTATATATGAATCTTTTTGTTTAGTCTATGTGGCCTTGGAGTCTACACAGCTCCCAGAGGTTTCTTGGGGGAGGCATTTGGTTGATGGATTTGATCTTCTCTGTGTCAATATCAATAAATATGTATCTAACGATGAAGCTGAGAAAACTCCTAGAGGTAACCCCAAATGAATAATTCAAGGGTTTCATCTTCAAATTATGGGAGAGAATGAATCCAAACACTTTATCAAGGCCTCTGAGATGGTCCTCACACTTGCAGGATTTTACCACCAAGTCATCCATGTTGTATTCCAATAACATCATAAGAATTGGTTTGAAGATGTAGTGCATGGCCTACTGATAAGTGTAAATTTCATTCTTCAAACCGAAGGTCATTACCTAATAGAAAAATTTCCCTTGAGGTTCCTTAAAGTCAGTAGACTCTTCATCCTCTGGGGTCATTCAAATATGATTGTACCCAAAATAACCATCCATAAAAGAGAGGGCCTACAAGTCAACTCTGGAATCAATCAATAGCTCTATCACTAAAAGGTAAAAATAATCCTTTAGAAAATGGATATTGAGATCAAAAAATTTGATTCATACTCTGATCTTCTCATTCTTCTTCATGAATAGAATGATGTTAGCCAGCTATATGGGATACTGGACTTCCCTGAAGAAGTTGTCTTTGATAATATTATCAACCTCAGCCTCAACCATGGCATCATGATAGGGATGCATCTTCCTATGAGATTCCATGAATCCATGATGACTCCCTAGTAAACCAATATAGTGGACAACAACCTGAGGTTCTTGTCCTGGCATCTCATCATAGCTCTAGGAAAATACATCACGATGTTGCTTTAGAAAGTCCACACACTATTGTTGCTATTTTGGAGGCATGGATGTGCTGATCAGCATTGGCCTCAGGGCTTCCTTGGTGATAAGGTTCACCTGAATTATCTCATAAACTATGGTGGAGACACCCTCTTTGAATTTTGGAGGAGATTCTTCCAAATCTTATTCATCGTCTGAGGTAGTAAAATTGGTAGGAGGAGGTTCATTCAGGCCTTCCGACTTGGGGGGAGCACCGATACCTACTTGACCAGATACAAAATCCCCATAGAGGGGATCCATATCTACTGAAACTTTGAAAAAACAATTTGTCAAGACAATTCTATCTAACCTTTGATCGTGATCACAGGGTCCATGCTTAATGTCAAAGAAATGGTGGTGAGTTAGCTTCTATTAATTTAACCCAGCTCTAAGGAACATGGGGGTTCTATGAAATTGTGTCTATAGGGAGAACCTATCGATACTTTATAGGGTAAGGGTCTTTTGGTACTTCTTGGTCTTGTTCTATGTAGTATTATGAGGTAATATATGGATGTTATTTCTTTTTAGGGATGTTGAAACCCTTCTTCTTGGAGATAACAAAGCATTCTTCCAATTATAAAGTTGTGGCCTCCAGTTAATGAATCGAAAGAAGTAAGGTGTCATCCAAGTCTTCCCATGGATTGGACATAGTGATCATGTGCTCAACCTTATTGGTTTGAAATTTATTCTCATTCCTCTTGTAATAGTTGATGCCCAGATAATAGGCTTCATAGGAGTCCAAGGGATATGCATCACCTTGGAGTACCCCTACTCGACCACTGAGGGAGTATTTGATACACTGGTGGTATGAAGAGAGGACTACTACATGTAAATAAAGTTAGGGCCTACCTAACAACGCATTATAGGTGTTATCCTTTGAAACTTCCATGAATTAAGCACTTTCTATCAAGCCTCTGAATTAGGTCTTCAACTGAATTTTTCCACATAGTTTTAGCTCATTCCTATCATAACCCTGAATTTTCATGTTAGATGGAGTCAAATATACTTCTTTTAGTCCCAGCCAATGGAGCATCCTGCTTGAGATAAGATTGATCTTGGAACCTGTGTCCACTACGTAATGTCATATCTCTACACCATTGAATTGTCTTGTAATGTACAGTGGTTGGATGTGTCCCTTTATGAGGGAACCATCATATTCTCTAGAGAAGAAGATGATGGCTTAGAATTCTACCTTCTTGGACTCCTCTACATAGTATACCTTTGCAGAATATACTTCTGTTTCAAATTAAAGGATGATTTTCAATGTTTTTGCGAGAGCCACATGTATTTATTTTGACAAGAAGAGGACCTCAAGGATCAAGAGCCTTTTTGGTATTATTTCGAGGTGATTCAACAAGTCAAAATTCCATGATAAATTCATATTTTTCCCCTAGGGGGTAGCTTTTTGGTGGGAATCATAATAGGCATTGCCGGCTAAATTGATGGGTTCTAGCTGGTACTGGAAATATCCTATTGTTATCTAGATCAGCCACTCTAAACCACTATCAGTTGACTAAGGCTTAGCTTTGTCTATACGCGGACAATCACAGTGTGGTCATGACTACTCTTCTCAATCAACTAACATGGTTTGCTGTGGAAGTTCATCTGAAGGAGTGGGTTGTGAGGACTATGCCTGCTGAGATCTATGCAGAACCCGCTTCCTGGTTTTGGTATCATACATGTCTTGGTTTGATATATTGTCTTAAGAATTTTGGAGGCTTTCATATCCTTGAAATTTCCTTCTATGAAATCAGTCAAAGTCATTTAGGGGATTTATGGGGTATTCCCTATCATCGGGCACTGTTAAGTGGTCTACAAGCTCGACAACATTTATAGAATCATATTCTTTCTCATCATCTGTGAAGTTATCTATTGCTGGGAAAACCCTAGGGGCAGTTCCCAACTCAAGAAGCATAAAATCACAGAGGGTGCGGGATGGATTAGGCATCAACAGGGGACTTTGATTTACCTTGCATCATTGGTGCCTTCTTTTCTAGGATTTGGAAGGTTTTGATGCAAATGTAGAAGAAGGATATGGGGGAGGCATAGTGACCAAAGGAGATTCTAGCCTGCCTAGGTGGACACGAATGATACCATGGATGTGAGAAACTTCCCTAAGATCCAACCATTCATCATACTTCTAGGTTCTATAGATAGAATCTTACTTCCATTCACCTGAACCTTCACTATCACTATCGGGCTCAGTGGAGATGTGTGTCACCTATGATGAGACATCACCCAACTTGACCAAACCATTATCCACTAGGCCCTAGAGACAATCCTTAAAAACATATAATTCCTTGATGGTATATATGAGGATCCTATGGTGAGGTAAATGGTCAATGCGGTCAGTACGTCCAGCTTTTTAGGGCCTCCTACACTCTGGAAGCTTCAGAATTACCTTATCTAGGGTAGAGAAGAAATATCCTAGAACCTATGAATTATTGAATTAATATGTTTTGTTTCTTCTATATGGGAAGGGAACTTTAAGATCCTAGCCCTGACAAGGTTTTGGATCCTAACAAGGGTCTGGAGCCACATTCTCTCATCTAGGAGGTTTTTCTTGGTAAGGCAGTACCTAACGGCTCTATTCTGGGTGAGGATGATCTTGATAAGGCTGCACTTAGTGAGGCTCCTATGGAAAAGTGGACAACAATTCCAACAGCTTGGGGGCCTCTACCTGTACAATAGTGGCAATCTCTACTTTTGTAGGTCTTCTTACATGAGGTGGAATATGTATTGGGTGTGACTGTCTAGATTGATGCAAGGCTTCCTCAGATATTGGGCCTTGTCAAAAAACATATGGAACTTACTTGGAAAGTTTTTGGTGATGAGGATAGGGACCAACTCAATCCTAAAATTACCTATGCACATCATTGAAAGCTTCTATTAGGTCAGTGGAATGTAGAGTCAGTAAGTGAGGCCTTTCCATCAGGTAACAAAATCTATGACCCGCTCATTAGAAAGTTTCTTACACTTTAAGAGGTCAACAATACTTTTCTTGAGTATGGTGGTGATGAACTGGCAGAGGAATTTTATTCGAAGGTCTTCCCAACCAGCAATGGACCATATGGGTAGCTTTTTGTACCAAACAAACACCAGTTCTTCCAATAACTGAATGTAAAACTGAATTTTGGAGGAATCTCACTGCTCTGTGGTCCCCAACATAGGCCCACACCTTGAAATGAAGTGGTCCAAGTGCTTCAACAGGTTACCCATCCCATTTAATGGGGAAAATATAGGGCTCCCAAACTTAGAGGGTGCTCACATGTCATCCACCCATGCTGAGTATGGCTTCCCGTCAGGTGGGATCTCAACTTGTCTCATCTCTAAGGCCTTAAGGAGAGAGGTTAGAATGGTTAAAAATTCATCCTAGAGAGGTTTCCTATATAGAAAAGGGTTCCATAGCACTAATTCATTAACATGATCATCAACTCAGTAAGCATGATCAATGAATTATGGATTTTCATGACCTAGAACCCTAGGAGGGGGATTAAAATACTTGGGAAGGTTCAGATACCCATACCTCAGTTACTTTCCATATAATCCTACCTCTTCTCTTTATGGATGCACAGGGTCACCGAGATCGACTAGGGGGTATTTGTTTCCCTGATGTAGGAGAAATAGGGTCTCTCTGGGTTGTGTTGTAATTCAATAACTAATTAGCAATGAAATCATTGATGATCCTTTTCTTCTCTTCAACTTGCTGGAGAAAGAAGGCTACAATGGGATCTATCACTATTTTTTAGTGCAGTCATAGATGAATCAGAGGGCCCAAAATGTGCCTTACCCTTTTAGATGTTCTGATGAGTAGGAAATGACGCATCATTAGAGGGATCACTGAGGATGAGCACCTACCATTTTTGGAAAGTGAGGACAACATTATGAAATTAGTCCTTGTGATGTTCCATCCCTTAGGGTGGGTCTTCCCCATCACTCTCTGCATTAGTGTCCCTATTTCCCTGATTCTCTGGAAATTTGGGGATAACCATGTTTACCCTAAAAATACCCGAAGGGGAACCCTCATCATCGGTGGGTAGGCCAGGCTATCGTAACATTGGGAAGAAGTGGAGAGCAGTATATTGTCTCAATCCCCAAATATGTACATGTGGATATTCCTCTTCCATAATCTGGAAGATCACTATTAGGGTCTTGATCCATCTCTATTGGAGGGTTTGGTGGTAGTCAAATAAAGTGAAGTGTTGAGCCACTGGGAGTGCTTCCAACTCAACCCTTTGGCACTATTAATTGATTTCCTCAAGGTTCCCCAGGCTTCCTAGGTATCTCAACTGATGATCGCAAAGGTAGTGAAGTGTTTCACAGATGATCTGGCAGAAACATGTGGCCAGACACTCGATAAGGGAATCCATATTTTTAAACTTGGGGGTTACTGGTGGCTAAAAAACCATAGATATTTGATCAATATCCATAGATTCCCACATTACTTCTTGATCAAAGGAAGGGAACTCTTCTAGGTTTTCCCATAATCTGATTCTCATTGGCCGAGAGATAGGTGACTACATCGATATAGATCATTTCAGAAGCTGATTGACTAGTAGAGGATTCACTGTGAAAGTCATCATTTCACTACACACTGATATGTATCTTGATTATGGTGCCAACTACATCATCGCATCCCTATAGGATGGTGTGTTCATCACTTTCCTTTTCATGAGGGAAGCAGTGTTCATCTGTGGCTCTACAGGGTGATCACCATCTATAAGAGTTATCCCAGACAATAACAACTCTCCATTGTATTTGGTAGATTTAAAGAGGAGGGAAACTAGCAGTGATGGGGATGGTTTCACTCTGATCCACTAGAAAAGATCTAGAACATCATCCACTTACATGTACCTATAGAGGGACTTGGGGATCCTGTGTGTTGGTCAGAGTAGAGTACTCAAGAGGGGGGTGAATTGAGTATCCATAAAAATTTCTCTTAATAATTGGTTCTTTGAAAATTTCCCATAATTAAAAAAATATAATCAAAGTCATTTTATAGTTAATTTATAAGATTCATGAATGTTCAATTAATTTCTCAAGAGATTGATTAGTTCTCAGCTATACTAATCTAAAGATTAATATAACTTTTGAAACTAATCTACTGGTTCAAGGCTGTTATAAACACTTGTTAAACTAACTATCAGAGTTTGACTTTTTTTGAATAAAATTTTTTATAAAATAGTAAAATCAAATAACAATAAACACATTGGAAATTAAAATAAAGAGGTTCAGTATCAAGCTGATACTTAGTCCTATTCACTTTTTGATCACCTGCCACCAAGTAGTTTAAATTAATAAACAAGTTTGATCCACACCCTGTATCGGGGTTCACAACAGCACATAGGTATTTCTAGGTCACACTTAACCTCTACCATAGTTCTTCATGGGAAAAACAACAAATAGGTCACATGAAAACTCTTTCACAGTTCTACATGGGATATAAAATGATAAATTGAGACTGAATTTGAGGATATCAAGTATCCTCTAGTTATGCACAGGAGACAATGTGTGTGTAACAGACAGATACACACACTGCTCAAAAGTGTAAATAAATGGACACAATAGAGATAAGTATGTATAGAAAGGTTTATAAGTCTTTGTGTGTTATGAAATGAAGCTCTGGACTCGTTTAATGTAGTGTAATTGAAGTTCAACTCCTCTTTTGAAAGTTAACTCCAAAACAGAGTGTTGTAGTCTCTGTGGTCTGGATTCCAAGAGTATGAAATGTTTAGCTTCTTGTTGGTATGATGATTAGGTTAGCTCGGTAAGTTTATCTTGTCTTCTAGATCTCCATATATGTTCTTCCTTTTGAGTTCTTGGGTTTTCAATTATGTTCAATAATTGTAGGAGTTCTTCTTCACTTTCTCACTTGCTTTTCACTACTATGTTTTTTTTCTTATTGTTTGAATGATCCATCTTGTAATTATTTTATACTTAGAGGTCCAGCAGGCACAATGATCTTCCTATATGCATGTACCTTGTACTATCCTATGAATATCCTATAGACTACATTAAATAATGTCAGAAACATTAATTTTTCAAAATATGACTGTTGGATGTAAATTTGAATTAACAAAGTAAAAACAGTTTCTATGAATATTGATGAGTCATAAGCATCTGTGATTCGATAGCATCGGTTTTTCAGCATCGATGAATCTTTGTATCGGTGAGTCCTTTCCATCGGTATTGGTGACACTAGGCATGGGTGAGTCATTTGTGTTATCAGTTTGTCCAGGCATCGGTGAGTCATCATCAGTGACTCATTTTGAACCATCGGTGTGTTTCTCGTTGGTGGATCATCCCTCGGTAAGTCCTTTGAACTAATGGTGTGTCGTCTATCAGTGAGTCATCTAATGGTGAGTCACTTGAACTATTGGTGTGACAGATCATCGGTGAATTTTCTATCGGCGTGTCGTTTTTTCTATCAGTGAGTCTTGTATCAGTGTCTTCTTTGATCATTGAGTCATCATCGGTGAGTCAGCCAATGGTGAATCCTTTGAACTATCGGTGTTAGAGACATTGAAAAACTGAAAAAGTGTATATCTTATACAGAATAGTATTATATTAAGTAAATTTCATAGTTACATTTAAATATACACTTGAAAATATATTGAAACATAAATATCCATAATTTATTGACTTATTGAAATGTATTATACCATGTGACATAATTTATTCATTTATAAATATTCATTAATATGATTAACATCACTTAAAACATAATATTTGAATTATCAGTATTTGTAAATTGGCATGATTTTTTATTATTAAAAAAACTATGTCACAAAGGTTCCAACAATCTCCCCCTTTTTGATAATCACAAATCACGGCATTAATGAGTTATAAATGATTTTAAGGAATAAAAAAATACTTAACTTAGCATACAAATAGTAAATGTGAACTCTCAATATAACTATAAGGCCTTTCCTTTTATTCTCCCCCTCAATTATTGTATCAAAGGATATATATATAGAATATTATATTAAGAGAGTTATATCCGAGCACTTTCATGATCCCCCTCAATTCTGTTGATTGTATGCCATCTTTCCTATGCCATAGTGAGTCTCCCCCTTAGTTTAAGAGGTCCCCTTGTTTAAGAGTCTATTCTATCCATATATTTCTCCCCCTTTTGGGATTAGCAAAAAGGTGAAAAGGAATATAAATGAGAAATAAAAATAACACAAATAAAATTTGAAACATATGGAAGTCAAATTGATATTCATTAAAGAACAAAGAGCAAAAATATCAAAAGAAAAGTAAAAATCCCTATCAAAAAAGGATCGAAAGCTAAGGAATGGTCTTTTTAGGATCTTTCCTTTTTTCTAAAGGGTCAAGAGTGGATGCAGAAGGTAGTGTTGTGGTTGTAGGAATGCCTGATCGAATGGAAACACCAGGTAAAGAAACACCTGTAGGAACATTAGATGCAAGGATTAGTCTCATCTCTGATAGAACACGACATTGAGGCTTCTCTTGGATCACTGGAAAAATCTGAGATAAGGCTTGAGATACATTCATTTGAGAAGGAGGTAGGGAACCAGGTCCAATAGAAGCAGCTGCAGGGACAACTATAGCTTCATCTTGAACATGCAGGTAGCGCTTCAAAATCTTGATAAAATAATTTATAATTTCACCCCCATACTACATTGCCTTTTAAAAATTTTCCTTGTTCTATATGAACTTTTCTAAAGAGGTTGTAAACTCCTTCAACTAGCCCACTTTCCTTTTGAAAGCCTCTATCACTGGTGTAATCTTAAGGTTCTCATCCAAGTACTTAAATTTGTTATTCATATCATGATTGGTGTATATTTTAGAAAAATACTTGTCCAAATTTTCTATAATATCTTTTTGATCAGTAGATGCCTCATTTCTACATTGTCTTAGCATGTTATAAAGAAGCTCAGTGTTCCTATGTATGACAACTCTACTCTTTATTATACATTAAAACATGATTTATTATGTAAACTTAACCTGATATAACATAGAATATCGAGAGGTATAGTGTCTTTAGGGCTTAGGATTAGTACATAAAAACTTAAAACATGAAATACAACATCTTTATTGAAAAATTCTTTTACATGACCACCACATTCCCTCATACTTAGCACTGCATGAGACAACCTAAGGACATGCATAAGAAAAGGGTGAGCTATAAAGCCTAGTAAGGGAATAAAAATAGAATAACATGAGGAATACAATTCATGTTAGACAATAGGAATATCAATTGATCACAAGAGAACCATGAACATAAAGTGATGATAAATCATGATAATCATAACATGGAAATGTGGCAACAACACTTAACATGGAATTATCATGATCCAAGGCTCATTTCACATGGAGCATGAGTAAAACCTCATTGCACATGAAGCACGAGTCAACTCTCATTGCACTTGAATTATCATGGTTCAACACTCATTGCACATGACATATCATGATATTATACTTTACCCAATTCATTGGAGCGCTATCAGGGCGCACACTTCTTAAACATTTCATTTCATACATAAGTGTGCCACATGGATCATATAACATGGAATCAATCAAAATCATAAGTTATTACACGATTAAGTAATACATAATAAATACATGAAATTACCATTCAATATGTATATATTAATAAAGGTGAATACCCTAGATAGATACATGGGTATGGTATTCACTATACAATGATCTTGGCTTGGAAAAATGTGGTGCAATTTCGGCAGCATAACTGCGTGACATAAGGATTCATGAAAAGGGTTGATGAGAGGGAAATGGGTGTCTCATAATATGTAGATGAAATTTACAGTAAGTAAGTCATATATATATATGTCCCAACAAATGTAATTGAATTTAGATACATAATACAAAATAATTACTTGGATGTAAAAGAGGAGAGAGAAATCCCTCACAGAATTTCATCATGGTAACAGGTGTACATGGGAGGCATTAATGAGAGCTAAAGGTGTCTCCCATCATCCAAACATAATAAGGGAAGTATGGGGGAGGTTTAAAATCATACACCAACATTTTTAATTGAAAAAAAGGCATAAAAACTTAAAGAAAACTGGACAAAAATGAGAAAGGAAGAAATACCTTACTTGGAAGTGTGATCTAAAAAGCTTGGGAGAGGCTTGAGAGGGGATTCTTGGGAGCTTGGGGAACCTTGGGAGGATTATAGAGAGAGTAGGTCAGAGGTTGGAGGAACTCCAAAGCCTTTTAGTGAAGAGGAAGTGGGATCTTGGGTGGGTTTATATAGGAAAGGAGAGGGAATTCTTTATTATTTAGGTTTGGGACACCACACATTAAACTAATCAAAACCACAAACCATCCCATTGTTTTTGCACATGGTTTTTTCCAAATGGTAGTGGAAAACAATATTTTATGAGTAAAATGGATGAAATTCTTAAAAAAAATAGATCTTCTTATGTGGAGGTGAGTAACACTCTCAAGGAAAACAATTTAAAAAGCCAAAATGTTTTATAAGTCTTCAAGGGTCCACTAATGCTTTGTAAAATAAATAAAACAAATCTAAAATCACATTATTTTTATGATAAAACATATATTGTCTGAACATAATGTTTATGGTATTTTATTACATCACTATTTGGTCATTATGATGTCATAAAACACATTATATATTTAAACGGTATTTAATTTTTACCAGAAAATTTGACTATCTCAGAAAATTATGAAAAATTCACCATTGGATAATTTCAACATCCTGAATCCAAAAAAATATTAATTTTATCTAAATAATTTTCTAAATATGTAAATTTTTAATTTTAAAATAAAAACTGAAATTTATTGAAAATTCATGGGTTTTGAAAAAAACAGCTTTCAAACCTTAATAAAAAATACAATTACATTCATAAAATTATAAAATAATTTATATTTAATAAAAATTAATTTAATAATAATAATAATATTTTATTAAAATATTATTTAATTCAAAAATCCATTAATTTATCAAAATAGATTCTTTAGTTGAAAATTAACTAAAAATACTATTTGTACTTTAAAAACTATTTACAAAGTAAAAAAAAGAATATATATTATATATACAAGAATAATGTATAATTTTAGTACTAGGGTATTGTTATATAACTCATTAAAACACCCACATAAGGCCTTGGGGTAAGGTGCGCGATGGTGACAGACTCTTGGGGTGGCTTGGATAACATTTCTTAAGTGGTAATCTCTATCAACTTCCACTTCTCTCATAGGTAGTTCTGCTCGAGCTTAATGTGTTCAAGATCAGCTTGCGCTTGGTCAAGAGCGAAGCCCAATGATGCCACCTCCTTTCCGAGCTCTGACAAATGGGCTTCGTATGGTGAAAGTCTACTGGATGAGGTCATCACTTCTTTTATTTGAGTAAATTAGATTTTTTAAATCCCTAAATTTATACTAATCGTGTGATCACTATTCAATGGCTATATTATCAATGGTCACAATTTTTAACGGTATTTTAAAATCCAAAAACATAAAACTAATTAAGTTCCCATTTTTTATAACCATAATAATACATTTAATTAGATGAAGAGTAATTTTCATTAATGAATGTTTGGGTCGTTACAATCTTCCCCCTTTAAGAAATTTCACCCTTGATATTTCCTTTTCCCACACTAAAATAGATGTGGGTTACTCTTCTTTATCACTTCTTCCGATTCCCACATCGCTTCTTCAAACTTGTGGTTTTTTCACAACAACTTAATGAGGGACATTGTCTTATTTCATAGAACTTTTTATCTACGATCTAATATCCTCACTGGTTGCTCCTTGTAATAAAGATCATCCTCTAGTTATACTACCTCTGAAGAGAGTACATGTGAAGGGTATGGTATGTACTTCCTTAAGAGGGATACATGAAAGACATGATTTACTTTTTCCATGGTAGGTGGAAGTGCTAGTCGATAGGCCACAACCCCAACATGATCAAGAATCTCGAAGGGGCCGATGTACCTAGGACTTAACTTCCCTTTCTTTCCAAACCTCATGACCTTCCTCCATTGAGATATGCATAGAAATATCATCTCTCCAACTTTAAACTCAAGGTCTCATCGACGGTTATCTGTATAACTCTTCTGTCGACTCTGGGCTGCCTTGATATGTTGATGAATGGTTTTCACCTTCTCCACCATTTCTTCAACCATTTCTAGTCCTGGCAGCTTATGCTCACTGACTTCATCCCAAAATACTGGTGCTCTAAACCACTTCCCATACAGGGATTCATAAGTTTCCATTCAGATGATCGAGTGGAAACTATTATTGTAGGAGAATTCAACCAGTGGAAGATATTGGTCCCACCCTCCTTTAAAGTCCATAGAACATGATCTTAACATATCCTCCAGTGTCTGAATAGTTTAATTAGATTGGCCATCCATTTGAGGATGATAGAATGTACTGAAGTTTAGTTAAGTATCTAAAGCATGTTTAAGACTCTTCCAAAACCAAGAGGTGAATCTTGGATATCAATCAGATATAATAGATAGTGGTACTCCATACAGCCTTACCACTTACTTGATATATATATGTTCTAGTTGATCCAATGAGAAATCCTCCCGAATTGCAATGAAGTGTGCAGACTTTGTAAGACGATCCACAACAACCCTGATTGCACTGTTGTCTTTGGATGTCTTCAGAAGTACGATGTCAAAGTCCATGGTGATGTTCTCCCATTTCCATGCTTGTATGGGCAATGGTTGCATCATCCCCCTAGACTTATGCCTCTCTACCTTCACTTGCTGACACACCAGTCACATTGATGTATACCCAGTGATCTCCTCCTTCATATAATCCCACAAATAATCCTCTCTGATATCTCGATACATCTTGGTGTTTCCTGGGTGAATAGAGAAATTTGAACTGTGTGCATCATCCAAAAGTTCCTTCTTCAGCTCTAGGATTGATAGAACACATAGTCTTTTCTCAAATCTCACAATTCCTTCTTCATTAACATTGAACTCTAAGTATTTCCCTTTTTTGATATCTTCCACTTTCTTCTGAATTCCCACATCATTATTTTGAGCATCATTTAACCATTCAAAAAGAGACAGATGAGTAATCATTTGTGAAAGGATTGATGATGTTCCCTTCTTTATGATTCCCATGTCTATCTTCATCAAATATAAGAATATTATATCCTTTTAAATTCTCATCAATGATAGAATCGCTGGTTCCTTTCTACTTAGAGCATCTGCCACCTTGTTCACTTTCCCATGGTGGTAATGGATTGAGCAGTCATAGTCTTTGATCAGTTCTAACTATCTTCGTTGGAACATGTTCAACTCTTTCTATGTGAATATATACTTTAAGCTTTTATGGTCTGTATATATTTCATACTTCTCCCCAAAGAGATAATGCCACCAAATTTTGAAAGTGAAGATCACCGCAGCCAACTCCAGATCATGTGTTGGATAATTCTTCTCATGAGCTTTCAATTGCCTTGAATCATAGGCAATGACTTTGTCATTTTTCATCAACACGCAGTCCAGGCCCTTCTTCGAAGCATCACTGAATACCACAAAAAGGTATCCACTTGTAGATAAATTGAGCACAGGTGCAGTGATAAGCCTCCTTTTCAACTCCTTAAATATTTCTTCACATTCATCACTCCAAGAAAAATTTACTCCCTTCTGAGTTATCTTGGTAAGAGGGTTGGACAATCATGAGAAATTTCTCAGAAATCGTCTATAATATCTAGCTAATCCCAAGAAACTATGGATATCCATTACTGATGTAGGCCTCAGGCATCCCTTTATAGCATCTATTTTAGAGGGATTCACAGATATCCCATTGCTTGTGATGATATGGCCTAAGAATGAGACCACCTTCAACCAGAACTCACACTTTCTGTACTTTTCATATAGCTTCTTCTTTTGCAAGGTCTCTAGTACAGTTCTTAGATGCTCCTCATGATCCTACTTGGTTTGGAGTATATTATAATATCATCTATAAAGACAACCACAAATTTTTCAAGGTAATCTCTAAAGAATCTATTCATCAAGTCCATAAATATTTCTGAAGCATTAGTGAGTCCGAAATTCATTACTATGAATTCATAGTGTCTGTATCTTGTACAAAAAGAAATCTTGGGGATATATTCCTTCTTCACCCATACTTGATAATATCCCAACCGCAAATATAAATTGGAGAAGTATGGTGCTCCATTAAGCTGATCGAATAAGTCATAAATTTGTGGGAGAGGATACTTGTTTTTTATTGTGATTTTGTTAAGCTCACGATAATCGATGCAAAGGCATATTGACACATCCTTCTTCTTAACAAAGAGGACCGGTGCACCCCATGGTGAAGCACTTGGGCGTATAAACCCTTTATCCAAATTCTCTTATAGTTGTTTCTTCAGCTCTTTAAGCTCCAAAATATCCATTATATATGGAGTATTGGATATTGGCAATGCCCCATGTATAAGATCAATTGATAATTCAACATCTCTTCTAGGAGGAAGACCAGGAAATTCCTCGGGAAACACTTCAACGAATTTCCACACAATAGGCATGTCTTCAAGGATGGTTAACTCCTCAGACTCAATAATCTAAGCCAGATACACGTTTTTATAGGGAAATAATATCCACGCTTGAGATGATGGAGCTAAAGAAGATTCAACTTCCTCTTTGCACTTGTACAGAATAGGGGGTTGATTCTCTACATGGAGAGTGATTTCCCTCTCACAGAAATTTATGTTGGCTCTATATAAGGAAAGCCAATCCATTCCAAGAATTGCATCAAATTCTACCATAGGTGGTATGATGACATTATCCGGGAAGTTCAATCCACCGATTAAGACAGAGGAGGAGTTATATTCATGGGATGTAGTGATTACACCATTTGTTGTACTCACCGACATCTTTACTTCCATGATTTGTGGTGGTGTTGCGATTGTTCTACTAAACATTCGGGATATAAAATAATGTGTAGAACCTAAATAAAAAATTACAATCACTATTATTAAATGAATAACTAGCGTAATTGTCACCACTTCATTGTCGGGGTTCAATTCAGCAGTAGTGATGGTAAATCTCGCCATTGCTACCTTGTAGGTTGTTGTTTTCCTTTGAAAACCCTTGGCTTAGGGAACTGATTTGCAAGATGCCCTGATTCTTTGCAGTTGAAGCAATAAACAATGTGTTGACAGTCAAACAGAGCATTCCTCTCCTCTTTCTCAACCGTGGATTTTTCTTTTCGATAGTTAATGGCTGCGTTCCCTTCTCTTCCACACCTAAAGCATTTTCTCATCCCCTTCAAGCAATTTCTGGGGTACTTCTTTCTGCACCTTTGGCAAGTGGGGTACTGGATTTTCATAGAACCATTGGATTTATCCATTGGACCTCCAGAATTGAATTCCACCTTATGCTTATTATCCCCATGATACCCCTAAGTTTTTTCGATCTCCATTTCATCCTTGAGGGAACATCTAAATATTTCATCATAGCTCTCGAAGTCGCGGATCGCCAGGGCTTTCCGCAGGCTAGGTTTCAGCCCACCAAATAAGCGGTAAACCTTGCATTTGGGGGTAAAGACAAAGTCAGAATCATATCGTGAATGCCTTGTGAAGTTTTCCCCCTATGCTTCAACAGATTCTTCATCTTTTTTCATGAGGGAAAGGAAGTCTCTTTCCATCCTAATCCAGAGGGTGCGCGGAAAATATTTATCCAAAAACATCTTCTGGAAATCCTTCCATTCCAACACCTCAATCTCCTCCTCAGGCTTCATATTTTTTATCAATGTCCACCATTGATCGGTTTCACCCTCCATATGATAAGTATCCAGAAGATCATTCTCTTGTTCGGAACATTTAAGGATGGAAAAGATCTTTTCAGTGGAGTTGATCCATTGTTCAGCGATTGAGGGATCAGATAATCCATTAAAAGTAGGAGGCCTTTGTCTCATGAAGCTCTCAATAGCAACTTGTTCTTTCTTATGGGGGGTTGAATGTTCCTCTTGACCCATGTTTCTATTCAAATCTAGAGTTAACTAAGAGATAATCGTGACAAATTTTGTGATTCCTTCTCCCATCGGATTGGGAATCTCATTATCACAGTCATCACATTGATCTCACATCAGTTGGTAGCCCGAGTCCTCCTATTACTGGTCATTAGCTGGAATAAAAGGAATGTTAGGGTTAACATATAAAGGATAATCCAAGGAAAAAATATATGACTTATAAATAGATTTTATTTTTTTAACTTATGAATCTATACGCTTCAATCTATTTTATCCAACATATATTTGTAGGGGATTTTTTTTAATTCTCTTAATAATGGTTCATACTAAGATTGTGAATTTACCAATGCATAACCCCTGGTAGTGTCGTAAACAAGAGTGTAGAAAGGCCCGTTTTCATGTACCAGGATACCCCATGTCAAGCCCAAAACCCCTTTTTAGGGTTTTCACCCCTAGGTACATCTGTTCCAGAGCCGCCTCTACCTACTCGTATCCAAACAGGGATGTATTTGCTTGAAAAACCACTTACTGAATACTCACAAAAATGTAGGGATGTTTTTATTATACTTAGTATTGTATCTAAGGCTTAAATGGGGTTTTCTAATCTTAATCCCAAAAATAACTAAACCTATCCTCTGATACCAACTATGACAACCCTGCTCTTTATTACACACTAAAACATGATTTATTACATAAACTTCACTTGATACAACATAGAAGATCGAGAGGTCCAGTGTATTTGGGGATTAGTATCATTACATAACAACTTAAAACATGAAATACAACATCTTTATTGAAAACTTCCTTTACATGACCACTACATTCTCTCATACTTAGCATTTCATGGGATAACCTGAGGACATGCATAAGAAAAGGGTGTTCTATAAAGCCCAATAAGGGAATAAAAATGGAATAACATGAATAATAAAATACATGTTATACAATAAGAATATCAATTGAGCACAAGATAACCATGAACATAAAGGTATGATAAGTTATTATAATCATAACATGGAAATATGGAAATAACACAAAAACATGGAATTAGCATGATCCAAGGCTCATTGCACATGGAGCATGAGTAAACCCTCATTATACAAGAAGCATGAGTAAACCCTCGTTTCAATTGAATTATCATGATTCAACACTCATTGCACATGACGTATCATGATACTATACTTTACCCCATGCATTGGAGTTCTATCAGGGCGCACCCTTCTTAAACATTTCATTTCATGAATTAGTGTGCCATATAGATCATATAACTTGGAATCAATCAACATCATAAGTTATTCCATGATTAATTAATGTGGAATAAATACATGAAAGTACCATTAAATATGTATATGTACATAAAATTGAATACCCTTGATAGATACATGGGTATGGTATTCACTACACAATGATCTTGGCTTGAAAAAATGTGGTGCAATTTCAGCAGCACAACGGCGTGACATAAGGATTCATGAAAATGGTTCATGATAGAGAAATGGGTGTATCATAATATGTACATGAAATGGATAGTGAGGATTCATATAGATACATGTCCCAACAAACTTAATGGAATTTTTATGCATAATACAAAAGAATTACTTGGATGTAAAAGAGGATAGAGAAATCCCTCACGGAATTTCGGCATGGTAACAGGTGTACATGGGATTAATTAATGAGAGAGAAAGGGGTCTCCCATCATCCAAACATAAAGATCACAGTATGTGGGAGGTGAAAAATCATACCCCATCATTTTTAATTGAAAAAAAAGGGCATAACAACTTTAAAAAAATTGGAAAAAAAATGAGAAAGGAAGAAATCCCTTACTTGGAAGTGTGATCCCAAAAGCTTGGGAGAGGCTTGAGAGAGGATTCTTGGGAGATCGGGGAACCTTGGGAGGATTCTAGAGAGAGTAGTTCAGAGGTTGGATGAACTCAAAAGGCTTTGTGTGAAGATGAAGTGGGAGCTTGTGTGGGTTTATATAGGAAAGGAGAGGGAATTCTTTATTATTTAGGTTTGGGACACCACACATTAAACTAATAAAAACCACAAACCAGCCCATGGTTTTTGACAAAGGGGAGTGGAAAAAAATATTTTATGAGGCCAATGGATGAACGTTTTAAAATAATAGGGTTTCTTATGTGGAGGTGAGTCACACTCTCAAGGAAAACAATTTAAAAAGACAAAATGTTTTATAAGTCTTGAAGGGTCCTCTAAAGATTTGTAAAATAAATCAAACAAATATAAAATCACATTATTTTAATGATAAAACATATATTAGCCGAAAATAATGTTTATATTATTTTATTACATCACTATTGGGTCATTATGATGTCATAAAACACATTATTTATTTAAATGGTATTTAATTTTTACCCAAAAATTCGAATGTCTCATAAAATTATGAAAAATTCACCGTTGGATAATTTTGACATCCTGATTCCAAAAATAATATTCATTTTATCTAAATAATTTTATAAATATGTGAATTTTTACTTTTAATATAAAAACCGACATTTATCAAAAATTCATGGGTTTTGACAAAAACAGCTTTCAAACCTTAATAAAAATTACAATTGTATTCATAAAATTATAGGATAATTCATATTTAATAAAAATTAATTTAATAATAATAAATTATTAAAATATTATTTAATTCAAAAATCCATTAATTTATCAAAATATATTCCTTATTTTAAAATTAACTAAAAATATTATTTGTGCTTTTAAAACTATTTACAAAGTAACAATAATAAAAAGAATGTATATTCTCTATACAAGAATAATGTACATAATTTTAGTATTCAGGTCTTGTTACATAATCACTTAAAACACCCACATAATACCTTAGCGTAAGGTGTGTGATGGTGATATACTCTTGGGGTGGCTCAGATAACATTGCTCGAGTGGTAATCTCTGTCAACTTCCACTTATCTCATAGGTGGTTCTACTCGAGATTAACATGTTCAAGCTCAACTTGGGATTGGTCAAGAGGGAATCCCAATGATGCCACCTTCTTTCAAAGCTCTGAAAAATGGGCTTTGTATGGGGAAAGTCTACCAGATGAGGCCATCACTTCCTTTTTCTGAGTATTGGATTTGTTAAATCCCTATATTTATACTAATCATGTGATCACTGTTCAACTGCTATATTAGCAACGGTCACAATTTTTAATGGTATTTTAAAATCCAAAAACATAAAACCAATGAAGTTCACATTTTATATAACCATAATAATACATTTAATTATATCAAGAGGAATTTTCATTAATGAAAGTTTGGGTCTTTACACTATGCACTTTGGAAAGAATCTCTTTATCAGATTCATTCTAAATAGACCTCATCTCTTCTATTTTCATAGTATAGAAGGACTCCATATCAGCAGTAGGCCTTGTACTTTTAGAACTGGATGCACCAGAAATCATCTTCCCAAGATCTTCCTTAAACTTCTTCAAATCATCACTCAAAAGATGTGTAACAAGGTTATTAACAACCTCTATAACACCACCATGTGTCGTATTGAAATCATTGGTTAGATATTCCAATTCATTAATCATCCTTTTCACTTCTTCTCTCAGCATTGTATTATTTCTAACTATGGTCTTGGCTGTACTGATTAGGTTGGGATGTATCTCCTAAATCACCATACTTGAAATATTAGCATCATCGGCCTATGAAATACTCATATAAGTAGAAGCTTCATTTCTTACTCCAATAGAGGATCTCAAAAATTCACATATATCATCTTTGAATTTCTCAATATCATCCTTAGTGACATATTCACTGGGAACTAAAGGTACAACAGGCTCAACAAAGGTAGGAAAACTAGGTAAAGCAGGAGAAATTAGTTCCATATCAGCTTGTGGAGTAGTAGGAGCAACAATCTCCTCATATGAGTCATAATTAAGCCCAAATAGGATATAACCTGGATTTCTATTCCACTCCCCAGAATAAGTCCAATATCTAGGATCCAAGGTATCAATTCTAAATCTCCTGCCTTGAGGCTCTCCCTCATCCTCAGCTTCATATTATTTTTCTTATTTTCCTCCAACCAAAATGACATTATGAGGCACTGGTACTAACTGAACTTTAGGTATCACTTGAACTCCAACCACTCAAGTCACTTGAGTCTCTTCCTCATTCTGAGGCATTGGTACAGGCTGAGCTTCAGCTTCTACTTCCTCTTGACCTCTAACCATAATATTATTAAGATCTTGAATGATGACTTGATCATCATCATGGTGGTCATGTCTATCATCACTACCAACATCTCCAACAGCATGATCAATATAATCATGTCCAACAGGATCAGCAACATCCTATTCATCAGCCTCATCATCATCTCTAAGTACAGACTCCCCACCATAACTAACATCTATTTTTCCTTCTTTTAGAGAGTCACTCACATGATCACCTTCCTCATCCTCATAATCATCACTATCATCCTCATCATCACCATCAGTATTACTTATATATCCTTCATTATTCTCGCTCAAATTTACCCAAGAGATGAAGGTAGAACGGTCCTTGTAGTTTAGCTTGGGTTATCGAATCCTCGGAGACCTAAGAAGAAACCTATAGACATGTACATTCTATGGACTGTTTTTGGCTATGAAGTGGACAACTTGAGTTGATTTTATATGGGTTTAAAGTATAATTAACATATTTAAGTGAATTAAATTTAAAATAATGAGTTTATCCTAGGTTATCGCTCGGGTGGATTGGACATATTTCCTTTTCAATGATTTCAATTTCTTATATTTGAGATGGTTTCATTAAAGGAGATAAAACAACATCATCACTTACTGGTTTAATGCCTACACCCTTTAATACTAATCACCTATACACTTGAAGGATCAATTTTTTGAGCACTTCATGTTAAAGGTTTGTATTAGCACTTGAAGTGTGTGACCATAAATTCAACAAGGATGATGGAGTTTACAAATCATCAAATAAAAATATAAATTAAAGAAGCGATTATACATTAATGGGGTGATAAATAACATCCAATACAGACCCTTGAAACTCCATTGGATCAACCCATAAGTGGTTTATCCCTCCATTGATCCCATGGTTTCAATGGAAGGGGAAAGTAGACTCATGAGGGAGGAAATGGAGAAGTTAAGAAAACAACAAAAATAAAATGATCAATCCACCATTGTGTGAATAATTTCACAAGATTTAGTGTGAATAAATTCACACCTTGAGGAAATAGTATCAAAGTGAGATGTAGAACAACATAATAAGAGGAGAATAAGAACTTTTATTAAGAAACTAAAGTGAATTGAACAACTTATAAGTGAAAGACAAACTTGAGACAACAAAATTGCAGCATAACATTACAATTAAACAAAGAATACAAGATTATTCAATCCTCCAACACCACTTCCTTAAATAGGAATTTTTGAGCCCTTGGGTCGATCCTCCAATAGTACAAGTCTCCTCAATTAATTGTGGCAGGCCATAGGTGGGTGGAAAGTAAGAGAGAGTTGATTTTTCCACCCTTGACCCGAGGTGGCAGCCAGCTTTCCTTCACCGAATAGACGCGCTTGAAAGACCTTCTAGATGTCCGAATCAGAGTGTTACATAGAAGAAGAAAATGGATCCCCTGATTTATTATAATCTCCTTTAAAATTTGGGCCCATTTGGAGTTGTGTATTCCGAGATATGATCATATTAGTGGGCTTTTTTTCTGGGCCTCAGAATCTGGCCTAGAATTTTATCTCTAAATTGGGCACCTAAATGAACACCATGGAGGCAGAATTAGCATTGTATCCTGAAGAGTTATTTGTTCCTATACATGTATTATAAAATCACAGGAAATTTGGGATTCATTGTGACTATATGGTGGGCCCCACATTCGAATCAGTGGGCTAGTGTCCAATCTGCATTCTCTAAAATTGCTTCCTTTCATCAAAAAATATCCCCATCTTTTTCCATGAATTATCCATTGATCCCTGAATGAAACATATTCATATTGAAGTGTATATAAATTTCCAAAAAATATAAAATTAAAATATAAATAATTACATTCCTTAAAATCAGATTAATCATTGGTTACTTTAAATGATGTTCAAAAATGTACCACATAATAGTGCATTTTAAGAAGGTATTACAATCATAATGTGAAATGATGTTCAAAGTGTAAAATGCACTAAAATGGTGTTTATGAATAATAAAGAACATGAATATTATATATATTAACAATTAATATTAGCCTCATTTAGTGGCTAATCACACCCCCCCCCCAACTTGAGTTTTGCTGGTCCCGAGCAAAATATATCTCAACAATATGAAATTCGAATTGCTTTTTCCAAAAACATTTTAATACACAATGATCACCAAAAACCCATAAACCAAACAATCCTGAAACCCATAAAAATAATTTAATACAAGATAGTTTCATAAGAATATCCCAATCCCAAGCTCATTCCTTTGTTCAAATTCATTGTCATATTTCATCCTATATCAATTAAGTATGAGGATGTGTTATGCATCACAATAGACATGGGGGTTCATCTTTATTCAAGGGGAAATTATGGAAGCGCTAGGTGGAATCACATTTAAATATTAATATGAGTATTCAATTTTTTTTTATTGTATTATTTTTTTATATGTTTTTTTTTTGTTTTTTTTTTGTTTTGCAATTTTACCATGGTAATTGAAATTGCACTCAAAAGAGTCAACCCCTGTTGCGACACTATGTCGATGACTCCCAGGCTCAAAGGCCTTAGGGAACCAAGTGAAGACCACATAATCGTGCATCATCTCTAGTTAACTCAGTCAAAAACAAATTCAAATTACCAAAAATAGAGATAAAATTACTAACTCTGGGCCAGACAACTATGGAGTCACGATCCCCAAGTGCCGAAAGCCACGCATTAGGTCATTTCATTGCTCTACGTGCAATTTTTTTTAATTTTTTTTATTGAATACTCATATTAAAAATAAAATGATCACCAAACCTACGCTATTTATTTAGGGGACCCCATGAACTCAAACTAATACCCCACTATCCAAAGGACGTGCATTGTGATTTTTTTTTTGGATGAAAATATAAACGATGAAATATCACATTGGACAGCCACACTTTCCAAAATCTATGCTCATGAAATTATACAAGTATTAAAATCAAAATCAGTGCATGATAAATTATTTTATATTCAGTTTCAAAGTTTATAATGTGTATTACCATGTTCAAAGTTAAAGGAATTTTTCCTTCCATTTACACACTTTTTTTTTCAAATCATTCAATTTTTTCACAGAAGAAATTTTTTTTATTTCATCTCCCCCCCAACTTAAAACAACATTGTCCCCAGTGTTTGAAGAAATAAAAATTTAGGATTAGAGTCAGATAATGGAAGTTCAAAAGGGAAATTGAAAATGAGGATCATGGAATGAAGTCACCTTGTGGTTGAAGTTGAAATTCTTGTTTCTCCCTTTTAATCCTTTGATATCCATGTCACTTGCAAAGTTCCCTAGTAGAAAAAAAAACAAAACAAAAAAAAAATATATATATATATATATATAATAAAGAAAGTAAAATATAAGTATATATATAAAAATTATAGAAAAAGGAAGCACAAAAAGTCGTAGGTCAGTGGTAAGCGCGCGCCCCTGTCTCCCTTCGGTCCCGGGTTCGAATCCCCGCGGCTTCGCCGGTTGTGACGGGGTTTTCTCCATGGCCTACAATGTGGCCTTTTTTTATTATTATATTATTATTATTATTATTTAATCTACAGACACATTAAAATAAGACAAACTGATGATACATTGTCTTCTTTTTAAATTTCTGGGTAAGGCATTACTTAAGGATCACACCACGTGACACGAATGAATATGGCGCTCCCCTTTCATACCCATACATGCTCATAATATAAGAACAGGTAAAAATTCTATTTTTTTTATTTTCAAATATCAAAATGATTAATTAATCCTATTTAAAATAAAAAGTTGATTAAAATAACAAAATTATTGGAAATTTGTAAGTAATGGGTTGCCTCCCATGCAGCGCTTTGTTTAACGTCGTTAGCCCGACATGAACCCCCCAACTTACCCAATACCAACTTTCAACATTTTAAGGACCAGATGTTTCAAAAATTCAACTATTTTGAGATTGATTCTATGTTTATAATTTGTTTCATCAAGAAACCTATGTTCTAAAATGAGTGGGTGAATCCAAGGAATATCAGAAATGGTGGATCTAGTTTCTTATGTAGTCTTTCCTAAGACATCAATGATCATTACAACTTTTTTGGTTTCAAGAGAAGAATTAATTCCATATTAAAGTTCATGGTTGTACACTATAAAAGGATTCTTGAGCGAGGAAGGAAGAATACTAATTTCGAGTTTGGTTTGGATAGGAAATTCAGACATCGGTTGGAACTTTGAATCAAACTCGATTTCATTTTCAAAATTTCTCAACAGAATTGGTTCCTTTGGAAAGGAATATTCATCCAACAAATTGGACATATCAGTTTTAGGAATGGATTTGGACTCAATGTTTGTGATTTCTCTCAATGGTTCAATGGTTGGTGTTTTTGAAAATTTATCAATGGAGTTATACTTAGGAGTCTCAATCCATGATGTCAAATTCTCTTATTTTGAATCCAAAAAGTCAATTTCCTCCTAATTTAAACAACCATAAATAATTCCTTGATCCTATTCATCTTCCCCAAATCCAAAGGTTTGTTCTTCAATAAATTCATGAGAGGTTTGTGAGAGA
Organism: Viscum album; assembly: GCA_963277665.1. Classification (NCBI taxonomy): domain Eukaryota; kingdom Viridiplantae; phylum Streptophyta; class Magnoliopsida; order Santalales; family Viscaceae; genus Viscum; species Viscum album. The sequence goes on from OY728128.1 coordinate 1,505,576,378, forward strand.
AAATAGTCTTCTATCAATGACGAGGAAGGGATAACATGAGTGGGAATGGGTTCTACAACCGTCTCAAAGTTTTTTAATTATAATCTCAATGATAAAACCTAAAAATTAATTATCTCCATTTGTTGACATAGTTTTTCAAGTAATGGATGTGAATTGGGAGGGATAAGGGGTTGTTCCAAATGGTTTATTCTAGGTGGATAATTAAGTTGTTGGAATTTCACAAGAGGGTGTTCAGATTGGCTTTGTGGGGATTAAAAATCGTTATATGTTGGAATGTTTTGTGGAAAATAGGAGTTAAAACATTGTGGTTAATTAGGTTGTTGATTATCCCACCATTAGAAACTAGGATGGTCATTGTACATCACTCTTGGTGTGGAGTGATCAAATTAAGGAGAGGTTCCCCATGTTTGGATTTGTTCAAAAGGGTTTTCCATAGGAATGAAATTGGGGATGAGATAAGAGAAGTGGGATGAAAAAGAATATGATAGTGTCTAAGATAACCTACTTAGGTCCCCAAAAACGGCACCAAAATTTGATTCTCTCTCAAATTTACCCAAGAGATGAAGGTAGAACGGTTCTTGTAGTTTATCTTGGGTTATAGAATCCTCAGAGATCTAAGAAGAAAACTATAGAAACGTACATTATATGGACTATTTTTGGATATTAAGTGGCCAACTTGGGTTTATTTTATGTGGGTTTAAATTATAACTAATAGATTTAAGTTAATTCAATTTAAAAGAATGAGTTTATCCTAGGTTATCGCTCGAGGTGGATTGGACATATTTCCTTTTCAATGATTTCAATTTCTTATATTTGAGATGGGTTCATTTAAGGAGATAAAACAACATCATCACTTACTGGTTTAATGCATACACCCTTTAATAATAATCACCTATACACTTGAAGGATCAATGTTTTTATCACTTCATGGTAAAGGTTCATATTAGCACTTGAAGTGTGTGACCTTAAATTAAACAAGGATGATGGAGTTTAAAAATATTCAAATAAAAATCTCAATTAAAGAAGTGATTATACATTAATGGGGTGATAAATAACATCCAATCCACCCCCTTTATACTCCATTAGATCAACCCATAAGTGTTTTATCCCTCCATTGATCTCATGGTTTCAATGGAAGCGGAAAGTAGACTCATGAGGGAGGAAATGGAGAAGTAAAGAAAACAACAAAAATAAAATGATCACTCCACCGTTGTGTGAATAATTTCACAAGATTTGGTGTGAATAAATTCACACCTTGAGTAAATGGTATCAAATTGATATGTATAACAACAGAATAAGAGGATAAGAAGAACTTTTATTAAGAAACTAAAGTGAATTGAACAACTTATAAGTGGAAGACAAACTTGAGACAACAAAATCGCAGCATAACATTACAATTGAACAAAGAATCCAAGATTATTCAATCATCCAACACCAATGACTTAAATAGGCATTTTTGAGCCCTTTTGTCGAGCCTACAATAGTCCAAGTCTCCTAAATTAATTGTGGTAGGCCATAGGTGGGTGGAAAGTAAGGGAGAATTGATTTTGCCTCCCTTGACCCGAGGTGGAAGCCAGCTTTCCTTCACTGAACAGACATGCTTGTAAGAACTTCTAGATGGCCGAATCAGAGTGGGACATAGAAGACTAAAATGGGAACCGGATTTCTTCTAACCGCCTTTAAAATTTGGTCCCTTTTGGAGTTGTGGATTCCGAGATATGATCATATTAGTGGGCTGTTTTTCTGGGCCACAGAATCTGGCTCAGAATTTTATCTCTAACTTGGTCCGCTTAAATGGACACCATAGAAGCATAATTAGAATTGTATCCTGAAGAGTTATTTGTTCCTATACATGTCTTCTAGCATCCCAAGAAATTTGGGATTCATTGGGACCGTATGGTGGGATCCACATTCGAATCAGTGGTCCAGTTTCCAATCTCCCTTCTCTAAAATTGCTTCCTTTCATCACAAAATATCCCCATCTTCTTCCATTAATTCTCCATTGATCCCTGAATGAAACATGTTCATATTTAAGTGTAGATAAATTTCCCAAAAATATAAAATTAAAATATGTATAATTACATTCCTTAAAATCATATGAATCATTGGGTACTTTAAATGATGTTCAAAAATGTACCACATAATATTGCATTTTAAGAAGGTATTACAATCATAATGTGGAATGATGTTCAAAGTGTAAAATGAACTAAAATAGTGTTTATGAATAATAAAGAACGTGAATATTATACATATTAACAATCATAATAGTGCATTTTTTTTTGTTTTGCAATTTTTCCATGGTAATTGAAATTGCACTCAAAAGAGTCAACCCCTGTAGCGAGACTTTGCCGATGACTCCCAGGCTCAAAGACCTTAGGGAACCAAGTGAAGCCCACATACTCGGGCATCATGTCTAGTTAACTCAGTTAAAAACAAATTGAAATTACCAAAAATAGATATAAAATTACTAACTATGGGCCAGACAACTATGGAGTCACGATCCCCAAGTGCCGAAAGCCACGCATTATGTCATTTCATTGCTCTACGTGCAATTTTTTTTTAATTTTTTTATTGAAAACTCATATTAAAACTAAAATGATCACCAAACATATTCTATTTATTTGGGGTACCTCATGAACTCAAACTAATACCCCCTATCCAAAGGACGTTCATTGTGATTTTTTTTATTTGGATGAAAATATAAACGATGAAATATCACATTGGATAGCCACACTTTCCAAAATCCATGCTCATGAAATTACACACATTTTTTTTCAAATCATTCAATTTTTTTATAAAAGAAATTTTTTTAATTTCATCTCCCCCCCAACTTAAAACAACATTGTCCCCAGTGTTTGAAGAAATGAAAATTTAGAAGGAGTGGAGGCAGATAATGGAAGTTCAAAAAGGAAATTGAAAATGAGGATCATGGAATGAATTCACCTTGGGGTTGAAGTTGAAATTCTATTTTCTCCCTTTTTATCCTTTGATATCCATGTCACTTGCAGAGTTCCCTAGTAGAAAACAAAACAAACAAAACAAAACAAAACAATATATATATATATATATATATTTATATAATAAAGAAAGTAAAATATATATATATATATAAATTATAGAAAAAGGAAGCACAAAAAGTCGTAGGTCAGTGGTAAGCGCGCGCCCCTATCTCCCTTCAGTCCCGGGTTTGAATCCTCATGGATTCGCCGGTTGTGACGGGGTTTGCCCCACGACCTATGATGTGGCATTTTTTTATTATTATATTTTTATTATTATTATTATTTAACGTACAGACACATTAAAATAAAACAAACTGATGATACATTATCTTCTTTTTAAATTTCTGGGTAAGGCATTACTCAAGGATCACACCACGTGACACAGATGAATATGGTGCTCCCATTTCGTACCCATCCATACTCATAATATAAGAACAGGTAAACATTCTATTTTTTTTCAAATATCAAAATGATTCATTAATCCTATTTAAAATATAAAGTTTATTAAAATAACAAAATTATTAGAAACTTGAAAACCATGGGTTGCCTCCCATGCAGCGCTTTGTTTAACGTCGTCAGCCCGACATGAGCCCCCCAACTTAACCAATACCAACTTTCAACATTTTAAGGACCAGATGTTTCACAAATTAAACTAGTTTGAGATTGATTCTATGTTTAGAATTTGTTTCATCAAGAAACCTATGTTCTAAAAAGAGTGGGTAAATCCAAGGAATATCAGAAAGGGTGGATCTAGTTTCCTCTGTAGTCTTTCCTAAGACATCAATGATCATTACAACTTTTTTGGTTTCAAGAGAAGAATTAATTCCATATGAAAGTTCATGGTTATACACTATAAAAGGATACTTGAGCGAGGAAGGAAGAATACTAATTTCGAGTTCGGTTTGGATAGGAAATTCAGACATCGTTTGGAACTTTGAATCAAACTCAATTTCATTTTCAAAATTTCTCAACAGAATTGGTTCCTTTGGAAAGGAATATTCATCCACCAAATTAGAAATATCAGTTTTAGTAATGGATTTCGACTCAATGTTTGTGATTTCTCTCAATGGTTCAATGGTTGGTGTTTTTGAAAATTTATCAATGGAGTTATACTTAGGAGTCTCAATCCATGATGTCAAATTCTCCTCTTTTGAATCCAAAAAGTCAATTTCCTCCTGATTTAAACACCCATCAATAATTCCTTGATCCTCTTCATCTTCCCCAAATCCAAAGGTTGGTTCTTCAATAAATTCATGAGAGGTTTGTGAGAGAAAAGAGTCTTCTGTCAATGACGAGGAAGGGACAACATGAGTGGGAATGGGTTCCACAACTGTCTCAAAGTTTTGTAATTATAATATCAATGATGAAACCTCAAAATTCATTATATCCATTTGTTGACATAGTTTTTCAAGTAATTTTACAGACCTGAAGCTTGACGTACATAGATATCACATTACTTTTGCGGAATACTTAGTACATAACAAAAACACACACAGAAGGACCGTAATAGTTTAGTGTCTTTGGAAACTCGGAACGTAATCTTCTAATCATGGTGAAAGATATTCAACATCTCCCATTAATATCTTCCCTTTTTTTCTTACCTAAAACCTTTCTTTATATCCTAGGGAAAAGAAAACATAAAAGGGTGAGCTCAAATGCTCAGTAAGGGTAAACAAAATAAATATCAATCACATCATATTCATAAGAACATATCTTTTAGAAATCTTAACCTGCAAAAGAGATCATAATTTCATAACATGGGGTAAATCATAGTAGTTAAATGTAATCCCAATAATCATAACTTAAAACATGAAACTTTGTGGCATACACACATAATCATAGAGAATCATTTCTTATTAGTCAAGACTCATTGCCAAGACTATCTTAGTGGACAAAGTCCATTTCTGAACCGAGTCACCCTCGTTTCAGTCCTATTTCACTAAACCGGTATAACCTACCGTTCCAGCCATGTCTATCCCATGAGATATAAAATCCTTACCCAATTCATTGGAGGGAGATATATGTCCCACCCATCTCTTAATGATACCATTCTTATTTGTGCCACAAAATCATAAACCATACATCATAGCATAACCCATGTAATAAAAATGGGAATCTTAAACATCGTGAAATCATAAAACAATTTATATAAGATAAAGTAATTCATAAATATAATTCCATCACAACATAATCAAATCAATGTAATAATAGGGATAGAAATAGAACCCTTTATTATCTTATATGGAAAATAATTTTGATAAAACACTTGAACTCCATTCTTGAGGAAAATATCCTTTCTGCTTCAAAAACACTTTTCCTTTCTTAACATGTCGTACAATTATAAACTAAAAGAAGTTGATTAAAAATAAACTTGAAAACTTGTAAATGAATCTTCTTGGAAATAATTTTTTAAAAATCCATTCATGCCATATAAGTTAAAAAAACATTCTTCGTACTTTTGTCGGAAAAGTCAAAAAGTACCTCGTACGAAAAACGACAAAAGATTCCTTTCATATATTTTACTAAAAACTCACCAAAGGGTAAAATTGGATATAAACTATTGTATAAGGATATAAATATTACATATTGAGGAAACATGGATGTGGATGATAAAATACACCCCAGTAAATACCAAAGTATAAACAATCTCGGATAAAAATGAGATTGTGATATTTTCCTTACCTTATGTCCGATATGCTTTGTACGTATCCGAACCTCCTGTATAATGATTTAAATAATGTCATTAACTTATTACAGAATCATATTCATTGTTATGATATCATATATGGTTCACTTATGACTTTATATTACCCGTTCTTTTGTAAATTCCATGTTAAAGAAGCGTTTTGGGTAAAATCGTTTCATTTATCGTAGGTGTTTGGACTTGTTGTTCTTGACATTATTATTACTTATATCATGATTTACTTACTTACAGAATATAAAACATGATTTATAAATCATATATATTCAGTATATATATATATATAATAGATAGATAAATGAAATGAAACACACCGTTCATGGAGATGGTAGTCCGTACGTACGCATGAACGTTGTTTTCCTTTCCTTATTGTCTTGAATGGAAGTAAGTTGACATACATATATATACATAAATACAGTAGATTTAACATGTCATATATTTCATTATTATTCATTATATATACTTTATAATCATTCATGAATGGTTAATGTGGAGAATGAATCTCATCGCATCGTGGAGACAGTAGTCCGTACGTACGCACGAGCGATGATATCGTTCTCATGATCGTGAACTTGTGTTTAAGTGTATGTATACTATTTCAGTATCAATATCACTGTATAATAATAATATATAGTTACTCATTACACCATTATACCCATCAAATTGAGGTGGTGGCGGAAAATAGATTACACCACGGCGTGGAGACGGTATTCCGTACGTACGCACGCGCGGTGATTTCCTTTTTCCGTAGGATGGATAGAAGGTTAATTAGAGTTGTTTCATATTTATAATAACATATCAGTATATAAGAAATACTGATGTTATTACTTTATCATGAAACAACTAAAGACGAAGAAGTTGAAGAAGAAAGAAATTGAAAAAGATCGGTAATGGATATTACCTCTTTTTGACGCGCCTTTTCTTAACCTCCACTTAAAGAACTAAGGACGGTCTTTGAAGAAGACCAGGACCTCTAGGATGATACTGGGGAAGTGGAGAAGAGATTTTGGCAGGGTTTGGCCGAGCTTGAAGGCTCAAAGTGGTGTGAGGAAGAGGGAGAGGAGGTGCCCTTTTATAAGGGAGGAGAGGGGCACCTTAGGGAAATCTCAAAATATTATTTTATTTTAAGGTCAAATTCGGTTTATAATGGTTCCAAAGGGTCTTATTTAGAAGATAAAGTTGGGATGGGTAGAAATTGTCTCATCCAATAGTATTTAGACAAGTTTAGGTTATTATTTTAACCTTATCAATTAGATTTAACTCTAAGTTAAATAATTTAACTTTTACCGTGTCTTTTTGTTTTCTTACACTATATGGTTAATAAACTTACTATAACAAGCCAAACGAACTCCAAGTTGTTTATTATTAATATATCTATACTTATATAAGTCATTTGGCCGAACCTTAGATTTTTAGGAATTAAATAACAATTAATAGTATAATATTTGTTTTAAAAACTAATTTATGTCAATTTTGACACTATTTGGTACATGATTTTTATGAAATTCCTAACAGAATGATAAGTTCGAAACAAGTTACTTAAATCAACAATAACATGTAATATTAACCTATAAAATTAGTTTAAGTCATAAAAAGTCTCAAATTACATTTATTTGGGCATTTATAACATCAATTGTGTCAATATTTTCTTAAAAAGGTAATTACTGCATCATCATTGTGTCATAAATAATTTAATTTATTAGATGTATAAAAATTCTAAAAAAACTACTATCATTTAGTAAATCGTTTTATCTTTCCAATGAATATTTATAGTCAAAAATATTCCTTATATAACACCATATAAAAATTAATTACTAAAAGATGTTTGTTTATGTCTATTTTGCCTTTACATTAAATTAATTAGTCTAAATTGTCATTATCACTTAATGGGGTCCCAAAATCAACCCAAAGATGCCCATGGTCGTTAATGACTCAAAAAATAATGTTTGGACAAGTGTTAAGGTAATTTTGAATTATTATAATATTATTTTTTAACCCTTATTTAACGGATTTACCCTTAACCATGGTAAATAAAATATTTACCGCAGTAATTATTCAAAATTTCTAAAAATAAAAGTTACCTATTTACACAATTTTAACATCCTGATTCCAAATATGGAATCCATTTTTCCAAATTCAAAACACATAAGTGGCAGAAATTAATTTAAAATTAATTCCCGTTGTTAAAACAAAAAGCGTGTTTTTAAGAGATAATATCTATCAAAAGATTGACACTCGTTTATGTCCAATATCAAAGTGATATTAATTACATTGACCACCATTGGATCAAATGGTAAAAATATATTCTATTTATACTTTAAAACCATTAAATATTATAATTTAACCACATAAGATATTACGATGAAAAAAGTTGCTTTTAATTAAAATATAGCGTGTTTTTACTATTCATTAAAATATGAAAGTTATCGGAAAAATATCAAAATTTTATCTAATGTAAATTTTTATATCCTGATTCAAAATAAGAATTTTATTATGTCAAATTTAACATATAAACATGTCAAAAACTAGATTTAAAGTGGGTGCGCCATCAAAAGGCGGCAAAACTGCATTTTTTGAAAAATACTTATTTTACCCGAAAAATTTATTTTGTTCTTATACCATGTTCTAGAAAATGTGTAAGATGAATAATAATGTTATAAAATTCAAAATTTAGTTAATAATATTCATAACGGCTAGTTCATGACAATATTATAATAATATATCGTTGTTTATTAAAACCCGGTATTGCGTACAACACACGCTATCGAGGAAGGTCGCGATTGCGTGTTGTGAAAGAATCCTTCGTTGTTTCGTATAACAGAATCCAACCATATTTCATTTATACATTGAATATATATATATATATATACTCAATTTTGCGTAGAATAACTATTATCAAAATTGTGTGTAACACGATCCAAGAATAGTGTTGCGTATACTGCAAGCTAATACGGTGTTGCGTATAGCGCAAGGTAATCTTGGTGTAGAATACAACACAAGACATTAATGAAATTAAAAGAATATTTTTCATAAAATCTCGGGGTGTTACATTCTACCCCCCCTTAAAATAAATTTCTCCCTCGAAATTCGTCGGGGTTATAAATGGTTTACTACTCGAAAGTTTGTTTAATAGAAACCCACATCGTAAAAAGGAATACCAAAACATGGCTTTAAAAACTAAAGTATGAAATGTAATGGTTACCCAAATTAACTCATCACTGGGTTTCCATGTAGGAGAACATAGGTGAAAATATGGATATGGAAGAAAAATCTAACCATCAAGTTCTGATGGAGAGTGGTAGAGAACATGGCTATGAAAAAGCCAACAATCGCAAAGACATAAATTTGTGATGATCTAGGGTACCATCTGATTCATCATATATAAGATCACTAGGACAACATTTTTGGTTTTCAATATCATTTCCCTAAAGTTGAAAATTTTGAATTAGAAGAAATACTTACTTGATTTTGGTACAATCTCACTGTTGTTCGTGCTTTGAACAATTTCCACTTCATCTCTTAAAGAAATGAAGTTGAATTTGTTATTCGTGAAGTGTTAACAGATCATGTGATAAAATGATGGGTCATTACATCTGTTTCAAACAAAATTTTAGCAATAGTTATCAAATATACATAAGTCCGTCTTTGGTGAGGTTAATCATATACGATTCCAAAAATGAACTTATACTTCATATATCATACTGCTTAATAAAATAAAACTAGTTTCTACCAACTAGGGACTTTCTGTAGGCCATTGGTATGAGATAAAGTCACTTCACACTTTAGTTGTGGGTTCGATTCCCACATCCTTTGCTGACGTGATGGGTTGTCGCACATCCTGCAGGTTGTCCTTTTTCTAAAACTACATTATTATAACATCCCATCAACAATATCAAAAAAAGTTTTATCCTTAAACAATACTAACTTATGTCCAACATAATCCATTCCAATCTTTAGGCTTATCTAAAATACTTCGGTCCAAGCTCATATTATAGAGAAAATGATCACGTGAATGCCATCATTTATCTCTCATATATCTTGTTTGTCACATTCCAGTCATGTGAATACCATAATCATGTAATCTCTTGAAAAATGAATACCCATTGAATCTTAGTGAAAACATGAGTGCTGTCAAAAGATAACTCTTTCCACATACCAAAATCCTCAAAATTCTATATACTTAGTCCTTATATCAATCATGAGCTCATGAATACAATCAAACATCTCATTATCTTCTTGTCCCTTCATTATGCGCATATCATCTACTTTCCAAAAATATTTCAATCACTTTTTTTTCCTGGTTACCAATATCATATAATTATTGAAAACCAATACATAGATTTTACAAAATTCCACAATACCATAAATGAGATTCCATGATACTATTTTGAAATCCCATTACATAAACACTTAATCATTCCACCACATCGTTTTCATATTCAACATTGCCAATAGTGATCGCATGTGACTTCCCATTTTCCTTTGCCTTAAGCGGTTTCTCATGTCGATCATCACTAACCCTTGGATTAGGGCATTTATTAGCATAATGCCCCATTTCCTTTCACTTGAAGCATTGAAGTGTTTGTGGTGAGTTCTCTGCAGTGTTTGCTTTATTCACATCATTAGAAACCCTTTTTCCATTACTTCGACACTCAGCTGCTCGATGACCTTCTTTTCCACACTTAAAACATTTTCTAGTCCCTTTAAGACAATCTCCACCATGCTTCTTTCCACACTTTGTGCATAAGGAAACATTCATCTTCTTTTCACCATTATTCTGAGATTTCTCCTTGAACTCCATCTTTCGTTTCCTGTCAAAAACATGAGATGGATATGTAACACCAACTTCCATTTCTACCTTGATAGCACAATGCATAATTTCTTCATAGCTACTGAAGTCTCTTATAGAAAATTCCCTTCGAAGACTTGGTTTTAAGCCACTGAAACATCGATCAACTTTACTTTCAGGTTGGATGATAATGCCAGATGCATACCTTGCAAGTCTTGTAAAATTCGCTTCGTATATACCAACAGATTCATCATCCTTCTGCTTTAGCTCAATAAATTCCTTTTCCATCTTTGTTTGAAGAATACGAGGTAAGTACTTACTAAAAAACAAGTTCTTGAACTCGTCCCATTTCATGGACTCAATTTCATCTCTTGGCCTCGTATTCTTGATAATATTACACCATTTATTAGCTTCACCTTCCAAACGATATACTGCTAAGATGACTTTATCATGTTCAGAACATTGAAGAACTTAAAATATCTTTTCAGTGGCACTGATCCATTGTTCAGCAACAAGTGGATCGGAAGACCCACTGAAAGAAGGTGGATGTTTCCTCATGAAGGACTCAATAGAATATTGTTCCCATCTCTGCTCATTTGGAAGTCCAGAATGATTCATAGCTTGTGTAAGTATAGCAATAAGATTTTGCACTCCATCTCCCATAAAATTTGTTTGTTCCGGAGGACAATCATTGCATTGTCCATTATAGTGATCAACACGGTTCCTTCGGGTTCCAGCCATCGTCTAAAACCAAAAAAGAATAGTGTGAGAGGAAAAAATCATGCTTGGGAAAACAACATAATAAAGGGGGATTACCCTTAATATCTAACATCTTAGGTTAAATTCTAATATCGTTACCGTAGTTCTAGGACTATATCCTATATGTATACTTATCCTTAGAGACATCTCTAGACATGCCTTAGAAATGTCTCTAGAGATCTCACTAACGTTCTCACATCCTAGTTTCCAAAGGTTGACTAAACCTTTCCTCTGATACCAACTGTAGAGACCCGAAGCTTGACATACATAGATATCACATTACTTTTGCGGAATACTTAGTACATAACAAAAACACACACAGAAGAACCGTAATAGTTTAGTGTCTTTGGAAACTCGGAACGTAATCTTCTAATCATGGTGAAAGATCTTTAACATCTCCCATAAATATCTTCCCTTTTTTTTCTTACCTAAAACCTTTATTTATATCCTGGGGAAAAGAAAACATAAAAGGGTGAGCTCAAATTCTCAGTAAGGGTAAACAAAATAAATATCAATCACATCATATTCATAAGAACATATCTTTTGGAAATCTTAACCTGCAAAAGAGATCATAATTTCATAACATGGGGTAAATCATAGTAGTGAAATTTAATCCTAATAATCATAACTTAAAACATTAAACTTTGTGGCATACACACATAATCATAGAGAATCATTTCTTATTAGTCAAGACTCATTTCCAAGACTATCTTAGTGGACAAAGTCCATTTCTGAACCGAGTCACCCTCGTTTCATTCCTATTTCACTGAACCGGTATAACCTACCGTTCCAGCCATGTCTATCTCATGAGATATAAAATCTTTACCCAATGAATTGGAGGGATATATAGGTACCACCCATCTCTTAATGATACCATTCTTATGTGTGCCACAAAATCATAAACCATACATCATAGCATAACCCATGTAATAAAAATGGGAATCTTAAACATCGTGAAATCATAAAACAATTTATATAAGATAAAGGAATTCATAAATATAATTCTATCACAACATAATCAAATCAATGTAATAATAGGGATAGAAACAGAACCCTTTATTATCTTAGATGGAAAATAATTTTCACAAAACACTTGAACTCCATTCTTGAGGAAAATATCCTTTCTGCTTCAAAAACACTTTTCCTTTCTTAACATGTCGTAAAATTATAAACTAAAAGAAGTTGATTAAAAATAAACTTGAAAGCTTGTAAAGGAAGCTTCTTGGAAATAATGTTTTAAAAATCCATTCATTCTATATAAGTTAAAAAAACATTCTTCATACTTTTGTTAGAAAAGTCAAAAAGTACCACGTACGAAAAACGACAAAAGATTCCTTTCATATCTTTTACTAAAAACTCACCGAAGGGTAAAATTGGATAAAAACTATTGTATAAGGATATAAATATTACATATTGAGGAAACATGGATGTGGATGATAAAATACACCCCAGTAAATACCAAAGTATAAACAATCTCGGATAAAAATGAGATTGTGATATTTTCCTTACCTTATGTCTGATATGCTTTGTACGTATCTGAACCTCATGTATAATGATTTAAATAATGTCATTAACTTATTAAATAATCATATTCATTGTTATGATATCATATATGGTTCACTTATTACTTTATATTACCCGTTTTTTTGTAAATTCTATGTTAAAGAAGCGTTTTGGGTAAAATCATTTCATTTATCGTAGGTGTTTGGACTTGTTGTTCTTGACATTATTATTACTTATATCATGATTTACTTACTTCCAGAATATAAAACATGATTTATAAATCATATATATTCAGTATATATATATATATAATAGATAGATAAATGAAATGAAACACACCGTTCATGGAGACGGTAGTCCGTACGTACGCATGAATGCTGTTTTCCATTCCTTATTGTCTTGAATGGAAGTAAGTAGATGACATACATATATATACATAAATCCAGTAGATTTAACATGTCATATATTTCATTATTATTCATTATATATACTTTATAATCATTCATGAATGGTTAATGTGGAGAATGAATCTCATCGCGTCCTGGAGACGGTAGTCCGTACGTACGCACGAGCGATGATATCGTTCTCATGATCGTGAACTTGTGTTGAAGTGTATGTATAATATTTCACTATCAATATAAATTTATAATAATCATATATAGTTACTCATTACACCATTATACCCATCCAATTAAGGTGGTGGCAGAAAATAGATTACACCACAGCGTGGAGACGGTATTCCGTACGTACGCACGCGCGGTGATTTCCTTTTTCCGTAGGATGGATAGAAGGTTAATTAGAGTTGTTTCATATTTATAATAACATATCAGTATATAATAAATACTGATGTTATTGCTTTATCATGAAACAACTAAAGAAGAATAAGTTGAATAAGAAAGAAATTTAAAAAGATCGGTAATGGATATTACCTCTTTTTGACGCGCCTTTTCTTAACCTCCACTTAAAGAACTAAGGATGGTCTTTGAAGAAGACCAGGACCTCTAGGATTATACTAGGTAAGTGGAGAAGAGATTTTTGCAGGTTTTGGCCGATCTTGAAGGCTCAAAGTGGTGTGAGGAAGAGGGGGAGGACGTGCCCTTTTATAAGGGAGGAGAGGGGAACCTTAGGAAAATCTCAAAATATTATTTTATTTTAAGGTCAAATTCGGTTTATAATGGTTCCAAAGGGTCTTATTTCGAAGATAAAGTGGGGATGGGTCGAAATACTCTCATCCAATAGGATTTAGACAAGTTTAGGTTATTATTTTAACCTTATCAATTAGATTTAACTCTAAGTTAAATAATTTAACTTTTACCGTGTCTTTTTGTTTTCATACACTATATGGTTAATAAACTTACTATAACAAGCCAAAAGAACCCCAAGTTATTTATTATTAATATATATATCCTTATCCAAGTCATTTGTCTGAACCTTAGATTTTTAGGAATTAAATAACAATTAATAGTATAATATTTGTTTTAAAAACTAATTTATGTCAATTTTGACACTATTTGGTACATGATTTTTATGAAATTTATAACAGAATTATAAGTTCAAACCAAGTTACTTAGATAAACAATAACATGTCATATTAACCAATAAAATTAGTTTAAGTCATAAAAAGTCTCAAATTACATTTATTTGGGCATTTATAACATCAATTATGTCAATATTTTCTTAAAAAGGTAATTACTGCATCATCGTTGTGTCATAAATAATTTAATTTATTAGATGTATAAAAATTCTAAAAAATTACTATCATGTAGGAAATCTTTTTATCTTTCCAATTAATATTTATAGTCAAACATATTCCTTATATAACACCATATACAAATTAATTACTAAAATATATTTGTTTATGTCTATTTTGCCTTTACATTAAATTAATTAGTCTAAATTGTCATTATCACTTAATGGGGTCCCAAAATAGACCCAAAGATTCCCATGGTCGTTAATGACTCAAACAGTAATGTTTGGACAAGTGTTAAGGTAATTTTTAATTATTATAATATTATTTTTTAACCCTTATTTACCGGATTTACCCTTAACCATGGTAAATAAAATATTTACCGCAGTAATTATTCAAAATGTCTAAAAATAAAAGTTACCTATTTACACAATTTTAACATCCTGATTCCAAATATGGAATCCATTTTTCCAAATTCAAAACACATAAGTGGAAGAAATTAATTTAAAATTAATTCCCGTTGTTAAAACAAAAAGCGTGTTTTTAAGAGATAATATCTATCAAAAGATTGACACTCGTTTATGTCCAATATCAGAGTGATATTAATTACATTGACCACCATTGGATCAAATGGTAAAAATATATTCTATTTATACTTTAAAACCATTAAATATTATAATTTAACCACATAAGATATTACGATGAAAAAAGTTTCTTTTAATTAAAATATAGCGTGTTTTTACTATTCATTAAAATATGAAAGTTATCGGAAAAATATCAAAACTTTATCTAATGTAAATTTTTATATCCTGATTCAAAAGAATAATTTTATTTTGTCAAATTGAACATATAAACATGTCAAAAACTAGATTTAAAGTGGGTGCGCCATCAAAAGGCGGCAAAACTGCATTTTTTTAAAAATACTTATTTTACCCGAAAAAATTATTTTGTTCTTATACCATGTTCTAGAAAATGTGTAAGATGAATAATAATGTTATAAAATTCAAAATTTAGTTAATACTATTCATAACGGCTAGTTCATGACAATATTATAATAATATATCGTTGTTTATTAAAACCCGGTATTGCGTACAACACATGCTATTGAGGAAGGTCGCGATTGCGTGTTGTGAAAGAATCCTTCGTTGTTTCATATAACAGAATCCAACCATATTTCATTTATACATTGAATATATATATATATATACTCAATGTTGCGTAGAATAACTATTATCAAAATTGTGTGTAACACGATCCAAGAATAGTGTTGCGTATACTGCAAGCTAATACGGTGTTGCGTATAGCGCAAGGTAATCTTGGTGTAGAATAAAACACAAGACATTAATGAAATTAAAAGAATATTTTTCATAAAATCTCGGGGTGTTACAGTAATGGATGTGAATCGGGAGGGATAATGGGTTGTGCCAAATGGTATATTCCAGGTGGATAATTAAGTTGTTGGAACTGCACAAGAGGGTGTTCAGATTTGCTTTGTGGGGATTGAAACTCATTATATGTTGGAATATTTTTTGGATCATAGGAGTTAAAACATTGTGGTTCATTAGGTTTTTGATTATCCCACCAGTAGAAACTAGGATGTTCATTGTACATCACACTTGGTGTAGAGTGATCAAAGTAAGGAGAAGTTCCCCATGTTTGTATTTGTTCAAAAGGGTTTTCCATAGGAATGAAATTGGGGATGAGATAAGAGAAGTGGGATGAAAAAAACATTATATTGTCTAAGATAACTTACTTAGGTCCCTGGAAATGGCACCAAAATTTTATTCTCGCTCAAATTTACCCAAGAGATGAAGGTATAACGGTTCTTGTAGTTTAGCTTGGGTTATCAAATCCTGAGAGACCTAAGAAGAAACCTATAGACACGTACATTATATAGACTATTTTTGGCTATTAATTGGACAACTTGGTTTGATTTTATGTGGGTTTAAAGTATAAATAACAGATTTAAGTGAATTAAATTTAAAATAATGAGTTGATCCTAGGTTATCACTCAGGGTGGATTGGACGTATTTCCTTTTCAATGATTTCAATTTCTTATATTTGAGATGGGTTCATTTAGGGAGATAAAACAACATCATCACTTACTTGTTTAATTCCTACACCCTTTAATACTAATCACCTATACACTTGAAGGATCAATGTTTTGAGCACTTCATGGTAAAGGTTCGTATTATCACTTGAAGTGTGTGACCTTAAATTCAACCAGGATGATGGAGTTTAAAAATCATCAAATAAAAATATCAATTAAAGAAGTGATTA
Organism: Viscum album; assembly: GCA_963277665.1. Classification (NCBI taxonomy): domain Eukaryota; kingdom Viridiplantae; phylum Streptophyta; class Magnoliopsida; order Santalales; family Viscaceae; genus Viscum; species Viscum album. The sequence continues at coordinate 1,505,593,096 of OY728128.1, forward strand.
TACATTAATGGGGTGATAAATAACATCCAATCCAGACTCTTTCTAATCCATTGGATCAACCCATAAGTGGTTTAACCCTCCATTTATCCCATGTTTTCAATGGAAGCGGAAAGTATACTCATGAGGGAGGAAATGGAGAAGTAAAGAAAACAAAAAAAATAAAATGATCACTCTACCGTTGTGTGAATAATTTCACAAGATTTGGTGTGAATAAATTCACACCTTGAGGCAATGGTATCAAAGTGAGATATAGAACAACAGAATAAGAGGATAAGAAGAACTTTTATTAATAAATTAAAGTGAATTGAACAACTTACAAGTCAAAGACAAACTTGAGACAACAAAATCGCTGCATAACATTACGATTGAACAAAGCATTCAAGATTATTAAATATTCCAACACCACTTCCTTAAATAGGAATTTTTTAGCCCTTGGGTCGAGCCTCCAACAGTCCAAGTCTCCTCATTTAATTGTGGTATTCCATAGGTGGGTGGAAATTAAGGGAGAGTTGATTTTTTCCACCCTTGACCCGAGGTGGCAACCAACTTTCCTTCACCGAACAGAGGCACTTGGAAGACCTTCTAGATGGCCGAATCAGAGTGGGACATAAAAGAATAAAATGGATCCCCGGATTTCTTATAACCTTCTTTAAAATTTGGTCCCATTTGGAGTTGTGGATTCCGATATATGATCATATTAGTGGGATGTTTTCTGGGCCGCAGAATCTGGCCCAGAATTTTATCTCTTACTTAGGCCGCCTAAATGGACACCATGTAGGCCGAATTAGCATTTTATCCTGAAGAGAGCTTTGTTCGTATATATGTCTTCTATCATCCCACGAAAGTTGGGATTCATTGGGACTGTATGGTGGTCCCCACATTCGAATCAGTGGGATGGTATCCAATCTGCCTTCTCTAAAATTGCTTCCTTTCATCACAAAATATCCTCATATTCTTCCATGAATTCTCCATTGATCCCTGAATTAAACATGTTCATATTGAAGTGTAGATAAATTTCCAAAAAATATAAAATTAAAATATGGATAATTACATTCCTTAAAATCAGATGAATCATTGGGTACTTTAAATGATGTTAAAAAATGTACCACATAATAGTGCATTATAAGAAGGTATTACAATCATAATGTGGAATGATGTTCAAATTGTAAAATGCACTAAAATGGTGTTTATGAATAATAAATCACATGAATATTATATATATTAACAATTAATATTAGCCTCATTTAGTGGCTAATCACTTCCACTCCAGAGACTTCATTCTCTTCCTCATCTTCATCACCCAACAAAGGTTCTCGATAAGGTAATTCTAATGGTGGACTGGTAGGTCCATATGAAATGTTTTTATAGATTTCATCAATATCTGGGTCACTCCTATCATCTATAGGAGACCCCTATTATCTTGTAAGTTCAGGCTCAGTTTGTTCCTCATCATAATAAACAACGTATTCATCAGGTTTAAGGCCTAGATCATCTTGATCCCTTGGTCTGGTAGGATGATATATGGGATTAAAATACTTATATATTTTTTTTCATCTGGTGCCCAACATATATTCCATAGATTACAAAATATTTTCACTCTTTTATAGATGTCCTTGTGCAGGAAAAATCCACTATAGGTAGAAATCACTTCTTCTCCATCCTCCATACATCCTAGCTTCTTCGGAATTGCAAAAATCATCCTTGGGTAGTATAAACATGTTGCCTTCTTGGAGGGTTTGATCGTATCATAAATAATCACCATAAGGTACTTGAATAAATTTACTTTTACCCCAATATTAAACAAATAAATAAGGTAAACATCCTGATACTTCAAAGCAACAGAATCTCCCTTCCTTGGGAAGATTTGGTGTAGAATGAACTTGAAGAGAAGTCTAGCCTCTCCATATAATTATATAGTCATTGCTCTCCTTGACTCCTCATTACTAGTAAATTATTTCAAAGAATTTCCATATGAAAATAAATCCGAGGATGGTTGAATATTACCCTGGTAGTCAGCATATATCCCCTCATGAGGCATCCTTAAGCATTCATCTCATTCCTTTGATGAAAATGAAATTTTTTTACGTTCACCACAGACTTCATCTAAGCCTCCTTGGATCCTTCCAAATACACTTTCTAGTTTATATAGAAATCATTTAACAACTTTGGATAGAATAGTCTCTCATTGTTTTCAAATCAGTTGATCCACCCTAGAGATTCCAAAGCTCTCAACAAGAGAGACTTGATCGACAACAACCACTCTGCAGACACTTCTTTCTCTGAAGTCACTATGAGGAATCCCAACCCCGGATTCACAGAACCTATGGAACCTCTATATTACCCTTTATAACGCTTGGCCGATAAATATTCACTCAATCCTTCCATCATGCACTTTGTCCTTTCCATTCTGAAGGTTCAGGTTCGAAGGAAGTTGAAAGGTTGAAGGTTCAAAGATAGAGAAAGGGTAGTGAAGGGTTGAAGGGTAGAAGTAGTGTGGATAAAATTAATTTTATCATTTAGTGATTGTACTTAATAAAAACACAAAATATAATAATGGTAAAATAAAATAATGAAACTGTGTCATTTTATTTTAAAATAGACAGACAGACAGATTTAATAATAAGTCCCTATCAGTATCGGTTATAGTATAATGGTATTGGTCTCATTTGATCGGTATCACATGATTTTCATGTGATCAACTTCAACTAATCAGTTTTAATCATTAGTTTCACATGACTGGTTTCACTAATCAGTTTCACATGATCAGTTTCACTGATCAGTTTGACCTAATTGGTTTCACTAGTTGGTTTCTCACAATCGGTTTCACTGATCGGTTTCTCACGATCAGTTTCACTTATCGGTTTCTCATGACCAGTTTCACTAATTGGTTTCACCTGATCAGTTTCACTAATCAGTTTCTCACAATTGGTTTCACTGATTGGTTTCATAGTGATCATTGTCATAGACAAACATATTTTACTATGGGTATAAGGTCAGATAGGCTTTAGAGAGTTATCATTCCTAGTTCATGTCTGATGTATCGCATTCTCTCATAGTTTAAAGTTTTTGTAAAAATTTCAGCAATTTTATGCTTAGTCCCAATAAACTCAAGAGTTATATCACATTTTTGATAGTGATCTCTTAAAAAATGATGTCTTACATCAATATGTTTTTTTCTGGAATGAGAAATTGGATTCTAAGAAATTTTTATAGCACTTGTATTGTCACAATTTATGGGGATATGTCTAAATTGAAATCCAAAGTATAATAAAGTGTGTTTCGTCCAAAAAAAATTTCCCCAGTAACTACCAGTAGCAATGTACTCTACTTTAGTAGTTGATAAAGAAACTGAATTTTTCTTTTTACTATACCATGAAATTAGAGACTTTCCCAAAAAAGTGACATGTTACAGAGGTGCGTTTTCTATCTAACTTACATCCAAAAAATTTAGCATCAGAATAACTAACCATCCAAAAAGCTTGTCCTCTAGGGTAGAACAATCCTAAATTAGTTTTATATTTGAGGTATTTAAAAACTCTTTTTACAGCATTTAAATGTGACTCTTTTGGGTTTGGTTGAAATCTTGCACACATGTACACACTAAACATGATTTTTTTCCTACTATAAGTTAAGTAAAGAAAACTCTCAATCATTCTTTTGTAAGCAGTTTGATCAACAGATTTCTCATTTTCATCAGGATCCAACTTACATGTAGAACTAAAAGGAGTTTCACTACTATTAATGCCATCAAATCAATATCTTTTAAAAATATATTTAGTATATTTACTTTGATTTATAATAATATCTTCTTTGTTTTGAAATATTTTAAAACCAATAAAATATTTATGTTCACCCATCAAACTCATTTCAAACTCACTTTGCATAATTTTTGAAAAATCATTGCATAAATATTTTTTAGAAGAACCAAATATAATATCATCCACATATATTTGAGCTAAAAAAACTTCTTTAGAAATTATTTTTATAAATAAAGTAGGATCTGCAACTCCTTTTGTAAAACATTTAGAAATAAGAAAGTTTCTCAATCTGTCATACCAAGATCTTGGATCTTGTTTCAAACCATATAAATCTTTAGTTAATTTGAAAACATGATTTGGAAAATGTGGTTTTTTAAAACCTGGGGGTTGTTCAACAAAAAACTCTTGAATTATATAACCATTTAAGAATTCACTTTTGACATCCATTTGATAAAGTTTGAAATCAAAGTGTGCTACATAGGCAAGTAAGATTCTAATGGATACAAGACTAGCTATTGGTGCAAAGGTCTCCTCATAATAAATTCCTTCTTCTTGATTATATCCTTGTGCAATCAATCTAGCTTTGTTTCTACTTATATTTACAGCTTCATCTACTTTATTCCTAAACACCCACCTAGTTCCTATGGTCAAGGTATTTTTTGGTCTATCAACAAGCTTCTAGAATCTATTTTTCTCAAACTAATTAAGCTCTTCTTGCATAGTCATCACCCAAAATTCATCATTGATTGCATCATTGATATTTTTAGTTTCAAGTTGTGACAAGAATGCTTGATTTTAAACCTGATTTCTAAAAGAAGCTCTATTTTGCGTTCCTCTATCTAAATCTCCAACTATAGAATCTAAGGGATGGTTTTTAAGGGTTCTAGTTGGTCTTGTAAAAGTAGGTCTAGTTACTTCAGGTTCATTACTTGGTTCTGGTTCATTATGGGTAAAATTTAGAGAATTTACAAAACTAGAAGTTTTAACATATTCTTTTATAGGATAGTTAGAGGGTTTATCATTAATTTCAAGATTAGGCATATCCTCTTCAAGATTACCTAGTGAGGTTTTAGGTTCATGAGGATCAGTTTCATCAAAAATGACATGTACAGATTCTTCCACACATTTGGTTCTTTTATTAAAGACTCTATATACTTTTCTTGATGTTGAATATCTGAGGAATATTCCTTCATAACTTTTGGAGGAAAATTTATCTAGATTATATTTAGTGTTAAGAATATAAACTTTACATCAAAACACTTTAAAATAATTTACCTTGGTTTTCCAATTATTCCACAACTCATAAGGAGTTTTTTGGAGGATAGGTATGATTAAGACTCTATTTATTATGTAACAAGATGTATTAATAGATTCATCCCAAAAATAAATCAGTAGTTCATATTCATTGAGCATAGTTTAGGAAAAAAATTTAGTGTTTTATTTCTTCTTTCTACTACACCATTCTGTTGTGGTGTCCTAGGAGCAGAGAAGTTATTCTTATATCCATTTTTTGGGAAAAAAGATTCAAAGTATTGATTTTCAAATTCAAATCCATGGTCACTTCTTAAGGATTTAATTTTAAGTCCACTAAGATTTTCTACAGTCCTAGCATACTTGGTAAAGTAATATCAAGCTTCACTTTTGTGAGCTAAGAAAAAGGTCCCAGTATACCTAGAGAATTCATCTATAAAAACATAAAAATAGTGCTTCCCATTGAGACTTGAAACTCTAGATGGTCCAAACAATTCCATGTGAACCAACTCGAGAGGTTGATAAGTTGTAAATTCTTTCTTTGGTTTGAAATAGATTTTATATTCCTTTCCCTTTTGATAAGGATTTCACACCCTATTGTCTGGAAATTCCAATTTGGGTAGGTCTTTAACTAAACCTTTTATGGTTAATTTATTAAGGGAGTTTACATTACAATGTCCTAGTATTCTATTCCAGATCCAAGACTCTTTGTAAAAGTCACTTAGGTAGGAAACATTCTATGATGCAAGTGTGTCTAAGTTTATAGCATATACATTATCATTTCTAAGAGATGTAAATAATAAGTTATTCTTAGTATCAAAAACATGTAATGAATCATTTTTGAATTTGACATTAAATCAATTATCACATATTTGAGATATTATAAGAAATATATACTTTAATCCATCAACATAAAGTACTTTGTAAATTAAAATAGAGTTAGGGTTACCAATCTAGCCTATGTCGATGATTTTTCCTTTACCATTGTCACCAAATGTGACATGTCCTCCATCAATATTGATGAGATTCCTGAAGCTTGAGTAGTATCTTATCATGTGTCTTGAACATCCATTATCCAAGTAACAAATATTCCTATAGAAACTCTTTTTTCAATTTACCTACAAAATAATTCATCCAAGAAAATATTTTGGTACCCATATTTGTCTGGGTCTAGAAACATTATTAATAAAGGCTTTAAGAACCCGAAATTTCCTTATGGGTTTTATATATGTAGAATGTAAATTATTTGTAAAATAAACTTTGTTTGGTCCAGAAAAACTTGATGCAGTAAAAGATCTTTTAGAACTGGAACTTGTAGTAAAATTGTGATTTTTGGACAATGAAGCATGTTTTCCAGATTTAGTCATGAAATGTGTTTTAGATAAATTTATTTGTCCATGCTAATATCCAATACTAGAAGTTTACTTAGGAGATATTTTTTTACCAAGAATTTGAGTAAGAGTATTTTTCCCATTGGTAAACATTTCTAAATCCTTCTTTAATTTCTCATTAGACATTTTTAATTCATTTTTTTCCTTGAGTAATTGAGAATTATTATCTTTCTCAATATTAAGTTCACATTTAAAGTTTGTAGAAAGTAAATGATATTTCTTTAATGATTTATACTTATCCTTTAGTTCATTACAAGTTTCTCCTGGCATGTTATAGTATTAAAATAGTTAATCACTTATCATATTCTCAAACTCACTTTCATTTTCAGAATAATAAGAATTGTGTGTAGGAGAGTCTAAGGTTACCTCATATTTTTTTGTTATAAAACACATATTTGTCATGTCATCTTTCTCATCATGAGATGATGTTGATTCACTGGATCTATCCTTGAATGCACTCCAGGAGGCCTTTATTACTTTTTTATACTTCTTGTCTTTGTTTTTATACCTCTTTTTGTATTTTAACTTTAGATAGTCATCTTTGACATGTCCTCTCCTCTTGAATTTATAGAATAAATTATCCTATGATTTTTTAGGACTCTTCCCATCCTTTTTCCAATTTCCTTTTTTGTCATATTTTCCTTTAAAGTTTGGTCTCTTAAAGAACATTTTCTTTCTGTAAAATTTTCGGAATCTCCTGGCCAGCTGGGCCATTTCTACATCACTGTATGAAGTTAATTCCTCACAACTTGTTCTCTCAAAAGCAGCTTGAACTTTCTCTTTCTCTTTGATTTTGGAAGTGGTAGTCTTGAACGCTACAGATTTTATCTTTAGATCTTCCTCCTCTTGATTCACTTTTAGTTCCTCTTTATACATCATTAATTTTCCAATTAGTCATTTCTCTGTAATTTTATCAATGTCACATTATTCTCTTATGAATACTAATGTCCCTCGCAATATCTTTGGTAAGCATTGTAGAATCCTCATGATCAACTCCTTTATTGTTACATCTCTTCCTAAAGAAATCATGGTGTTCACAATTTCATTGAACCTGATATAAATATCAAAAAATAGGTTCATCAAGCTTCATTCTAAAATTATAATATTTAATAGTATAATTATTTAATCTCATCACTTTCACATTAGATGTCCCCTCATGGGAAATAGCTAAAGTGTCCCAAATATCATGAGCAGTTTTACTAGCAGATATGCGATTAAATTCTTAATCTCCTAGTGCATAGTATAGATAATTAATTGCTTTGAAGTTATCATTATATGGATTCTTGGTAGCTTCATCCCAAGTGTTTCTAGCTATTTCAGGGATTGAATATTTACTTTGAATGGTAGTCCAGATTTCAAATCCCATGCTTTATAAATGTATTTTCATTTTAAACTTCCACTGATCATAATTTGTTCCATTGAAAAAGGTGGTCTATTTCCTTTGAATCTATTGTCCATAATAAAAATTTTTAAAAGAATTAAAAGAGATAAAAATTTATAAATAATAAAAATTTTAAGATCTTTGAGATACAACTACAATCATAGTTGAAAAACTTTGAAAAATCTTTGAAAATTGAAAAATTCGTATGCACTCTAATACCAAATGTTGGTCAGAGTAGAGTAATCAAGAGTGGGTGAATTGAGTATTTATAAAGATTTATGTTAATAATTGGTTTTTGAAAATTTCCCCTAATTAAAAAATATAATCAAAGTCAGTTTTTAATGAATTAATAATATTCCTAAATGTTAAATTAATTTCTCAAGAGATTTTTTAGTTATCAGCTATACTAATCTAAATATTAATATAAATTTTGAAACTAATCTACTCATTCAAATATATTATAAACAATTGATAAACTAACTATAAAATTTTGACTTTTTTTGAATGAAATTTGTTATAAAACAGAAAAAAATAAAAATAAACATAGTGAAAATTAAAACAAGAGGTTCAGTCTCAAGTTGAGACTTAGTCCTCTCCACTTGGTGATCACCTACCACCAATAAGTTTAAATTAATAAAATAGTTTTATCTACACCCTGGATCAGGGTTCACAAAAGCACATAGGGCTGTCCAGGTCACACTTGACCTCTACCACAGTTCTTCATGGGAAAAACAACAAACAGGTCACACAAGACCTCTTTCATAGTTCTATGTGGGATATAAAAGGATAAATAGAGAGTGAGTTTGAGGAAATCAAGTATCCTCTAGATTTGCACAGGAGATAGTGTGTTTGTAACATATATATACACACACTTCTTAGAAGTGTAAATAAATGGAAACAGCCTAGATAAGGATGTATAGAAAGGTTTAGAATTATCTGTGTGTAGTGAAATGAAGCTCTGGACTCCTTTGATGAAGTGGAACTGAAGTTAAAGTCCTCTTTTGGAAGTTGACTCTAAAGAGAGTGTCGTAGTCTCTGTGGTATGGCTTCCAAGAGTGTGAAATGTTCAGCTTCTTATTAGTATGATGTTTAGGTCAGCTCAAGAGTTTTAGCTTGTCTTCTAGATCTCCCTGTATGTTCTTCCTTTTGATTTCTTGGGTTTTAAAGTATGCTCAATAATTGCAGGAGTTCTTCTGCACATTCTCACTTTCTTTTCACTACTAAATTTTTTTATTATTGTTTGAATGATCCAACCTATAATTCTTTTATACTTTTAGGTCCATCAGACACAATGATCTTTCCACATTCATGTACCTCATACTGTCCTCTAAATATCCTACAGACAGCATTAAATAACGTCAGATAAATTAATTTTTCTAAATATGACTGTTGGATATAAATTTAAATTAATAAAATAAAAATATTTTCTATGACTATCAATGATTCATAAGAACTGGTGAGTCAATAGCATCAGTATGTCATCATCGGTGACTATCTATATCGTTGAGTCATTTCCATCAGTATCGGTGACTCTGGGCATCGGTGAGTCATTTGTGTTATCGGTCTATTCGGGCATCGGTGGTTCTTCATTGGTGACTCATTTTGAACTATTAGTGTGTCTCTATTTAGTGACTCATTCATCAGTAAGTCCTTATAACTAACGGTCCATCGTCCATCGGTGAGTCTTCCAACAGTGATTCGCTTGAACTATCATTGTGACCGATCATCGGTGACTTATCCATCGGTGTGTCGTTTGTTTTATCGGTGAGTCTTGCATCAATGTCTTCTTCGATCAGTGAGTCCTCATTGGTGAGTCATCCAATGGTGACGCCTTTGAACTATCAGTGTCAGAGACTTTGAAAAACTGACAAAGTGTCTATCTTATACAGAATAGTATCAGATCAAGTGAAGTTCATAGTTACATGTAAATATACACTTTTAAATATATTTAAACATAAATATCCATAATTTATTGACTTATTTAGATATATTATACCATGTGAGATAATTTATTCATTTATAAATATATATTGATATGATTAAAATCACTTAAAACATAATATGTGAATTATTAGTATTTGTAAATTGGCATGATTTGTGATTATTAAAACAATTATCTCGCAAAGGTTCCAACACTATGGATTTCACCTTCTAGGATGGAGAACTTCATATTTCAGGATCCTAACAAATACTCTCATAGTTTGGGTGGAGGTTCTATTATCGAGTCATCTGTGTCCTCGGAATTTGAAATATCAATGATGTCGATGAAGACTTGGCGTTTCCCAATATTTCACCTCCTGTGGCGAGTGCCTGCCCTTTTACCATGAGACGATTATTTAGGGAAGGGTAACTCTTTGGCATGGGAAGGACCTCTATGTTGGTGGGCTTAAACACGTGTAAGACCTCTACATCGGTTGGTGGTTACATGGTTAGGACCTCCATACTAAGAATCGGGAGTATGGGCAGGACCTCCATACTGGTTGCTGGAAGAGAGGGACGAATCTCCACATTGGTTGGTGATAGAGAGGGAAGGGCCTCTACTCTAGTTTTTGATGGAATTGATAGGACCTCTATGATGATTCTTAAAATATTAGGGATGACCCCCACTTTGGTTGTTGATGAAGAAGGGAGGGCCTCCACTTTAAGTATCATCATTACGGGCTGGCCATAATGGGTGTTGGTGGTTCTTATAATTAAAAGGGTCAACCCAGCCTGCCTATGAGGTGGTTGGGGTCTCAATCCCAATCAGGAAAATATGGATCCCTATTCTCTTATCGTATGGATCTAGTGGGATGCGTCAGTGGTGGAAGGGGTCATTGGAGTCGTAGAATATGATGCCCCTTATCATGAATTTTCCTAAACCTTACCTTAATTTTGACATTGCGTGGTTTGGATAGGTTCTTGTAGAGAATGGGTGAATTCTACCTATTCTTCATCCTAGGGGATCGGTCATTTATGGATTTGATGTTTCCCGGTGGAATCCCTCATTGGTGGCACCTGGGCAATAGTCATGGTCGGGGTGATTCAAGCATCCCCCACCTCCTCAAAAAAGGGGATTGAATCATGGGATCACTCTGAAGAGAGAGTACCAAAGTAGTTTTCCATTATAATGGGGGTGGTTTCCTTTAGCACGGCCCTTGGGGTTGGTGGCATTAGTGAGGCGTTGATGCCTCCAGGTCTTGGCAGGCCATGTCTCTTGTGGTGATGACCCTCTCCTATTTGTACCAGAGTAAGAGGGAATTGATCAACCGTCGATAGATGATCTTTGAGGGTGATACAGGGTGTGGGAACCTGGTATCCATAGTTGTGGTTGAAATCATGGTGGGTTTGGAGTTGTGAAGGATTTATACATCCATATTTTTCATATCATGTTGCCTATGGGCATTGGGTTCTTGATTCCATGTTTTGTGAGTCCTATAAGGTATGTGGATTCAACCATTAGTACAGGTGCAAGGAAAATTATGTCCAATTCCCCAACTTCTTCTAATCTTCTGAATATGTAGAGGGATCCACACTGAAAATGTCACAGATGGAGGATGCCCAATTGAAAACTTCCCAAATTCTCTAGTGAGTTCCATGGTGGGCCATTCGTTTTCTTGGTGGGACCTGGCACTGGATGCTTGAATCTGGTGACGTGATAATCTATTTATTCCCTAAAGCTAATAACCCCCATGTTGAGGAGAATAGATTCATAGTGGGTCCATTATTTTTTTCCGATGCTTTTTTCAGGAACCACCTACTCGTTGACATGATGCATGTGTGTACTGGATGTTATAGATCTGCATTCCCACTTTCCAAAGGAATTCTTATTTCACTACTTTCATTAGTTATGTATACTCCTTGATCAGAACAGGATGATGGGATGTTGGTTCTTCCTTCCATGGATTCCTCCTTGGAGATCATTTTTTAGTTCGGGTCTCCCTCATTGATTTAATTCGTGTTCATGGAACTTATTCTCAGTTCCATATCTTTGTGGATAATGGTTAATTATGATTCTTCTACCTTATATGGAAGAAACCTTTAATCAAGAGATTATTTGCGTTGGGAATATTTGAGAATGTCTAGATGTTAGGCTCATTGGTCACCTGTAAATCTTTCTCTTAGGAGGGAATATCATATAAGGCATCTTAGGTGAAGATCATAAGGCATCACATGTCGATCATGAGGTAATTTATGCTAGTGGAATAAGTATTCTATGTATTTTTACCTCATTAGTCCCATAAATATATATGGGGTAAGTATTTTGGAAGTCTTCCAATGCTTTTACCTCGGGCATCCCATGTTTGTTGCATGGGGTTGGTGCTTTGGGTCGGGTCATAAGTTCTACGCCTTGTGAAGATGGATCAGAACTTCTGGATGAGATGGATCAAAGCATGAGTTTAACTTATTTTTGATATGGTCACAGGGTTAGTTTCTTGTGGGTATATGATGGATGGATCAAAATTCCACATGGAGGCAGACTTGAGAGGTGCGTCCCTTGGAGGGAAGATGTCACAACTTGATAGTCTACTAATGGATCAGAATACCACTTGAAGGGGATCCAGGATGGATGAATCATAACACCCTTTGAGGTGGTCTTGGGAGGTGTGTCCCTAAGAGGGAATATGTCACACATTAAATTTTTCCATTTTCAAGATTCCCCTTGAGGCAAACCCAGATTTATGGATCAGAACACCCCTGGAGGTGGATCTGGGAGGTGTGTCCCTATGAGGGAAGATGTAAAACTTGAAATTTTACCATTTTTGGGATTGAAACTTAGGGAGGTGTCCTTCATACCATGTTTAGAATATAGGGATAAAAACACACACAGTTCAATGTTGCGTTTTAAGGTCATGTGATAAGACCGATCCTTATAGTTTAACATCATGCAGTAAGGATGCTCGTGTTCTTAAAGGTGCATCAGCGATGGGTGGTGTGGGGATTATATATGCATGGAAGCTACCCTTCATAAGATTATTTCTCTTAGTTAATGGTGTGGGGATTATGAATTGAGATTCCTGAGGTAGGAAGTTCATCTCATGATGAGATAGATAGTGTGGGGATTATGTGTATAAGCTGATCAAGGAGGAACAATCATCTCATAGTGGGGGAGAGACAATGTGGGGATTATGCTTAGAATCTACATGAGGTACAATGATCATCTAATGGTGGGGGATAAGGTGGAATCCCATGATGATCGCACATTGGGAAACTTTTGTTCATCAAATAGGGTAAGGCTACAATTTTTTGTCATGTTATGGGGACATCGTCATTCAGTTTAAAGTCTTATAACTAAGATGTGGAACTAAGTATTTTTAAATAATGTTTCACGGACATGGGTGGAATCACTTATTACCCATTGTTCTTACGTGACCACCACCCGTGCACCTTTTGGCGGGCATGGAGTTGGAACTACCATGGAGGAGTGGTCAATCAGGAGGTCCATGTTAGAGTCCCCATGATCATAAGTAAAAGGAATTAGAGTACATGTTCTCAAAAGCATTAGGTAAGGTAACAGTTACACTAGAGGCCTAGGGGACGTCAAGTAGGGGACTATAAAATTGTTTCATGAAACTAGGTTGGGTTGTGCTCAATATTTTTTTGAGAAGGGTTCTCTAGCACAAGGGCATTCCATGGAGTTAGTAAGGCATTATTGTGTGCAAGAGTTGGGAGTTGCACACAAGATCAATGTTGCGCGTAGGAAGGTGCTTTGTGCACACCTGACTAGCCTTTCGGGTTGTTGCATGAGGATTACTCAATTGGTGGACAAGTCAGGTTTGGGCCCATGGGAGGTATTTCATATAAGTCTCTTTACCTTGAGTGTTCCATGTTGTGCGATGATGCAGAAGATGAGGTTTTGAGCACACATGAGCAACATTTTGTCTTTTGTAGGATCCCCCTAAGGGAGGGGTGAGATTATTATTATAGCCAAAATCTTCAACTATCGACGTGCAACCCATTGGGTGCACAAGTGGTCTTGCATGTGGTTCTCTCCTTTGGCATGGCGATCGGTCGCACAATTTTAGGGTATTACATTTCCTTTTTCACACAAAAGGAAGGTTTCAAAATGTATTACGCGCAAGGATTATGATTTCAACACAACAAGAAAATATTATGCACATAAATCTTGGATGTTTTTTCATCCTATGGAGAGTCCACATAACTATACGTCGCCTTTACCGTGTAAGTATGTTGTGTGTGGTATTACATCTTTGCGCACCCAAGTGGAAACTTGTGTGTACCTGGTCCACCGGTCCTGGAATGGTTCTTCGGGGTGGGGTGCATGCTTGGTTTACCCAAAACTAGTTATTCAAGGAATTTGATGATATTTCAGTGCCAAGAGTGATGGAATAAAAAATATTCTCACAATCCCTTTTCCATTCACATATGAAACATCCCTTTGAAGTCGAACCATTGTCTCTAAACTCTCAATCCCTATTCTTCCTTCAACCTTAAAACCTCCTTTATCCAAACCAAACTGGGTTCCTTGACTGGTATTTTGTAATGTTATTGAGTGGATGTATGTTTTTATTTCAATGCAATTAATGAAATGCTTCATTGTTTCTTTGTTTATCATTTGATTCTTAGTGATTGTTTTCATTTGATGTTATCTATATTTTTGTTTTATTTTATGAAACTCAATCTTACCATAATTCCATACGTATATTTTATCACTACATTTAAATAATTCATATCTCTAAAGTGATACATTAATATGTGTTTTATCTCTCTTAACCTTCTTTTTTGATGACACAAAATGGGGGGAAGTGTTCACTCTTAAAAAGGGGGAGAAATTTTCTACATTTTCTACATTTTATCATTTAACAAAAAGGGGGGAAGTATTTTAAAAATGGTAAAAGTCTCAACCATTCAAAGATACAATAAGTAACTATCTAATTGGGAGAAAAACTACATTTTTAAATGATATCATCTAACTTTTGTTAAACCTTTTTTTTCTAAATTTTTTATTTGATATCTTATAGAATATATAATGGGTTTTATGAGTTTTATAGGTTTTGTGATCATCAAAAAGGGGGATACTGTTGGACTAATAATGTTTTTTTAATATATACCTTGTACTTTAGGTTTTTATGATCTCAAATACCCATCATACTTTACTGGTGATCTTGTTATCTGATTGTTTTTATCAAATTTCATTTTATTCTTATGTTTTTGGCTGATAATTTCTTTAAATATGGATTCTTGATGTTTTTGGATGAAATCTACCTATATCTATAAAATCGTCTACATGACGGTTTTGGATACATGGTGTAAATGGCTCTGTCAATCAATCACCTACGTAAAGGAAATCACAACATCAAATTTCCTATGTTGGGGGATCGCCTATATAGAAATTTCCTACATCGATAAGATATCATATATGATAAATCACTAATGTGATCAATCAGTTGCATAAAATGGTTACGTAGAGTGATCGGATATATGAGAAATTTCCTACGTGATTGAATGGCTATGTAAATCAGCAACATGAATTAATCAGTTATGTGAATTTTCTGTGTAGTGAAATCAGCTACGTTGCTTCAATTGGTAATGTCAGTTTTAGTGAATCTTCTATATGAAGAAAATGGTTACATCATTTCAATAAACTACTTCAGATTCAGCTATGTGAATAAAATGCCTACGAGATTCAATTTGGTTATGTGAAACAAAATTAGCTAGGTGGTTTCAAATATGCAGTTCAGCTACATGGATTCAATTGTTTAAATTGGATACATCATTATGTAAGTTGGTATTTACTATGATTAATGCACTCGAGCGAAGTTTTCAATGCTATTGTACAATCCTTAAATGATTGATTTCCTCTTTAAGATAAAATAGAATATAATAAGAGCTAAGTACTGAGACAGAATACAAGGATGATATATTTTATTTGTCTCTAATGTTACTGAGGTATTTTAATAATAACTAAGTGTCACTAATCCCAATTTTTCTATAAATCATGTGCAATGAATTTAAATAATAATAATTTCATGTATTTTAATAGAAGTTTTTGAAAGTGCAGAATTATTCATGAGAAGTGAAGTGAACAAGAAAATACATAGAATTGTTTTTGAAAAGATTCAATAATGACACACTATTTTTATATGTAAACAAGGAAGAAGAAGTCATGACTTATTAGCTATATTTATTGATGATTATTACTGAGTTTAAAAGACTCTCCTTGAGCTTCTTATTTTTCAGATCATTTCTCTTGGAGATTTTTATTTTTCTATCACCAATATCTTACAATTGTTATCTGAAATCTATAAACACTTTTGGTTTTTATATTTTTTTCTAAAGTTTCACAATAAAATAACCTTTGAAGGATATTATTTTTAATCCTTTCTTGATCCCGGTTGAAATCTCTTGTACTTATACCAAGTGTCGATTGCTTTCACTCAGTCATGAAGTCCCTGGAAAATGAAATGGAAGTCCATGGAAAAAGGACTAGACGGGTAAAAATAATCACACTCATAGAGAAGAGTGGTTTGGGAGTGGATTAGGGGAATTTTAATCCTTGAAACATAATAAATCTCATTTTTTCTGTTTCTATTTATGATTTTATTTCCATTACATGATATATTAAATAATTAAATAGAAATTAGGCATAAACAAGAGAGGGTGGTTTTTATAAGTAATGAAAAATTTAAAGAACTCAATTCACACCCCCCCCCAATCACTCTTGAGTCTTAATACGATCATTCTCCAACAATAAGAGGTAAGGTGATTTTATTCACTTCTTTTTTAATATTATCTTTTTCCAAGGAAGAAGATGACTATTTCTATTGGTTTTATTTCAGGTGATCTATTTTTAGAATTTTATTTATGAATTGATTCTTAAAGATACATCTGTATATGTTTTGGGTTTTCTTCCACTACATATGGTCAAATGACGATTTTATGGAACCCATAAGTGGTATCAAAGAGAAAGATTCTTTGATAAATCAACATGTTTATTATTTTATGAAAAACACATTTTAAAAATAGTAAAACATGATATTTTAAGCTTGGAAATAAATATAAAAATTTCATATTTACTAATAAATAAATAAATATTCAATTATTTATGTCATTAGTATTTATAAAATGGTTTATAAAATGGGAATAAAATTTAATAATCTAGTCTTAATAAAAAAAATTATTAACCTTTTTCAAATATGAAAAGGTTCAAATTTATTACTCTTGTTTATGAAAATAAATAAAGTATTTGTTTTAATCAGAAGAATTAAATTATGAATTGAATTATATTATTTATAAATTTTTTATGAATAATTAAATAGATATTTTTAAATATTTATAAAAATTTACAAAAGTGTTTTATAAATTAGTTAAGTATAAAATGTTTATTGTAAATTGATAAATAATTTTCAAATATGTATGGTTTATAAAAGTTTATAAATCATAAAAATGGTATTTGGGGAATATTTTAGTTTATAAATGGTTTATAAATTAATTAATTATAAGTTGTTTATAATTAATTATATAAATATTTTTGAATAATTTATTAAAAATATTCAAATATATTACATGTTAATATTTAAAGTGCCTTTTGGAAAATTAAATGTCATGCTTTATGATATATAAATAAATGGTTTATTTAGAAATAATAAAAATTGATTTATAAAGTGTTTATAAATTACAACGTATATTATATTTAGATTATATAAAAATTTATATAACAGATATGGAATTATAAAATGTTTATAATTCATGAAATATCATATAAATACCATTTAATATAAAATATGAAGGGGTTCATATTGAAATGAATAAAAAATATTTATATTCTTACTAATTTATAAAAAATTATAATTATAATTATTAATGAATAGTTTATAAATGTCTCAAGTTTTGGAAAAATAAATAAATTGTTTATTAATTTGTTAAACTTCCTTGATATTCATGTTTAGTTTATAATTAATTAATGTGAAATTGTATAAATTAAACGGTATTTATTTGAATATTATTTAAGTCACATAAAAAATGTTTTTATGATTTATATAATCAAGGTTTAAATAATAATTTAGTATATAATATTTAGATTTTATAAAATGTTTACATAATAGTAATTGAATAATAGATTTTTTATAATTCATATATTTAAAATGGAAATGTAATATAATGATAAATATGAAATAGTTCATATTAAAAAGAATATAATGAGTTTATATTGAAAATTATGGAATGTCTATAATGTAAAAATCTAAAATTACAAAAGGGTTTATAATTTTAATTTTTTTATGAAATTTTTCATAAATGTTTTTCACATATTTAAATATTTTAATTATTCAATTATTTAAATATTATTCAATGTTTTATTCATAGCTATAAATTATTTATATTATGGATGATGGTATGCCAAAGTTTATATGATAAATTACTTCTAGGATAGAGCCTTGCATTACACGCTATGTATGATAATGAATTTAGTTTTTCATCTATCTTGACCTCAGTTTTTTTTTGAAGTTATGAACTTGAATTTAGTTTTTGAATATATTTTTTACATATAAAGTGTTAGATTTATCATGAATATAATTCCCTCTTGATTAAAGTCTCCCCAAGTAGAGGGAAATTGGTTTGGACCAATTACTTTCCTGGAGGATTTCCTTGGCTAGGAAAGTGAATGGGTCTAGCTATCTATCGGTCTGAACTTACTCTTGTAGAGTTTTTCAATCTCATATAACTCTATTATTTTATATGAATAATTCATGTACCTCATTCATATGATTAATTTTGATATTTATGAATATTTTTTATTTCTATTTTTTGGTAAGTAATAAAAACTCATGGGTTGTGTAAAGAGTTAAACATCAATATGGTTTGAACATATTGATTTGGTGTAGGGAATATGATTCTAGGATAAATTACTAGAAGAATGCATATATAAAAGGAAATAACATGTGATAAGATGGTGTGACCTTAAAATAAACCCCCTCAAATACTAAATGTGAGATTCATTTCAAAGAGACATACACTTATCAAGACCTTGATCATCCAACCAGGTATTGTCGAGATTAGAATGAGTACCCATGGATTATCTTGTGTAAGGAAAGAAATATTTAAGTAACTCTAGATTTTCATGTCAGGTATTGGAGAGATCAGTATGAGTATGCCTTGATTTTCCTTAGTTGTCTTATTCTTAGAATTTGCTTTTAGTTACACTGGTTGGTAAGCCCTAACAGTTAGGATACCATAGTAATAGAGTTCATTGAATCCATAATATGGATTTGCATAAAGAGTTATCATCTCAACTATACAATAATCACAACTGTTATGATTGGGATGATTCCATACTTAAACAATCATGACTTTATTATGTGATAACTAGTGTAAGTTATGGTGAAATATGGATCTTGGCTCACTAAATGGATATGATGTATGGGGTCATCAATTTTAGTGGGATAACTTTCATTTAAAGTCCTTGAGGAAGATATATAAGACATGATATTCATTTGATAAAAAGTTATATTTTAGATAAATGCATCCTCATCATTATACTGAACTTTATATTAATCTTTTAAATGAGAATCTTAAAGTAAGAAATTCCTAATATTGGTACCTTAAGAAAATTTCTTGAGAAAGTGAAATGTTCTATATGTTAGAACAGTTCCTTCTTATGTAACTTATAGTTTAAATTGTTTAAAAAGTGTATCTGGTTGCTTATAGAAGCATGGAATGATTCATTTAAGGTTTTAAAGGTATTTAATGTATAATTTACCTAAGTAATTATAGTCTCATAACTCATTATGATTGGGTATTTCCATGATATTCAATGAATTACCCCAAAAAAATATGAATTACATATGATGTGAGGAGCCTTGGGCCCTATTTATATAAGAGGATGGTGTCATATTCTATTGGGTGTGTTGAATTCTCCCTTCCACTCATACTATTTTTCATCATCTGAGAAGAAAGTGTTAGCACCCCTTTGGAATTTAGGTATTCTCATGATACGATCACAGATCCATTGGATGGTGTTCCCCCCTAAAAGGTAGGGTTCTTTTGTTCACTACTTTGTGATCTTAATCAAGTATTATCCTTTTCCAAGTAAGAATAAGATTGGTGTTGTTAACATTTTTTTCAGGTAATCTATTTTTACAATTTTATTTACATGTTGATTATTGAAGATGGATATGCCTTTGATTTCGGTTTTCTTCTACTACATATAGGCATATTATGATCATACGAAACCATCACGGTGAGGGTCTAAAGTGTTATTGTGGGGATACAATACCTTCATATATAAGTGAGGTAATAATAGAGGCACTTCAGAGGGCATGT
This sequence comes from Viscum album, assembly GCA_963277665.1. Lineage (NCBI taxonomy): Eukaryota > Viridiplantae > Streptophyta > Magnoliopsida > Santalales > Viscaceae > Viscum > Viscum album. The sequence goes on from OY728128.1 coordinate 1,505,613,138, forward strand.
GGCTCCCTGAATGTTTACGTGACATTGGATATTCATGTTTGTGAATGTGTATAATGATCCATAAACTTTATATTATTATTAATTCATATCATGAGCCATGTAATTTTATGTATTAATGAAAATCATGATTCCATACCTTATAAATGAAGTAGGGTATACTGAGTGTGTCTTGAGTGATATATAATTAATGAATAAGTTAAGAAAGGATTTGTCTCTTCACCTTTTTGAAAGTTAATATCTCTGTTTTTTGATAGAAATGGATCTGATGAACTAAAATTCCATGGTCATGGTGATTTATGGGTTCATTTCAAGAATTAAAATAAAAATTTATCAAGAATTTAGTTTTATAATACAAGTGTGAAGCCAAATTGAGGAGATATCGAGACAAATGAATTATATTGCACAGTGAGAAATCATATTTGGCCATCATCATTAAAACATATACTTCTTCTTCTATATGTTTCTTTACATGTTTTTAGATGCTGATATTAAACTTTAGGAGAACTCATGTAATTCCACTGAGGACGTTTCCTAGAGGGTCACACACTTATTATTTCCATTTATCTCAGTTAAATATTATTATTATAAAGAAATATTTATAAATCATTTATTGATCATAGATATTTAGTCATTATATGTGAGTTGAATATTAAATAAATATTTATTCACAAGACCATAAATATAATATATATATATATATATATTTAATTTTTTTTATCAAATAAATAATATTTATTATTTGAGGTTTGGTAAGTGTGGAGGAGGATCAAGTCCGGCTAGAATGATATATTAAATATCATTTAAAAAATTAGAAAAAAGATATTTGTTTTATCTATGAGTTTATTTCATGTTAAGTAAATATTATTATTATTATTATCACTTATAAATGGGGTTCACTGGTGATTAATAAAATAATAAAGGGTTTATATGTAATTATTTATTATATAACCTAGCTTGAAAAATAAATAATTATATCATTTCCCAGCATTAGACATTGTTGTTCACAACACATACCCTCTAGAGATTATCCCAAACCTAGAGAGGAAATTCTCTAGAACTCTCTCAAGATTGATGGAAATTCTTCCACCTTCCTTCATCCATACAATAATGAGAGAACAAAAATAAATCCTTCAACCTTGAAGGATTGAGTGATGATCAAATGGAGTGATAAAATATTATCATTGTTGACATGATAGCAGCCGGAGTACCATCAATGATGCTTCGAGATCATATGTGTAATGGACCCCACCTCAGTTCACTCTATAGTAAACATATCAGGGTGTTATATAGTCTCAAGCATGGCTTCCCGTATTCTAGAGGTTACTGATTAGTGATGAGGGTCTATGGAAATACCTTGGGGAGAATATACCCTCCCATCATAGTATAAATATTAATGTAAATCATAACAAAATCATTGTTGGAGTTGGTTCCCTAGGACCAACTACTTTTTACTTTAAATTTATTTTATATTTATATAATTGAATATTAATAAATTACTTATCGCATATTGATTACTCTTCTACATTACTCTAAATCCATTTTTGGTATGTAGGAACCAATTTAAATGGAAATAGAATGAGAAAAGGAAATGGAAGGGGAAATCAAATTGGAATAAAAATACATGTTTGGTATAGAAGGAAAAGTAAAGGGGATTATTATAAAAAATGTTGAAATGTAAAAAAATTAAAATTAATTTTATTCCCTGATTTCTCTTTTGAAAAAATGATCATGGTGGAGGAGGTAGAGTCGCAACCCTAATGGGGACACGATGATGAAAATGGGGAGTTAGAGGCATGACCTTGAAAACAATGTAATGGAGAAGGGAGTGCGGTGACAGTAATGAAAATGATAGGGTTGGGGAATGATGATGAAGAGGAAGTGATGGTGTATGGGGAGATAATGATGGGGGCGTATCAAAGATGAAAGTGGTAGGGTGTGCCAATAGGGTTGACAATGATGATGGGGGTGGGGAGTACGATGAAGATGGGGGTGAGAAGATGATGACAGTGTAAGGGATGAAAACAATAGGGATGATGGTGATGGGGGTGCAACGATAAATCCATGGGTCATGATGGTGGTGGTGGGGTTTGATGGTAGCATGGAGTGGTAGTAGTGGTGGGTCACAATGATGGGTATGATGCAATGGGGAGTCATGGTGGTGGTTGCAGGGCAGGATGATGGCGACAAGAGTGGTGAGGAGAAGGGTGGTGGTTGCAAGAGACAAATTTTTCAGATGAACGATGAAAGCATGATGGAACAGCGGTTCTACTCATTTTGGGAGGAACCTCAATTCTATTGTTTGATTGAATATAGGGTTCCATTTTTTGTGTACTAAACATAGAAATAATGCTTTCCATTTATTTTTTTGTTTCCCATTCACCAATTCCTGTGATAATGTACTAGAATATCTATTGCACCAATAATGTCATAGTGGTTCCCTACTATGATGATAACCTTGAACTGTTATGATGATATTATTAAATATTATTCTATGGTTGGATAATATTATATGATAGTACACATGATATTTTGATAGTCAAGTTCGAGTACACATAATCGAATGAGACTCCATCTTATGAAGTTTTCACTTGGTAATCTCTAGGATAAGATATTATGAGAACAGACCAATTGATAATAATTACACATGTTTGATCCTTATAATTTAATATTATTATTAATTCATGTCATGTATCATGCACTTAGATGTATTTTCATAAAATGTGATGAAATATTTTCATTGAGAAGTTGGGTATATTGGGTGTGTCTTCAATTATATGTTATTAATCAATAATTTGAGGAAAGTTTTTTCCCTTATATCTTAATGGAAGTAGATGCCTCATCCATTTGATCGAAATGGAGTCATCATATTAAATTCCATTGTCATGGTGTATTGAAAAGTTTATTTTAAGAATTCAAAGAAATGTATATCAAGTATATAGGTTGATGACGTGATTATGCAATCTTCTTGATGATATATCGAGACAAATGGATTATATTACACAGTGAGAATTTATATTTGGTTATCATTATTACAACATTAACTTATTTATCTTGAGTTCCTTTACGTGTTGAAAAATGTTGATATTATAATTTAGGATATATCTTCTAGTGAAAGTGGGGAAGATGCCTAGAGGGTCACACACTTAGTGTTTCCCATGATCTCGATTAAATATTACTAATATAATTAAAAGTTTGAATAAATATTACTCTCACTGATAAATAATATTTATTTTGGATTTATTGATCATTTATATTTATTCCCAAAGTAATCAATAATATTTATTATTTAAATATATATTTATTTAGTTACACAAATATTAAAATAAATATTTATTCACAATACTGCATATATTATAAATATTTATTTATTTATTGAATGAATAATATATTTATTATTCAAGGTTTAGTAAATTTCAAAGAATCTCTAGTTTCCAGTGACAAGAATGATATATGGGTTAAATATAATTAAATAAATATTAATTTATTTATTTAATAAAATTATATTTAAAAGTGTGATGGCTTGCACATTCCATGTAATATTAGTATTATTATTAGTATCAGTATGTGGAATATTTTCAGAAAAATATTAGATAAGGACCTCATGTGAAATTATTGATATTATAACCCTATATCTATATATTCCAATGATATATATAATTTTATAGGGTTAGCCAATTGTTGTGTGCATAATTATTCCTCTCCTTATAGATTTTCTCTTTAACGAAGAGCACTTTATAAATTTTCTCTCAAACTCAAGAGAGTTTTACCACCTCTTCCTACTCACTATTAATAATGAGTGACTAGATATATAATTATTAGAATCATATTACATTTAATGACATTTTTATATTCAATATGAATTTAAAGGATTTTTTTGTGATCATCACAAATGACACAAGATTATCAGTGTCTCTATGCTATCACCTAAAGTTCTGATGGTGACATTCCAAGATCAAAGGAGAATATGTGGATCACTACTAGAGGGATTATATTCTTGGATCCTCTTGGAGCAATGATGGTGTAACCCATACGATGATTTGAATGATCAACATCAACTTCAAAGAAAGAATTCCCAAGATTGAGGTAATATTTAATTGATTATATTAATTATAAATTCAAATGTTTTTCCCTAATATCAATTAATCATCATTTTTAATTCATTTATCTTGACATATATCATCATGTGCATCTCAAATTTTTCATTGATTATGACAAAATCTAATTTTTCCATGTGCCCAATAGGTGATTCTTCTATATCTGGAACCATAAAGTGGTTTCAAATTGGTAACATTAAATTTACAATTATTTATTAATCATTGGTCATTTTATGCATTTAAAGTTAGTTTTCATTTCAAGTTTATTCATTATTTAAATATGAATGTCAAGATATTTTCTTCTTCTTCTTATTCTTCTTCATTCTCAAAACATAAATAGATTTTAAAGAACCCCTCTAGGGGTGGAACATGGTTTTCAGAGATACATGACACATAACACCCATACATGATGGGAAATACCACATGATGGAGTGATCGTGTGGTCTAATAATGAAATAAATTAATTAATTAATTAATACTCATGTTGTATGTAATTAATTAATATACATTCTGTGTATAATTAATACACATGACATATTGTTCATGTAATTATTATATATGTAGTTTATTTATTTCATCAATGGACGTATTTTGTAATTAATACTAATTTTTTTTATTTAATACACATGATGTGGTGGTCGTGTATTTAATACATGCGTGATTTATTTAATACACATGATGCATTCTGAATTCCAAGCTTGTAACCCCATATGAAGTGATGGTTGTGTGGAAAAGAGATTATATGTGTAATTAATTCTCATGTGGTGTGTAATTAATACTCACACATTATATAATTAATACACATGAAGTGTATAATTAATTAATGTTGTGAAGTTGCCCAAACTGCAACCAGCGAAAGTTTATCCGCTAATAGATCACAAAGAAGAAACACATCACTAGTATGTCTTCATGAGAATTTTAGTGCATCGAAACTTGGAAGTATTTTTATACCCAAATCACCACACTAAATCCCACTCACACACATAAAAATAAAGGCAAACAATCCAATAAAAACAAGCACAAGAAAGAAGATTGGTATTACATTGCTCATATTTTCATTCTACATCCACAGGAGAACACTTCAAAAGATTTTATTTCACTGGAACTAAAAATATTATAACTTGTGACTTTTTACTCTTGTGGGTCATGAAAAATAAAATATTCACTCTAGAATTCGACAAATCAACAAAGTGGTCCCACCACCTTTAAATAGAGGGTCACACCCGATCAACTAGTTGGACTAACTTCCAATATTTTCATTCAACCATCCATTACACTGTGTAACTACTTATCTACTTTAGCATTACATGGTTTGATCACTAGTCATCAGAAATTAAAAAATATATCATATGCCTCACCCTTTTTCTACTGATCCAACTAAAGTATAATTCAAATGTAGACATTGTTTTCCTACCACTGATTCCTCTATCCAAATTTCTAGTAATTTAACTACTAATACATCTGTTAAACTGACTTCCTGCAGTGAAACTAGTCAATATCAACTTTTGGTGAACTGAATCACAAACTTCTGGCAAACTAAACTACTAAAGCCTTAAATAGACATCAAAATCTTAAAAATCTCCCACTTGAAGACTACTTCAAGTACCCCTAGAAATTATTCACTCCTTCCGGTCAAAGAATTGATCTCTATACTACATTCTTTCCATTCACCCCAGCCCCACTAAGGCACAGTGTTGCCTCATATTTTCATGAACCAAGCTAGGAGTCCACCTAACCCAATACCTGACCCATCCCATGGAATGGCTCTAAAGGCATTCTTGATCCCCATGGGTTGGAAACTAGTGCATGGGAATCAAAAATCACATTTTGGAATGTTTTTCCCCATAATTAACAACCATAAGCATCCCAAAAGAATATCCCATCAAAACATAAGCAATAACTATAACCAAAAAGGAATAAAATTATCACAAGTTAAACCGTTTACATCTTGAACCAAAAACCAAAATACCAAAATGGGGAGGGGAACCAACTAGACCACAAATATCCATGAAATAAGAGGGTGTTCACCCTCATTCTACCTCTACTAACACCTAAAATAAGTGAAACACTAGAAACCAGTCCACCCATCACCACCACAGAACATCTTGTCTTTATCTGGGTAAAACATAACAAGGTTTAAAAACACCCAAGGGTGTAAGTAGGTTGTAATCCAATTTCTAGTAGGATGCCACCAACAAAGATTTCAAACTATAACATTATAAAACAAATCAAAATTATAGTTTTTAAAGTAAAAAAAGGGAAGAAAATATTTTAAATGAAACATTCTTTAAAATTAAAAAGGAAAGTAAACATGTCAACAAGATGAACGATAATCATAGAATCACATGAGATTAGCACCATGGAAAATATATAAGGCACTAGGGTTAGTGGAATCATGGGATCCTTAAACCTCGATGATAATCACATACACACCAAAACCCAATGAATCATCATGAATGATCCACTAGAGGGGAATCACATCCTAAGGTCTAGTGGTATCAAATCATCATCATATGTTTAGTTAGTGTTATAGTGTCAATCCTGTTAGGGGAACCAGACCTCAGAACTACCTAACCCTCTAGAGTAAGAGACCTAGACTTCCCTACCTAGTTACCTAGGATTCCCTTATTCTCAATTTCATTCCCTTTGTCACATGAATCACCTCTTACACATACACACACATCTCCAACATTAGAAACACCCATGGAAATAAATTATTTTAATTTGGAAAACCATCATTTAACCTGTACACACACCAAAAACCTTTAAGAACACGATTCACATTAATCATACAATTTATATAACACATTTAGAAACCATATCTAGCATGCCAAAGATAATAAAACAATGTTAAATCATGGAACCACCTACCTTTCACTTAGAAACATATGGAAACTGAGTGAAAACTGCAAATACACCAAAGAGAGACCCTAAAAGGGAAAATTAACAATATAACCATCAAGATTAAATCCAAAGAACCAAGGCTCAACCCACTTTAGGGAAACTAAACCATTGGAGGAAGGATAACCCAAGAAATAAGGAAGATAATACCAATAAGAAAATGGAAACAAGAAGATTAGTGGATTACTTGCAAGCTTCTTGAAAAATCCACACCTAAAACACTAAGAATTTGAGGTCCAAGGGATCCAAGAGGGAGTATAAGCCATGAATATGGATTTGAATCTTGAATGGGGTGAATTAGGTGGATTTGGAGTTTGAATCAGTGAAGTTTAGTTTAGGAAATTCAACTTTTTTAAAGTTATGGTCAGCCTACATGGTTTGGACATGTCATTTTACAAATTATGCACCAACTATGTGGAACCTCTATCAATGGAGAAAAGAGTCCTCACTATTTTTTGGGGGGAACATGTCTGTGTGGTCGACCGTGCACCTCAAACTGGCCCACTGATCTGGGAACGTGGTTAGTTGCATGCCCATGTGGTAGGTTGTGCGGCCTGGATAGTGCCACTATCTAGGGTGTACAGTCTCCTCTAGGATGTTTCATGGTTTCTACTACCTATGCTCCAACTATACACTGCCTCTTTTCTGTCCAAAAATCTCAGTTTTTCACCGAAAACACTTGGGGAAACCAAGAGATAGAAATATAACCAAAAAAATAAAGAATGCCTCAAAATGAAACCACAGACATTCCAATTCTCCCTACCATGAAAAATTTATGCCCTCAGAAAGTCATTATGAAGTATGATCAGAGAGAAAAAATGGGTATTTCTCCTCTACCCAATATCTTCACTCCCATGTCTCATGTTCATCATTTTCGTGTTGCCAAAGAACCCAAACCAATGGTATGGACTTCCCCCAAAGTACTTTCTATTAGGAATTCACAATCTGTGTTGGTCTCTCAAACATAGAAAAATCAAACTCCAGCTAAAAATCCTTCCAATTCAGAACATGATATGGGTCCGGATTATACTTCTTTAATTATAATACATAGAACACATCATGGATCGATGTCAAATATGAGTAAAATTATAGTATGTATTCCAACTTACCAATTTTCTCAGTAACCTAAAAATTTCTACATACATCAGTGTTAGTTGTCCTTGATTACCCAGATGATGATGACCCAAATGAGAATACACATTCATATAACTCTCTATCACCCACTAAGAATTCCAAGGATCGACACTGCTGATCGGCATTTGAATTGGGGTGGATCTGCATTGTCAATAAACACTTCCTGATCAACCAAACTTTATCAGATGTCTTATTCACAAGGCTCAGTCCTATTATAGAAGTCTCATCAATTTCTATCTAGAACAAAGGCGGTCAACATGGATGACCATAAAGTTTATCAAAGGGATCCATTCTTATCGAGGATTGGTAACTGTTATTATAGGTGAATTCCACCAATACCATATGTCTATCCTATGAGACTCCAAATTCTAACACACATGCTCAAGGAATGTCTTCCATTGTCTAATTTTATTGCTTCATATTACCATCCATTTGAGAATGGTATATCGTACTAAGTTTGACTTGAAGCCCCATTTCCTTTTGAAGGCCTTCCTAGAACTGAGAAGTAAACTAGGGGTCCCTATCTAAAATGATAGTTGACATCACACCATTTTGCCTCACTATCTCCTAAATATATAACCAACCTAGCTCATTCACCTTGGTCAAGCCCTTGATTTTAATGAAATTAGATGATTTGGTTAGTAGGTCAAACAATTCCCAAATAATGTTCCTTTCCTAGGGAATACAAGGAAACCCAATGATATAATTCATGGAGACCTTGTCCCACTTTCAGGTATGAATCGGTAGGGGATGAAGAAAACGAGAGGGCTCCTAGTGCTCATCTTTAACCTACTGACAAGTATAACACCTAGATACAAAGTTATCTATATATTATCTCATATTTAGACACCAAAACAAGTAACGCACATCATAAAACATCTTTGTGGTCCCGGGATGAATGGACCACTAATACTAGTGGATATCTTGCATCATTTCCTTCCATAAAGACAATGACACCAAGAGATGGACCTTAATGTAGATATCTCCCTCAAGATACAATGACCGCTCACTGGAAACCTCCCCACTATTTGGAAACTACATAGAATACTGGCACAACTCATTTCCAGGATTTTATCCCCAAATCAGATCCAAAAGGATGGGTGTGAGCTGAACACTGACCAAGAACATTCCTCCACTCTATTATTTGGTTTCCAGATTCATATAGGTGAAAACCCCCATAAAAGTTCACTCATCACTGGAATCCTTTAGATCTTCCACAGAAAATTTCCTGCTCAAGTCATCTTCCACCACAATACCATTTCTTAGGTTATAGATAATATTGAAATCAAACCCACATAGGTACTCAACCCATAAGTGTTGCCTCAAGTTTAGATCCTTCTAGGAGAAAATGTAGGGAAAACTCTTATGATCCAAGTAAACTACAAACTTATCCTCGAAGAGGTAATGATGTCATGTCTTCAAGGCATGCATCAATATTTCTAATTCTAGGTCGTGGGTGGGGTAGTTATTTTCATGTGGTTAGAGTTGATAAGAACCATATGCCACCACGCAGTCATCCTATATCAACACACACCTAAGACCCATACCTGAGGTAACAAAGTAAACCACATATCCCTTTCCAGATTCTGGAAATATCAATATAGGTTTTGTGGTCAAATTCCACTAGAGATCCTCAAAAGAAGCCATGCATTCTGAGATCCACTCAAAATTTACCCCTTTTAAGTAATTTCATGTCATAGGTGAAGTGATCTGAGATAAGTCTCTAATAAACTGCTTGTAATACCCTATCAGGGACAGGAAGCTCCTAATTTCGAAGACATTCCATGGTTGATCCCATGACATCACCACTTCAATCTTCCTAGGATCCACTGAAAACTCATTCTCTAAAATCATATATACTAGAAAATTTACCTCCCTTATCTAGAAGGTACATTTGGAAATATTACCATAGATATGGTGATCCTGAAGAGTTCCTAGAACAATCCTCAAGTATTTATCATGCTTGTACTCAGTCTCAAAGTATACCAGGATGCCTTTCAAAAAAGGTACTGATGGAACACTCGGTTCATAATCTCTATAAATACCACTAGAGAATTTTTCAACCTAAAAATCATGACCAAATACTCAGATTAATTATACCTACTTCAAAATTATATCTTCAAAACATATTCCTCTCTGACTTTGACCTGGTGATACCTAGAATGAAATTCAAACTTGGAGAACCACCTTTCCCCCTTGATCTGGTTAAAAAATTCATCGATATAGGTAAAGGGATATTTATTATTGATCTTTACCTTATTCAGCATCTAGTAGTTGATACAAAACCATAGAGATCAATTATCCTTCTTCATAAATAGAACAGAGGTATCCCAAGGTGATATGCTCAGGAGAATGAATCCTTGGGATTTCAAATCTTATAGTTGTATCTTTAATTCTATAAACTATGTGGGGACCATATGATATGATGGAAGAGATATCGGTTGTGTTCCCAATGCCAATTAATGGTGAACTCCACATCCCACTCCATAGGTAAGCCTGAGAAATCATCTGAAAATTATTCTATAAAATTATCCACTATATGAGGTAATCCATCCTTATAAACTCTATCATCATCCTCCAACATGAGTGATGAGACATGAAAAATAAGATTGATCAACTATGGAAGTGGGGGTCCAACTCATCCTGAAAGAGGATCCCATTCACCTTGAAAGACTTGAGCACCTCCATCAGGTGAAAAAAACACACTCACTGGTGATAACAATCGATGTGTGCCTTGAAATGCATCATCCAATCCATATTGAGGATCACATCAAAGAGGTCCATTTCTAGAACCAGAAAATACCATTCCAAATCAACCCCTGACAGATAGAGGGCACATTATAGACACCTGAAACCCTCCTCCCTCTTCCTGCCAAGTAGCGGCACTAACCCCATAACATGTTGCATGAACTTGATTGGAAATTTCAACAAATTCATAAGACATGTAGAAATTAAGAAGTTAGAAGCACCCATATAAAATAAAGAAATAGTTATGGATGATGCATTAAAAATTGTACCTCATATCATTGTGGATCATACATATGATTCCATTGGTATTTGATCCATATCACGAAGGTGTCTCGTCTCTGCCTATGCCTAAGTATGACTACTGACCTACAGCTCTACCTTAAGGTGATTTTGACCAGAAGAATATCCAACCCTACTGCCATGACTTCCAAACTGATAACTCGTTGTACTAGATGGATCTAAATGGATTTAAATCCCCTTAGAGGTTAAGGAACCTACACCACCCTGATATGGGAGTGTCACTTTGAAATATTTCTTCAAGTTTCCCATAATCCCCCATCTATGGAAATTTATAGGTGAGGATTAACATGATAACAACATATTCCCCAATTTTGTGCACTTATAGTAAAATACTAACCCAACATCTAAATATACAGACGAATAAGGTCATGAAGGATGACCTAATCTACCACCTACCCTCTTCTCTTGTTAATCATGTTTCCTCTTCTTCTCAGTCGAACTACCACTTCCCTATCCCATTGTTAAAGTTGCTCTGGAAAAATAATATTTTCCACTCTGATCAATCTCTACCATCAGGGACCAATTTACCACCTCAGAAAACATATATAACTTAAACAATAATACTTGGGATTGGATATCTAGTCACAATCCCATTTTGAATTGTTGAGCCTTCATATTCTTGTTGGAAACTACCTTGGGTGGAAACTGAACCAACTCTGTAAAATGGATGGAATACTCCAACATGGTCTAATCCCCCTATTAGATATCTAGAAAATACCAGGTAATGTAGAATAAAAAGGTCTTAGGTAAATATTTCTCATTGAAGATGACCTTAAAGTTTTTGCAACCCAACTTCTCATTATTCGCAACCTGAACCATTGAGTCCCACTACCTAAAACTGGGGCCTTCTAATAAGAATGAATCACATTTCACTTTAACTGCCTTAGGAGTATCAAGAAACCCAAACATCCTTTCAATATTTTCAATCCAATCCTCAGACTATTGGGGATATGTGCTTCCCTTAAAGGAATGAGGCTTGTTCTTAAGGAACTCTTGAGCCTTTTCCTTTCCTATACCTAGTTAGGCCTCCCAAACTTGAGCAAGACCAGATCCCTCTCCCTAATCCAATGCTTGGACAACCTGAACCACTACTTCCATTAGTCCCTAATCAACCAGTGAGGTAGAAATATTTCCATCCTCTTTCCATGGTTACACAGGAAGTCTACAAGGAGGAATGATGCTACAAAAATCAACAAACACAAGGCAAACTATCAATACACCGTTTTGAAAATTTCCAACAAAAAAATTCAAACACTTCCATAAATCAAAAAAAAATGTAAAAAACATAATAAAAATCCAAACCAATTCACCCCCACTCAATTTTCATGCACAGTCTACAGCCTGTACATCATACTTGGAGGATAAGTCAAACTAAATCCCAAACATGCCATGGTAACCCAAGGCTTGTAACAAAGTGTGTTGATAAGACAACCCACTCATGACCAGAACCTCAAGACCCAAAATTCCTAACTATAGTCTATCAATATTTTCCTAAATATCATGATCCAAAGAAAGGGAAAAGACTTCTATGATACCACTTTTTCATTAATCAAGTCGGACTACCACCCAACCCGTCACCCAACTTGACCCAACCTGTGGCATGGCCTGAAGGGCATTCCCAATTCCCATAGACTAGAAAATAGTGCATGGGAATCAAACATAAAATTTGGGAATGATTCCACCCATAAGAAACAATCATAAGCTTCCCAAAAGAATATCCCATCACATCATAAGAAATAACCATAACAAAAAATGAATATAATTATCACAAGTTAAACTGTTTACATATTAAACCAAAAGAAAAAATACCAAAATGGGAAGGAGAACTAACTAGACCAAAAATATTCATGCAAAAATAGGTTCATCACTCTCATTCCACCTCCAAAAACACCTTCAAGAAGAGGAACATTGTAATCCATCCCTACCATCATCACTACGGAACATCCTACCTTTACCTGGGTCAAACATAACAAGTATAAAAACACCCAAGGGTGTATGTAGGGTGTGATCCAATTCCTAGTAGGATACCACCAAAATAGATTTCATGCTATAACATTGTAAGATAATTAAACATTCTAGTTTTTAAATTAAAAGGGAATAAAAAAATTTAAACAAAGAATGATTTAAAATTAAAAAGGAAAGTAAACACATCAACAAGATGAAAGAAAACCATAGCATAACATGAGATACGTACCACGAGAAATCCCAATGGAACAAGGGTTAGTGGTGTCCTAGGATCCTCATAACTCGGTGATAAGCACATACAAACCAAAACCTACAGCATCTCATGCACGATCCATTGGAGGGGAATCGCATCCCTAGGTATAGTGGTCTCCAATCATCATCATATGTTTAGTTAGTTTTATAGTTTCAAACCTTCTAGAGAAATCAGGCATCATCCTTTCCATACCCTCTAGCATACTAAACCTAGTCTACCCTACCTAGTTACCTAGGATTCACTCATTCTCAATTTCACTCCCTTTTTCACATAACCCACCTCTTACACACACACATATCTATATTGAATTGGTTGTGTGAGCCTAGTATGGTTGTGGTGATGATTATAGGTTGTTCACTTGAGATGTCAGCCTCTATTATGTGTAATGGGTGTGGGAAAATGGTAAATCCACATTATCATGGTGAGACAGTTTGGGTGGGATTCACAACCCATTGAGCCTTTTGATCATGTGATAAGTTATAGGAGGGATTAAATTCCATCTGACTTTATAGATTCTTTTGAAATTATAAGGATTCCTAGGATATGGCTTTTACGCCTATTCAATTGCCTAGGGTATCGAATAGGAATTGGTGGTTTCCTATTATGCTTGGAATTCCTAAGTTATTACCTAGGATTTGGATTTTATGCCTACATAGAATGACTAGGTTTGATAACCTAGGATTTGGCCTTAAAATCTATATGAAATTCATAGGATACATCCCAAGATTTGGTGGTTTCCTATAAGGAATATTCGGGTTCTTATCTAAGATTCAAATTGATACATATTAACAAGGTGGGAACTATTTCCCTCAATGAGATTATTATGTGGGCCGCTGATTAGCCAATGGAAGATGCTAATATTAATTTTTTATGTTATAATATTAATTTTATTCAAATTTCATAATCATTTTTAATAGTAGATTTTATAATTTTAACTTTCTTTCTTAACATGTTTGTAATTCCTTCTTAAAATTAACTATTACATGGTACATTTTTTAACACATCATAAAAAACTAAATGGTCTTGATTTTATTTTCATATTTTATTTAAATGTATCCCATAATATGAGGAACATTTTGTCCTTATGAATCTATTAACGATTCAGTTGGGAAGATGACCAAATTTTTCCTTGAACCAAGAACATTTTGGGCGAAGTTAACTGGATAGCTTCCCAATAAAATAACTATAGAGGCAAATATACAATCCCAATGATTATGAAATTTTAACTAGAGATATATTAAAGAAAATGGAGAATTTAATTAAATAGTATCTAGAGATAATTATGATTTTTTAATAGAGTTCCAAGTATCCCAAGTTGAAGATGAAATTCTGGAGCAAATTATGTGGTCTAGAAAAAAATCCCAACATTTTGATCATATATAGAAATAAAAATATCAAATTAGTCTCAAATTTTACATTATTTTAGGTTACATCCATATATTAAATTTATTCTTATATTGAATACCCAAATTTGGATATATAGAATCTATATTGGACATATCTGTCGGAGTCATGCAAGTTGGATACCATTTTAGGTCAAGGGTTGAAAATTATAAATTCCAAAAACTTTCCACCATCCTAATCCTACCATAGTAAAGTGGGAAGACTTTCACTATTGGAGGCTCGACCTAAGGCTTCCAAAATTCCTATTTAAGGTAGTAGTGGTGAAGAAGTTTTATGATTCTTGTGTTTTGTTTCATTGTAATTTTATGTTGTTACTTTCTATTTGAAACGTTATTCTTTTAATTTTAAGTTATTTTAATCACATTAGTCTCTTGATAAAACTTATTCTTATTCTCATTTTTTGTATTTTTATTAAAACATTGATATTTTCCATTAAGGTGTGAGTTTATTAACACATTTAAGAGAGAAATTCTTCACACAATGGTGGAGTATTCTTGGGGAATTTTTTCAATCAAACCATGAATGACTACCTCATACCTACATGTACCAATAAACCCTATTTCATTATTCAATATACCCAAGGATAATGTCACTATTTCTTCAAACCTCATGTCCTACCTTTCAACCTTCCATGGGATGGAGTCATAAATTCCATACCTTAATGTCAAAGATTTTAACAAAATTATTGAAACCATGTCCCCAAAACATTAAATTGATTTATCTAAGATGAGGCTCTTTCCTTTATCGCATAAGGAAAGAGAAAATAATTGGTTAAACAATCTGATACTTTCATCAATCCACTCCTCGGACCAATTAAAAGTAGAATTCTATAAAAAATACTTTCCCCATTATAAAACAATTGCACTTAAAAAGGTCATCCAAAGCATTTTTGAAAAAGAACGGGATTCATTTTATGAATCATGGGAAAGGTTAAAAGACACACTCAATATGGTACCTCACCATGGATTTTCAATCCCAGAACAAGTTTTAATATTCTATGAAGGATTTTCTCCAAGAAACAAACAATTCATTAACCTGATGTGTAATAGAAGCTTCAAAAAAAAGCCCCAAATGATGCTTATGGGTATCAAGAAGGGTTGGAAAAAAAACCAAACATGGGGAACATAAACTTACTATTAGAATCCACACAAATATTTTAGAATCAAAACTCTTGGGTAAGAATAAAGTCTTAGGGAAAAACTTCTTTCAGTCACTAGGAAGGTTAAGGAGATAGATCATAAGAATGTCCAAGAAATCAAAATTGTTGACCCTATTTGCACAATTTGTGAAAAACATGACCACAAGACCAAAAAATACCAAATAATACCATATATAAAGGATTTTATTTTAGGAGGAATACTAATGGTGGTAAATTCTATGAAATTTCAGAATCTATAGCACTAAAACACTTTCAATCCAATATATAATGATCATCCATGATTTTGTTGGAAAGATAACCAACAACCCAGTCAACCACCAGGACCAAACCCATACCATCCAAAAAATGTTCAAATTTATAACTAGTTCCAACCACAACCAATCCAATGCCAACATCCTCCTATCCAATACCAACAACCCATCTATCAACTCATTCAATAACCAAAGTATCCTCCTAGGATAAACCAATCAACACAGTCCCATTACCAAGTTGTCCCTATCTTAATCCTTGAATGGGTGTGTAAAAAAATAGATAAAATGAACTCATAAGTTTCATCAATTAAACATGAACTAGAAACCATTAAAACTGGAAAAGAACCCATGCCAAATCAGTCTTCCCCAGCCGTAAGGGGAGAATGCAGTTACACACAAACCTCTCATGAACAACTAAAAGAAGTGATTGTCTTAATAAGTGGTAAATCCATTGAAAACCCTAAAAAAACCATCCCAGAACCATTAAAAACTTTAATACCACATGAAATTTTTAAATAAACTCCCCTTGAATCTGAAAATTCTAATGAGAATGTGGAGTAACAAAAACCACACCAAACAATCAAAAAAACTGATCCCTTCCCTCAATGCATGAGAGTAAAATATAAAACTAAACTTTTTGAAACATTAAGGGAAATATTATCTTAGGTTAAGTTGAACATTACACTTCTTGATTAAATCCAAACCATACCTGCATACTCCAAGTACTTTAAGGACCTATGTACATTCAAAAGAAATTTATCACACAAAAACCATGTCCTTTTGGTTTCTAATATGATTATATCCATTCAAGGGATTATTCCTGCTAAGTTAAAAGACCCAGGATGTCCATACATTAATGTTGAGTTAGGAGAGAACAAGGTTTTCAAATCCCTTTGTGATCTAGGAAAAATTTTGAACCTTGTTCCATATTCCATGTATTATCAGTTAGGGATCGAGGAACTCCAACCCACATCTATCACTCTTAAACTTGTCGATCGTGGTGTTCGAGTTCCTAAGGGGATCTTAAAGGATGTTTTCATGAAAGTTGAAATTTTCATTTACCCTTAAAACTTCATTTCCCTTGACAATCACCAAATATTAAATCCTAGGGAGAAAACCCACATCGTCCTTGGTCATCCCTTCTTAGAAACAATCAAATCGTTGAAGGATTTCTAAGTCAATGTCAGTTTTATTTTCTTTTTTCATATGAAGTAAATTTTTCTCCTTGGATTGAGTCTATTTTAGAAGACTCCTTTTATGATTTTTAAAGATCACTAATAAATTATACCATTGGGGAAATTAAAAACATTGAGTCCATACAAATTCCTAACACTGATCTGGGAAATGTGGTGGATGAAACTTTTGTTCAAAAGGAACCAATTATTTAATGAAATTTGGAAAAAAAACTAATTTTGATACAAAGTCACATTCTTATTTTGAAGCTATTAGACAATATGATCTTTAATTTAAGGTCCTACCTTCATCACTCAAGTTTAATTCTTATGGGACAATCAAACCTTTATAGTTTTAATTTCTTCCTATATTTAAGATAATCAAGGGAGGATGCTTCTAGGTATCTTGGGAAAGCATTAACAAGAAATTGGATGGCCCCTTTCTGATATTTTTGGGACTATTCCAATCATTGGAACTCATAGTATTATTCTTTATTTTTACTCCAAACCATGTTTTCAACCTCATCGGAGACTCAATTTCAATTGGAGGGTTGTGGTCAGGAAAGAACATCTTAAGTTATTGAAAGCAGGTATCATCTACCCAATTTCTGAGAGTTCCCAATTAATGTTTTTAAAAATAAGGCTAAAACCTATGTGATCACCAATGAGGATGGTTATCTTCTCCCCACAAGGGTCAGCAGTGAATAGAGAGTGTGTATTGACTATAGGAAGTTAAAGCCATGCACCAAGAAAGACCATTTCCCCTTACCTTTCATTCATCAAGTCCTCGATAAAGTGGCTGGTCATTAGTTATATTATTTCCTAGATGGATACTTAGAGTAAAATCAAATTTATTCCTCCTTAGAGGGTCAAGGAAAAACAAAATTCCCCTTTCCATTCAGCACTTTTTCCTTCAATCGCATGCCATTTGGGTTATTTAATTCCCCTGGTACCTTCTAGTGGTGCATGATGGGAATCTTCTATGAAATGATGGGGGTTATTTAGAGGTAATTATGGATGACTTCTTCATATTTGTGGATACATTTCATGGATTCATTATAAATTTTGAAAGGGTTTTGTCTAGATGTGAGGATAAGAATCTCATCCAAAACTAGGAAGAATTCCATTTCATGGTAAAGTAAGGACTTGTTCTAGGATAGTTGGTCTCTATTAGAGGGATTGAAGTTGATAAATATAAGGTTGATATCATTATTCACCTTCCCTATCCAACAATTATCAAGAAATTGATGTCCTTATTAGGACATACTTGTTTCTATAGAAGGTTCATTATGAATTCCATCTCCATTTCCTGACCACTTTGTGCTCTTCTGGTGAAAGATGCTCCATTTCTATGGACATAAATCTATGAGTAATATTTCTCGACACTCAAGTAATCTCTTATATCTTCACATATCACAAAATATTCTAATTGGAATATTTTATTAGAAATCATGTGTGATGTGAGTGACTTTTTTGTAGGAGCTGTCTTAGGACAACATTGGGATAAAACTCCATGTGTCATTTCTTATGAAAGTAAATATTTAAATGATTCAAAAATAAACTACACCACTAATGATAAATTGTTTCTTGATTTTTTCTTTTCCTTATAAAAATTTAGGTCTTATCTCTTAGGGTCCCCCATAATTTTCTTCACCGGTCATTCGACTCCAAAATATCTTTTCCAAAAAACAATATTCCAAGGCTAGATTGATTAGGTGGGTTCTTCTTCTCCAAGAGTTTGAATTAACCATTATGGATAAAATGAGGTTTTAAAATGTTGAATTTTATTACCTCTCTATAATGGAATTCAAAGACAAATCGCATCACATTTCTTTGTCAGATTTATTTACCAATGAAAACATCTATTCTATGAGTTATTTCACATGGTATGATGACATAAAAACCACTTGGTTATGGGTATCATTTAAAAATTATTTGGGACCCAAGATTGTAACATCCCAAGTAAGTAAGGAACTATGTATTTTTATATCTATGTCAATTTATAAATTATATAGTGTTTTAGAGGCTTATAATGAGAATAAATCCAATCTTAAGAATTGAATTCTCTAATATTTTTAAAAGATTGTTTTACCGCCTTTTGATGCTGAACAATTTTTAAATCTATATTTTGACAATTTTATAAGCTCTATTTGTCAAAATAAATTTATTCTTTAGTATAGGGACATTAAAATTTACTTTTTATAAATTTTTGGTATTTTTCTGACAATGTTCATTTTTTTAATGAATAGTGAAAAATACTGCATTTTACTTCAAAACTGCTTTTTCCTCTAATTTAATTATATGGTTAGATTATCTTTTTAATTGGTTTTAAAGTGTAAATAGAATATATTTTTACCATTTAATCCAATTTTAGTCATTTTAATTAATTTCACTCTGAAATTGGATATAAACAATTGTCAAACTTTTGATAGATATTGTTTCTAAAAAACCCGCTATTTGTTTTGACAACAGGAATTATTTTTAAATTAATTACTACAATATCTGTGTTTGGAATTTGGTAAAATGGATTCCATATTTGTAATTATAAGGTAAAAATTATGTAATTAACACACTTTTGTTTTTGGACATTATGAATAGTAACAAAGGTAATTATCTTTAATTATCGTGATTAATTAGTAATCTCGTAGTTAAGGGTAATAAAATAATATCATAATAATAAAAAATGACCCAAACATGTATCCTAATGCTACTAGTTGTGTCATTTCAGACCATGGGATTCCTTGTACCAAACTTTGGGACCCCATGGAATCACTTTTGTGTGATAGTGACATTTTATCATTTTATTTTTAAAGAAAGGAGAATATCACAAAAGTATGTAAAATCTAAGTAAAACAATTTTAATTTTGTCTACATAAATGATCTCTTAGACTATAAATATTCATTGTAAATATAACAATATTTCCTAAATCATAGTATTTTTTTATAATTTTTAGACATTAAATAAATTAAATTTTTTATGACACCATGATGATGCAGCGATTACCTCATTAATGAACAATTTAAATAAAATGAAAAGATAATGTAAAATATAAGAATTACACTTGTTAGAGACCTATTGGATGGGTGGTTTTCGAACACTTATCACCTTATCCTCTAAATATATAATTGTGGGACCTTTAAAATCCGATACTCATTATATAATAAAGTAACATTTCTTGACTTTCCAAGAGTGCCCCTCTTCCCTTTTATAAATGGCCCCCACCTCTACCACCTTACCCACACCTCTTAAGCCATTGGCTTGGCCAATCTCTACTCATTTTATCAAACCATGGGGAGTAACCCGATTTAAAGGTAATGCCTTCACTTGTGTTATTTTGTTTTATTTTGCTTCTCCAACCCCCTAAACTCTTTTTATTCTTTTCTTTTGTAACAAAAATAGTATCTCCAATATACTAGGTTGTTTTTATGAGAAGTATTTTATTTACACTTACACACACCTCCTTATAATGGTTAAAGAACATACTGTTTCTGTGGATGGTGAATTTCTGCCTCACGAAACGATGATTGTTCAATATTCTTTTAACACCTTTCATGGTGGCCATTAAGATGTAACTATATTTATATATGATATATATTATGTCTATTTTTTCCTTATGATTCTGTATTTTTCATTTATGGCATACCTTATGGTTTCCATTATGGATAAACACGATATCTTCATTTTAGGAAGTGCAGACTACCGCCCCCTCAAAGTGATTTGATTCGTTAATGCCATATGTGGGACGTATAAAGGATGGAGTTAATGATATTATATATTATATCATACTGGAATTATAATATACCTTTATATCATTATGATTTCACTCCATTAAATATGAAATAGAAATGAAAGTAGTGTTCATGCGTACGTACGGCTTACCGTCTCCATGAACGGTGCATTTCATTTCTTACCTCTAAATGTTATGTAATATTATAAATGAATGTATATACTGGATATATATTATATATATTATATATACATCATGAATATAATTCTGGATATAATGGATATTTTACCACATGAACAACTTGTAATTATAAGAAGTTTATTTTTGGCTCAAGTACCAAAGATCGACAAAACGACCGTTATTAACTTAAATAATTACATAGTGTTCATAACATGGTAATAAGTGATATAAAAGGAATAATGAACTTGAAAAAGGTTCTTAAGCAAGTAGAAATTAACTCTAGTTTATTATTCAGGAGATTAAGGAACGATCGAGTCAAGTCGGACACGAGGTATGGGACTTCGTCTCAATCTCCTTTCATTGAGGCATATTTTGTTTTATACACAACTTTATTTTATACGGTGTATAAACCCCTTTGACTTTTACTTTTATTCAAAAGGAATATTTTTTATATGAAGCATTTTACTAAATGAAAAAAGGGAATGTTTTTGTCGTACGTATGCGGTGACAACGACTTCTCTACTGTCGTGACCATTATTTGAGTTTCGGCTTCCTCTACAATCCATAACTTTTTTTAAATGAAAAATAAATACCATGTTTTAATTTTCTTATATTTTGGTATTGAAAATGGTTTTTATAATGTTTTGATTGTATCAATGTGTTGTATTGATATCTTGTGACTGAAATGTAGAGATGTTATGTTTCCTTTATGCATGTTTTATGTGATACGATTATGTTATGGTTCTTGGGAATTGTTATGAAGACAAGTGGTTCTGTGATAAACTAAGGGCGGGTGAGCCTATGATAGCTCTTTAATGCATTGGGTAATGCGAAGGGGTTAAAATCTAAGGTTTCTCCGAAGAGATTTAGGGAATATACTGTTATGGGTATTCCAAACGTAACCATGAGGGTTACTCCCTACGTAAGAATGTTATGAATTCCTCAAGTTACCTTTATGTATTATGTTTTCTATGATTTATTCATAAATAATATGATTTCATGAGGTATGTTAAAGTTCTTATGTTTATGAGTAAAGTATGTTTTCAATGATTATTATGTATACATGGACTAAGGTTTTCTTTCTGTATTTTTATATCCCTTACTGAGCTTTTTATGCTCATCCCAAGTTTTTGAAATGTTTTTCACAGGTCAAGGGAAAAGTACATGATGTGATGATAGTGTCGAGGAAGTGTCACGAAATAATCCATGTTTCATTTTAAATATGTCTCCTTTGATGGGAAAAATTAATACTATCTTTTATGTAACCACCTTGTTGAAATGTGGAATGTAATGCATTATTTATGATCTAATTCTCTAAAACTCTAAACCTGAAAAGATCCTCAATTTGTATTCTTGTAATAACTCAAGATTAAGTAATGTTTAAGCCTGGGGCCTTATAAATATAATAGAAAATTACTTTCTCTTGTCAAACATTATGGGTTTGGTGATCCATATCTCTTCAAGTTATATCCTAATCAAATTATTAGAAAATGTGTTCCCGAGTCTAATCAAGAGCCCATTCTAAAATTCTGTCATGGAGAAGCATGTGAAGGAAACTTTTCCACAAATAAATCCACTACAAAGGTCCTCCAAAGTAGTTTATACTGGCCTAACCTCACCAAGTATTCCTAAAAATTCTTTCAAAGTTTTCCTCGGTGTCAACAACTAGGATCCATAACCAAAAAGAATCAAATACCCCTTACTCCCAAACTGGTCATCAAAATATTTGATTGTTGGGGAATTGATTTCATGGGAACCTTTGAAAACTATAAAGGATGTATCTATATCCTATTAGGTTTTTATTATCTTTTAATATGGTTTGATTACAATACCAAAAATTCTAATGACCATCATGTTGTAATCTAATTCTTTAAATATCACATATTTTCATGATTTGGAATTCCTAGGGCTATCATCAGTGATTACGGAACCTATTTCTACAAATATACCTTCTTAGAACTCTTGTCTAAGTATGGTATTTATAAAAAAGTTTTTAATACCTACCATACTCAAACCAATGGTCAATTTGAGTTTTAAAATAGAGAAATTAAGGAAGTTATTGAAAAAAAAATTCAATCCCTCTAGGAAATATTGGTCTGAGAAACTCTTGGATTCACTTTGTCCATATCTTGCTGCATTCAAAACCAACCTAGGAATGTCACCATATAGTTTTTTTTATGGATAATCATTTCATTGACCTATTTAAATTGAACATAAGGCCTTTTGGGAAATCAAAAAATAACTTTGACATTTCATTGGATAAAACAAAGAGGAAATTAGATTTTATTGAAGTTGAGAAACTTAGGATGGTGGCTTATAAAAATTCAAGGATCAATAAATCTAGATTTAAAGCCTAAAAATCTTAGAATCTCAATTTTAAACAATTTCAAAGTGGTAAAATTCATTCTCTTTTATAGTTTCAAACTTCATTTACACTCAGGAAAGTAAAGTTCTAGATGGTCAGGTCCTTACATAGTGCATCATGTGTACCCTCATGGGGAAGTATAGATTCAGGATCCCACTATTGGAAATGTATTCAAATTCAATGTTCATAGGTTAAAACCATTCATTGAATCATTCAATAAAAAGAAACAGAGGAGGAGTTAAATGATCAAGCCTATGAACCATAAAAAAGTTGATAGATTTTGGGTCTATGTTGGGCTAACGACGTTAAACAAAGTGATTTCTGGGATACAACCCAGCTTTAACCTGTAAATTGACTCAGTTTTTGGTATTCCAAAATAATAAAGTGTGTTTTTTATAATTTCCTTTTATATTTTTTTTGTTTTTAGTTAATGTAACCTAAAGGGGTTTCCATTTTGTTCTAATTGTGTTGTTGTTTAAGATTCAGGGGCTGCTGAGATTGATGTTTTTTTAGGAAAATCACAATTCTTTTAGGTGTAAAAAAACACACTGACATCTTTTATGAGGTTTTTGAGTGTGATATGAAGATAAAATGAGTAATTAGGAGCATCATGAACTTCAACTTCAACCACCGGGTGCCTTTGTTTAATGTTTCTTATTTCAATTTACTTTTAGAAATCTTATTCCCTGCTTCTCCCCCTTCTAAATTTTTAATTATTTAAACACTAGGGATAGTGATATTCTAATTTGGGGGCACAAAATTAAAAAAATGTTTTTGTGTGCATAAAAAAATGAATAAAAAATGTGCGTTAATTGAAGGAAAATTTTCTTTAACCTTGAACATGACAATACACATTGCAAAATTTAAAACTGAATATCAAATACATTTTCATTCCTTAATTCTAATTTTAATCCATGTTTAAGTTATTGAGAATAAAAATTAGAAATTGTGGTTGTCTAATGTTATTTTTCACCATTTATATTTTCATCCATTTAATAAAAAAATCGCAATTCACGTCCTTCAGATTTTGGGGTATTAGATTAATTTCTTGGGATCCCATAATATATGGAATAGGTTTGGTGATCATTTTAATTTTAACATGAGTATTTTAAAAAAATAGTAATAAATTTTTACGTAGAGAAATTGAATGACATAATGTGTGGATTTTGGTACTTGGGGATCGTTACTCCATAGTTATCTAGCCTAAAGTTGGGGATTTTATCTCTATTTTTGGTAATTTGAATTTATTATTTCTTGATTTAACTCAATATGATACCTGAGTATGTGATATTTATTTGGTTCCCTAAGTTCTTTGAGCCTAAGAGTCATAAGTAAAGTCTCACTATAAGGGTTGACAAGATTGAGTGGAATTTTAATTACCATGGAAATTTTTAAAACAAAAAACAAAAAAAAAACAAAAACAAAAAAAATGAACACTCATCTTAGTATTAAAATTTTATTCCACTTAGTCCTTCCAGATTTTATCCCTTGAATAAAAATGAACCCCCATGTCTATTGTGACACACAACACATCATCATGCTTAATTGAAATTGGATTAAATGTGGTGATGAATTTGAATAAATTAATGGGATTGGGATTGATATATGATTGTGAACCTATCTTGTGTTAAAATATTTTGATGGGTTTCATAATTTTTTGATATGAGGCCCTTTGTTGAGCACTGTATATTAAAAAAAATTGGAAAAGGAAATTGTAATTTCATATTGTTGGGATACATTTTACTCAGGACTATAAAAACTCAAGTTTGTGGTGTGATTAGCTACTGAAAGAGGCTAATATTAATATTTTATATTATAATATTCATGTTATTAAATGTTCATAAACATTTTTACTATTTCATTTTACAATTTTAACTTATTTTCTTAACATGTTTGTAATTTATTCTTAAAATGCACTACTACATGGTACATTTTTGAAAACCATCTAAAATACAAAATAGTATTGATTTTATTTTCATATTTTATTTCCATGTATTCTAGGATATGAATAACATTTTATCCTTCTATTTCTATTAAATATTCAATTTGGAAGATGACCAAAGTGGGCCTTGAACCAAGATCATTCTGGGAAAAGTGAACTAGAAAGCAGCCCAATAAAATGTATGTAGATGTCGAGATCCAAGACCAATGATTCTAAAATTTTCACTAAAAATAGATTAAATCATGTGAAAAATTTAATTAAATGGTGTAAAGAGCTAATTATTATGTTTGAATGAATTTCTAGGTGGCCCAAGTTGAAGATGAAATTCTAGGCCAGATTCTGTGGCCAAAAAAACAGCCCACCATTTCGATCATATCTCAAAAAAATACCATTGGGATAAAATTTTATAATATGTTAGGAGACATATAGGGATTTAATTTATTATTCTATGTACCTCCAAAATTAATCCATATAGAATATCTTTTGGAAACATCTGTTAAAGGCATGCAATTTGGTTGTCATTTCTGGATAAGGGTGGAAAATTTAACATTCTACAAACTTTCCACCACCCTAGGCCCACCATAAAAAAGTTGGAAGACTTTCACTATTGGAATATAAACCGAAGGATTAAAAATTTCCAATTTAATGTAATTGTGTTGAAGGAGTTATAGGATTATTCTTTTTTGTTTTATTGTAATGTTATGCTACCTATTTGTATTTGTAACATTCTTCTTTCAATTATAAGTTATTTGAATAACCTTGGTCTCTTAATAAAACTTATTATTCTTCTAATTTTATGTTATTTTAATTAAAACTATTATACTATTTCATTAAGGTTTTAATTTATTCACACAGCAAAGAGATAAATCCTCCACACAATGGTGTAGTGTTCATTATTTTGTTGTTTTTACTTCTTCAATACCTCCTTCATGAGTCTACTTCCTTCCTCCATTGAGAGCATGGAATAAATAGAGGGCTAACCGTCTTAGGGGTTAATCCAAGGGAGTATTAAGTGGTTGTATTGGATGTTATTTTTTACTCTATAAATATTAATATTTTATTTTATTTAAATTTTTCATTTAATGATTTTCTTCTTCCTCTTCCTTATTAAATTTTATCATCCCACCTTTATGTGATAATAAGATACTTTACCATAGAGTTCTCATGAAAATTATACTCAAAGTGTATGGGTGATTAGAATATTTTTGTAAAGTTTTTTAACCAGTAATTTATGAGGTTAGTTTGAATTCATTGGATTAATCCTTCTCAAGTTAATGAAATTGAAATAATTTAGAACGAAATTCATCCAATCAACCCTTTTCAATATCCTAGGATAAACCCATTATCATAATTTGAATTCACATAGGTCTCCTAGTTCTCATTTAAAACTATCTAAAATCAACCCAATGTTGTCCAATTCAAATCCAAAAACAATCCATATAATATACGTGTATGTAGGTTTCTTCTTAGGTCTATGAGGATTTGACAACCCAAGTTACACTATAAGAGACCAATTCAACCCTAAAAACTTGAGTACATTTGGGAGAGATGGTATTTTGGTGTCATTTTTTGGGATACAAGTAAGTAATTTAGACACTCATTATATTCTAACCTATTTCTTTTTTCTCACCCTAATTTCTCTTATCTTTTCCCCTTTCTTTTTTCACTTTTCTTAGCTTATTCCCACCTATACACGTGACCAGTCAAATCGTCTAGTTAGGGTGGATAGTCCTAGGTTTGGGGGTCAATTACACATAGGGGTATCTTTCCATTAGATCCTAATATTATTAATACTCTGGATTCAAAAATTTATCACATTCCAATAGAGGGTCTTCAAATAAAAAAACTCCTAAATCCAGGTGGGAACCAAAATGGAAATCCAAATAAGGCAACCCCAAACTTGTGGAATGTTTCCAATCAAACTATGAATGACTAACTCAAACCTACCTAGACCAATAAAAACTCTTGAATTAGGACTTATTTACAAGTATAATCCCACTATATTTTCAAAACACATGTCTTAAACTACCTTCTAACCTTCCATGGGATGGAGTCAGAAATTTCATACCTTCATGTCAAAGAGTTCAATGACATTGTTGAAAAACATTCCCCACCACATCAACTTGAGTCAGCTAAGATGAGGATATTTCCTTTATCATAAAGGATATATCTAATAATTGGTTAAAAATATGAGACCTCCAATAATCCACTCTTGGTACCAATTATAAAGATAATTCTACAAAAAATACTTCCCCAATCAAAAAAAATCACTTAAAAAGAGCATCCAAAACTTTTTCCAAAAAAAGGGGATTCATTTTATAAAACATGGGAAATTTTCAAAGACACACTCAATATGGTTCCTCACCATGTATTTTCAATCCCATAATAATTTTTAATCTTCTACTGAGGGTTGGTTCGAGGAAACAAATAATACATTAACCTGATGTGTAATGAAACCTTTAAAAAAATCCACAAATAATGATTATGAGTATCTAGAAGGATTGGACAAACAAAACCAAACATGTGTAACGTAACCTTATTATGATAATCCAACCAAATTTGGTGTAATTATCATTCTTAGGGAAGAATTAAGTCCTGGGGAAAAACTTGTTTCACTCATTAGGAAGGTTGAGGAGATCGATCTTAGGAAGGTCCAAGAAATCCAAATTGTTTACCCTATTTGCACAATTTGTGACAAACATGACCACAAGACCAACAACTACCCAACCATACCTTCCATAAAGGATTTTCTTTTAGGAGGATCTCCAATAGAGGTTAATTCTATAAACTTTCAGAAGCCATAGTACCAAAACACTTTTAATCCAAGGTACAATAACCATCCAGGATTTCATTGGAAAGATAACCAACAACCCAATCGGCCAAAAAAACCTTACCCTCCAAAAAAAATTCAAAACCATAATCATTTCCAACCTCAACCAGTCTAATACCAACATCTTCCTATCCAATACCAACAACCCATCCAGCAACCTATTTAACAACCAATCCAACAACCAAAGTATCCTCTTGGGATAAACCAACCAACACAATCCATTTTCCAATTTTCCCTCTCCCAATCCTTGAATAGTTTTGTAAACAAATAGAGAAAATGAACTTAGAAGTCTTATCACATAAACATGAACTAAAAACCATTAAAACTATAAAAGCACCCATGCCGAATCAAGCTTCCCCAACCATGAGGGAAGAATCCAGTTACATAAAAACCTACCATGAACAACTAAAATAAGTGACTATATTAAGTAGGAAATCCATTGAAAAACATAAACAAACCATTCTAGAACCATTAAAATATTCAATACCACATGAAAATGTTGAAGAACCACCATCCAAATCTGAAAAATACAATGAGAATGTGAAGGAACCACAACCACACCAAAAAATCAAACAACCTACTCCCTTAAGTCAATGCATAAGAAGAAAATATTGAACTGAAATGAATAAAACGTTAATGGAAATATTCTATTAGGATAATTTGAAAATTAACCTTCTATATTCAATCCAAACCATACTTGCATACTCCAAGTACTTTAAGGACCCATGTACATTCAAAAGAATTTTTTCACACAAAAACAAATTTATTTTCACTGCTAATGTGTGTACCACCATTCAAGGGACCATTCTTCCTAGGTTGAAAGGCCTAGGATTTCCATACATCAACATTGATTTAGGAGAGAACAAGGTTATCAAATCCCTTTGTGATATAAGAGATAGTGTGAAACTTATTCCATATTCAATTTATTTTCAGTTAGGGATTGAGGAACTCCAACCCACATCAATGACTCTTAAACTTGTTGATCATAGTGTTTGAGTTACTAAGGGAATATTAAAGGTTTTTTGGTGAAAGTTGAAATTTTCATTTACCCTACCAACTTTATTTTCATTAATAATCACCCAATATTAGTTCCTAGAGATAAAACCCCCATCATCCTTGGTCATCCCTTCTTATAAACAATCAACTTAGTCACCCAAGTTAGGAATGATAACAAGACAATAAAAATTGGAAACATGAACCTCGATCTAAAAATTTATAGAAAAAACTATCAAATTGGGGGTGATAAAGATATAAATGAGTTCAATTGGATATGTAGTGTTGATTGTGAACCATAGTAACATCAAGGAATTGTTGAAGGATTTATAAGTCTAGATGTGACTAATTTCCTTTGTTCATGTGATGTAAATTTATCCCCTTGTCTTGAATATCTTTCAAAAGAATCCTTTGACGATTTTTCAGGATTTCCAATAAATGATGACATTTGTGAAATAAAAAAAATTGATTCCATAAACCATTCCTAATTATGATCTAGACAATGTGGTGGTTGAAACTTCTTTTCAAAATTAACTAATTATGTGAGGAAATTTGGAAAAATAAATTGAGTTTGATACAAAGTCCCATCCTTCTTTTGAAAGTGTTAACCAATCTCATCTCGAATTTAAGGTCATACCTTCAACACGAAAGTATTATTTATTAGGGGACAATTGAACCTTCCATGTTTTCATTTCTTCCTCTCTTGAAGCCAATAAAGAGAGGATGCTTCTGGATGTCCTAATAAATCAGAATAAAGTAATTGAATGGACCCTTTCTGATATTCCTAGGATTATCCCACTCATTGGAACTCATAGGATTGTTCTAGAATCTGACTCTAAACCATGTCATAAACCTCAGTGAATACTTAATCATTATAATATGAATGTGGTAAGGAAATAACTTCTTAAGTTGTTGAAAGTGGTTATCATATACCCAATTGATGAGAATTAGTGGGTAATCCCAATTAAAGTTGTTCCAAAGAAGGATATAATCACTATGATCACCAATGAGGATAGTGATCTTCTCCACACAAGGGTTGGTAGTGGATGGACTATGTGAATTTACTATAGGAAGTTAAACTCATGCACCAAGAAAGACCATTTCCCATTACGCTTCATTGATCAATTCCTCGAGTGATTGGTGGGTCATCAGTTCTACTATTTCCTAGATGGATACTCAGGGTAAAATCCAATTGAGGTCTTCTTAGAGGATTAAGGAAAAACAACCTTCACCTATCCATTTGGCACTTTTTACTTCAAGCGCATTCCCTTTGGGTTATGTAATTCCTCTGGTACCTTTCAGTAGTGCATGATGGGAATCTTCTCTAAAATGGTGGGGGGTTGTTTAGACATATTTATGGATAACTTCTCCATATTTGGGGATACATTTGAGGGATTTATTGTAAGTGTTTAAAGGGTTTTTTATATATGTGAGGATAAGAATCTCATCCTAAACTATGAAAATGTCATTTCATGGTAAAGGAATGACTTTCTCTAGTCCATCTAGTCTCTAGTAGATGGATTGGAGTTGATAAATCTAAATTTGATATAATTTTTCACCTTCATCCTTAAAAACTATCAAGTAAGTGAGGTCCTTCTTTGGATATGTTGGTTTCTATATAATCTTCATTAGGAATTTCAACTCCATTTCATGACCACTTTATTCTCTTCTAGTGAATGATTCTCTATTTTTATGGACAGAAAGGTTTGAGGAATCACTTTTTACATTCAAGTAAACTCTCATATCTCTACTTACCATGAAAGATCCTAATTGGAAACTTTTATTATAACTCATGTGTGATGTGAGTGACTTTACTGTAGGAGTTGTCTTAGGACAACGTTGTGATAAAACTACATGTGTCATTTCTTATGCAAGTAAATATTTAAATGAAGCACAAATAAACAAAACCACCACTGAGAAATAGTTTCTTGTTGTTTTCTTTGTCTTAGAAAAAACCAGGTACTATCTCTTAGGATCCCCCATCATTGTCTTCACCAATAATTCGGATCTAAAATACTTTTTCAAAAAACAAGATGCCAAGGATATATTTATTAGGCGGTTCCTTCTTCTTTAATATTTTTATTTAACCCTTAAGGATGAAAAGGGTGTGGAAAATAATGTAGTTGATCACTTATCTAGAATGGAATTTAAAGAAAACTCACGTCACCTTTCTATGTCTGATTCATTTCTTGATGATTACCTCTATTCTATGAGTGATTTCCCATGGTATTCTGACAGAGCAAACCACTTGGTTGCAGGTATAATTCCAAAATTCTTCAGGACTTAAGATAATAGTAAATTCATATCTTATTTCAAACACTATGTGTTTGATGATCCATACCTCTTAAAGTTTTATCCTGATAAAATCATTAGGAGATGTGTTCCTGAGTCTGAGAAAGAGTCCATTCTAAAATTATGTCATGAAGAGGCATGTAGAGGCCACTTTTCCACAAATAAAACAATAGTAAAGGTCTTAGAAATTAGTTTCTACTGGCCTAACCTCACTGAGTATTCTTAAAAATTCTTCCAAAGTTTTCCTCAGTGTCAACAATTTGTATCCATAACCAAAAGGAATCAAATTCCCCTTACTTCTATTCTGGTCATTGAAATCATTGATTATTGGGGAATTGATTTCATGGAACCCTTCCTAAAATCTAGGGGATATCTCTACATCCTCTTAGTTATTGATTATGCCCCAAAATGGGTTAGTCCCATTCCCACCAAGTCCAATGACCATCATGTTGTGATATGATTCTTGAAAGATCACATATTTTCTAGATTTGAAATTCCAAGGGCTCTTATCAGTGATTATGGAACCCATTTCTACAACCTTTCCTTATCAGCACTCATGTATATTTATGGGATTTACAACAAAGTTTTCACTACCTACTATACTCAAACCAATGTTCAAGTCGAGTTTTAAAATAGATATATTAAGAAAATTCTTGAAAAAAAATTCCAATCCCTCTAAGAAATATTGGTTTAAGAAACTCTTGGATTACCTTTGGTCATATCGTACTGTATTCAAAACCATCCTAGGAATTCCACCATATAGGTTGGTTTATGGAAAAGAAATCCATTTACCTATTTAAATTGAACATAAGGCCTTTTGGGAAATCAAAAAAATGAAATTTGACATTTCTTTGGCTGAAACAAAGAGGAGATTAGATCTTAATGAACTTTATGAACTTAGTATGGAGGCTTATAAAAATTTAAGGATCAATAAATCTAGAGTTCAAGCCTACCAATATAGTAATATCAAATTCAAACACTTTGAACTGGGAAATTTTGTGCTCTTGTACAGTTCTAAATATCATTTACACCTGAGAAATTTAATGTCTATATGGTCAGGTTCTTACATAGTACATTATGTGTACCCTCATTGTGAAGTAGAGATTCAGGATCCCACTAGTATTCATGTCTTAAAAGTAAATAGTCATAGGTTAAAAACATTCATTAAATCATTCAATAAATAAGAAACAGAGGAGTAGTTAACTGATCCGAACTACGAATCATACAAAATTTGATAGATTTAGGGTACATGTCAGGCTAATAACATTAAACAAAGAGCATTTCGGGAGGCAACCTGGAATTTACCTATATATTGACTTAGTTTTTGGTGTTCCAAAATAATTAGGTCTGTTGTTTTATTCTTTCCTTTTTTCATTTTTTTTTTTAGTTAAGGGAACCTCAAGACATTTATTTTGTGTTATAATTGTGTTGGTGTGTAAGATTCAGGGGCTACTGAGATTGATGTTTTTTAGGAAAATCACAATTCTTATAGATATAAAAACATACACCATCATCTTTGATGAGACTTCTACAAGTGACATGAAGATCAAAGGAGTAATCAGGAGCATCATGAGATTCAAGTTCAACCACCAGGTGACATTGTTCCATGTTTCTTGTTTCAATTTTATTTTATAAATCTTATTCTCTACCTATCCCCCTTTCTAAATTTTCATTTATTTAAACAATGGGTACAGTTTTATTCTAATTTGGGGGGGGGATGAAAAATTGTTTTTTGTGCATAAAAAACAATAAAAATTTAAAAAAATAAAATAAAAAATGTGTGTTAATGGAAGGAAGAATTTATTCAAACTTAAACATGATAATAGACATTGAAAACTTTGAAACTGAATATCAAATAATTTTTCATGCCTTGATTCTGATTTTAATCCATGTTTAAGTTTAGGATAATAAAAATTGGAAGGTGTGGCTGCCTAATGTGATTTTTCACCATTTATATTTTCATCTGTTTAATAAAAAATTTAACAATACACATCATTTAGATTGTGGGTTATTAGTTTAAGTTCTTGGGGTCCCATAATAAATGTCATAGGTTTTGTGATCATTTTAATTTTAACATGAGTATTTAAAAAAAACAATGAAAATTTTTCATGTAGAGAAATTGAATGACATGATGTGTGGATTTTGGTGCTTGGGGATTGTGACTTCATATTTTTCTGGCCCAAAGTTGGGCATTTTATCTCTTTTTTTGGTAATTTGAATTTTTTATTGATTGAGTTAACTTGAGATGATGCCCGAGTATGTGAGATTCACTTGGTGCCCTAAGGTATTTGAGCCTGGGTGTCATCAGAAAAGTCTCACTACAGGGGTTGAATTGATTGAGTTCAATTTTAATTACCATGGAAAAATATAAAGAAAAAAAATGAATACTCATCTTAGTATTAAAATGTGATTCCACCTAATGATTCCATATTTTCTACCTTGAATAAAAATAAACCCCCATATCTATTGTAATGCACAACATATCATCATGTTTAATTGAAATTGGATGAAATGTGGTGGTGAATTTGAATAATGGAATGGGTTTGGGCTTGGGATATTCCTGTGAACCTATCTTGTGTGAAAATATTTTGATGGGTTTAATAATTGTTTGATATTATGTCTTTTGTTAAGAATTTTATATTAAATTTTTTTTGGAAAATGGAATTCAAATTTCAAATTTTTGGGATACATTTTGCTCAGCACTAGAAAAACTCAATTTGGGGGTGTGATTAGCCACTGAAATCATCTAATATTCATTTTTTATATTATAATATTCATGTGATTCGATGTTTATAAAAAAATTTACTAGTTCATTTTACAATTTGAACTTCTTTTCTTAACATGTTTGGAATTCCTTCTTAAAATGCACTATTAAATGGTTCATTTTTAAACACCTTATAAAACACCAAATGGTCTTGATTTTATTTTTATATTTTAATTTCATGTATCCCATTATATGGGTAACATTTTATCATTATGGAGTTGAGAATATGACTAAAGTGGGCCTTGAACCAAAAACAATTTGGGCGAAGTGAACTAGATAGCAGCCCAATAAAATGTCTATAGAGGCCAAGATCCAATCCCAATGAATCTAAAATTTGAACTAGATATATATTACATCATGGGGAACATTTCATTAAAATTTTGATAGAGATAATTCTAATTTTTTAATGGAGTTATATGTATCCCAAGTTGAAGATGAAATTCTAGGCCAGATTCTATGGCCTGAAAAAACATCGCACCATTTAAGTAATATCTTGAAAAAAATATCTCATTGGGATAAAATTTTACATTATGTTAGGAGAAATATAGGGATTCAATTTATTATTCAATTTCCCACCCAAATTCATCCATATAGTAGCTCGTTTGGACACATATGTTGAAGTCATTCAAGTTGGATACCATTTTGGGTCAAGGGTGGAAAAGTCAACATTCTACAAACTTTACACCACCCTAGGCTTACTATAATCAAGTGGGAATAATTTCACTATTTGATACTCGACCCAAGTCTTACAAAATTCCTATTTAAGGTATTGGTGGTGAAGGAGTTGTAGGATTCTTGTTTTTTGTTTCATTGTAATGTCATGTTGTCGCTTTGAGTTTATAACATTCTTCTTTCAATTGTAAGATATTTGTATCACCTTAGTCTCTTAATAAAACTTATTCTTATTCTCATTTTCTGTTATTTTTATTAACACATTGATACTATTTCATTAAGGTGTGAATTTATTTACACAGAAAAGAGATAAATCCTTCACACAACGGTGGAGTATTCATTATTTTCTTGTTTTTACTTATTCAATTATGCCTTCATGAGTCTACTTTCAGCTTCCATTGAGAGCATGGAATCAATGGAGGGATAAACCAATTATGGGTTGATCCAAGGGAGTATCAAGGGGCTGTATTGGATTTTATTTCTTACTCTATAAATTTTTAATAATTTCTTTTATTTAATTTTTTCATTAAATGTTTTTCTTCTTCCTCTTCCTTATTGAAATTTATGGCCCCACCTTTAGATGCTAATAAGATCCTTTACCTTGGACTGATCATAAAAATGATCCTACAAGTGTATAGTTGATTATAATGTGTTTTTTAAGGTGTTTATCCAGTAATTGATGAGGTTAGTTTGAAATCATTGGATGAATCATTCTTGAGTTAATGAAATTGAAATAATTTAGAACGAAATTCATCCAAACAACCCTTTGCAATATCCTAGGATCAACCCATTCTCATAATTTGAGTTCAAATAGGTCTCCTAATTATCATTTAAACCCATATAAAATAAACCCAAAGTTGTCCACTTCAAATCTAAAAACAATCCATAGAATGTACATGTCTTCAGGTTTCTTATTAGGTCTCTGATTATTTGACAACCCAAGCTACACTACAAGTGACTGCTTCAACCCTAAAAAATTAGGTAAATTTAGGGGAGACCTGCTGCTATTCCCCTTGTAAAAATTAGATGGGATTACCAGTTTTGGAATTATTCCCCCTAGATAGATGAAATTATATTACTAGGTGGGGTTTCATTACCCCTAAATAGATTGCATATACCCGAGCTTATGGAATGCTTAGGCGTTTCCCTTAATTCAGATTTCATTCCTATACAGAAGGCCTAGGTTTTCACTTGTGATTCAGCTTTTATGCTTATGTGGAATGCTTAAGATTACCTCTGAATATTTTTTTGTTAGACTGATATATTTGGGATGCCTAGGATGACAAGTTTCTGAAGGTTACGTCGGCTACTATATGAGTTCTGAGGTAGGATGCGGGTCCCCCCTGGTTATATATGTTCTTAAAGACACTCCTACACTGGTTAAAGTAGGTATAATCAATTTTAGTTTAACATTATAACCCTAGGATCAATGGTGGTTAATTTATTTACATTTTCACATAAATTTTATGTATCCATATAATCATATCACAAGATCATGAAATACATTACTAGTTATCTCTGGGATCACGTTAGCGGTGCCCTACTGAGTTATACTCACACCCAGTTCAAGTGTCCATGACACTTGGGTACTCAAGAAGACCTTATTGGTTGTAGGTTTAGGTAGGGAAGAGGCTCAGTGTAGCATGATAAAGTTGGATAGCTTAAATGGATATTTATGATGAGGTGTGTAACGCCCCCACCCTAGGCCACTCAACAGAACCTAGATCGGGGTCACCACGTCGACTACAGGTGCACCTCCTCATATTCCATATGTTGTCAACTAGTGGAAAAGGCCTTATACCTACAGTGGAAAGACTATTCCCTTGAATCATAGTCATAAAAATAGAAAACAAAATTAGAGTCGTACACATCCATAATCATTAGATTACTCAGAATAAACCATCCAATCACATATAATAACAAATGATATTATCATATATAATATACAACTGATCTCCCATCGAGCCAATAAAAAATAAATAAATAATCCATAATACATTACACACACCTTGGCCCTACTTCCATACCCAGGCCTCATCCCAAACTCTTGATACCCTTGATCTACCTTAGCCCGATCCACTACACATCTTGTGCTCTGACATAAAAAATGCAAACATTATACTTGTACACACACCAAGATGCCTATATAGGTTGTAATCATATAAATCAGTAGGGTATCACCAATAACCCCTAATATAAACCATAATATGCGTGTGTATGCAAGAATAAAATAAATACATAAATAAACATGCTCACCAGGTTGTCGTTCACTAGCCAGGCTGCTATGATGCCCAATGAGGTGCACATGCTCGTCAGGTCATCAGGTGAAAACCAGGCCACCCAAACCCTAACCATACCTACTTTGGAGCCATTCCAAAATCCACTCATCACCTCATACCATCGTACTGATTACCAATCCATACCTAAAGTCTCAGGTTAGGGAAGTAACCAAAACCTTGACCCAATGCTCATAGACACTGGACATAGTCATGCATCCATAAGTCTCAACCCATCCCTCCTCCCTTAAGGAAGGTCCATCGGTCTCATATCACATAAAATCATGATCCAACCCCCATGGAAGTCCTCTTCCACAACCCAAGTCACTCCTAGAAAGGTCCTATACCATTAGTCAACCCACACCCTATCACTCTAGGTAGGGATGGATTACATGCACACCGGCCCAAGCCACGCATGGAAAGGTCCTCAACCCATGACCCTCATTAGGGAATAGTCATCACAACGGCTCATCCCCACCAAACTCTAGGGAGGTCACATCAACCATATGCAACATAATAAGGGCTCGTGGGCTATCACATAGCTCACTGGCTGATCCTATGGTGCTAGTTACTCAAGAACTATCTCCTCATCACTCCTAGTCCCGCTACCCAAGGATCATCCCAAGTTGTCACATTTAAGCCTCTTGGTATATGATGCCAACTCTTAAATGATTCCCACAATATGCACTAAGGTCTCATCTTCTATATCCTAAGATATATCCCTTGAAACACCACCTAAATGAAACCCATCTCCTTCATCTTACACCAATTTCCAAAGAACTATTCTCGCTCTCCGCATACACCAAAACTCTCCTCCAACCTTAGGAGGGAGCTCCTCAGCACTTGTAAGATATACACCTACTTTTCCCATCATCACTCATACCTAAGTCCCTTGTTCATTCCCACTAGACCTCTAAAACCTTCCCATGCTACTCACACTTCATCTTACACCCTAGTACCTCCCAGATGTCTCTCGGCAGCACAACCCAAGCCCTCACTCCTTGGCAACACAGTCATCAGGCAACCCACAATTACCCAAAGTGCTAAGGAGAACTTGGACTCATACAAAGAGGCTAAAATATAAATTTTTATCTTTCCTAAGGACTCTACTAGTTCTTATACTGTAACAACATAGGTAATGATAGAATAAATCATTTTAATATTTATTAGTATTCTTGAATTATGTAGTTATATTTTTATAAGATATTATTTAAAATTTTAATTTTAAAGTTATAGAATATTAATTTGGAAAAAATTAAATTCATTTTTAAATTCATCATTTCAAAATTATCTAAGTATGTATTTTTGAATTTTTTTGAAAATATTGATTTTTCAATGAATAATGAAAAATACTGGTTTTTATTGAAAACTGTATTTTATTTATAAGGAAAAAATATGTTTTAGATTGGTTTTAAATTTAAATTAGTTAATTTTTATTTAAAATAATCCAATTTTGGTTTTTTAAATGGATTTTATACTTTAATTTTTCATAAAAACATTTTATATTAAAAAATGATATTTTTCCAAAAACTGTTTTTCATTGCGTTTTATCAGTTTGATTTTAAATTAAATGATACAAATTATATATTTTGAATTTTTAAAAATTGATTCCAAATTTTTAATTAGGAGGTATAAATTTAGTAAATATATCACTTATATTTTTGTACAATATGAATAGTAACCTTAGTATTTTTTGTTACCACGGTAAAAGGTGAATCAAGTAATTAAGAGTAAAAATAAAATGATAAGGGCTAGAAAATAACCATAAAACTTGTCCCAATTTTTTTGGAAGATTAATATTCGTCCCTAATAATTAAATTTTATATTATATGAAAATTTATGGCCACTTGGAATAGATTATGACCTTTATAATATTCTATTTAAAGAAAAACCAACATGTCACACTCTTATTTTCAATAAGTATAATATTTTTAATATGATGTTATATAGAAGATATATTTTACTATAAATACTATTATGAAATATAATATATTTATATTCAACATGTTAATTTATTTTTAGTTTTTAGTGAATAAATAATTACCTTAAATTTTTTCACAACACAGATGTAGTAATTATTTAATTAAAGAAAAAATAAAATAAATGATATTAAAAATATTAAAATAAATATAATATGAGATAATTGATGTAATACAAGAATTTTATAGATTAATTTGACATGTTAGAGATGTATTAAAATATTGGGTTCTAAGTTATCTTGTTGTATTTATATTTTTAAAAGTCAAAGTAATGAATAGTGTCAAAATTGACAATAATGATATTTCAAAATAAATAATATTTTATTAAATGATAAAAAATTATTAAAATATTAAATTCATAAAATTTGTTAATATAAGGTTTAAAATATCAACCATGATCCATTTATGGGTTTTTTGATATTTTGTAGTAATAATATTGACCCTTAAAGTGTAAAAATAAATGTTGTCATGGTAAAAATTAAAGAAGTTAAATAAGGGTTAAAACTAAATTATAAGGGTAATAATGTGACCTAAACTTGTCCAAAAAAATATTTTATGAGATTATTTTTATCCATCCTCATATTATATTTTAAATAAATCACTTTTTATCCATTTATAGATGAAAATGAATTTATATTAATTTAATATTTTAAGAAATTCTAAGAGTGTCCCTCCCCTCTCTTATAAAAAGGCATCTCTTATTCTCATTTATTCACATTTAAAAACCATTTTTTTAACCAATAACTATCCAAATATCTTACTATAATCACTATCCTCATTATTTAGGCCTTGGTTTAACCAGAACACTCACCTTATGTAACAAGCCAAATTGTTATGAATAAAATTTCCCTTTTTGATTTAACTAAATGTCTTATGAATATAGAAAACACGTGTACTTATTATGTTTTATTATATACAATTGGATTTAAATTACCATTAAGTATCATTATAATTGATAATATAGTCATTGAATAGTTACCACATGACTAGTATAAATATAGGGTTTTAATATATCATTTTGACATGGACAAAGGAAGTGACGGCATCAACCAGTAGGATCGTACCCAATTAATCCCATTTATCAAAACTTTTGAGGGAGATATAATTTTTGGGATTTTCTCTAGACCAATACCAATCTGATATCCAACAACTTAAGCATGAGTGAAACTATTTACAAAAGAGTTTCAACCTCATCGAGATCACGACCCAAACCATGTTCACCGAACGACCCCATGAAAGCCCCACTATCGTCCACCTTACTCTTAGTGAATATTCTAGTGTAATAAATGGATAAGTATAAATACCCTAGAATTAATAATATGTACATTATTTTTTTATAGGATAATGAATATATTTTCTTCCAATTATTGTTACTTTGTAAATGATTTTTAAATCCCAAATAATATTTTTGGTTAATATTCAAATTCAATTAAGAAATATATTTTTATGAATTAATGGATTTTTGATATAAATAATATTTTAATAAAATATTATTATTAAATTAATTTTTTTAAATATAAATGATCATATAATTTTTATGAATTCAAAAGAAGTTTTTATTAGGGTTAGAAAACTAATATTGTCAAAAACCTGTCATTTTCAATAAATTTCAGTTTTTATATCAAAAGTTAAAATTAAAATATTTAGAAAATTATTTAGATAAAATTAATATTATTTTTCGAATCAGGATGTCAAAATTATCCAATAGTGTATTTTTCATAATTTTCTGAGACGATCGAATTTTTGGGTAAAAATTAAATACCATATAAATATATAGTGTGTTTTATGACATCATAATAGCACAATAGTGATGTAATAAATACTATAAAAGATATAATTGTAAAAATATGTGTTTTTAATTTTAAAAAATTTAATTTTAAGTTTATTTGATTTATTTTATAAAGCCTTAGTGAATCATCCAAGACTAATAATATATTTTAAAATTTTAAAATCATTTCCTTGAAAGTGTGACTCACCTCCACATAAGTAAGGGAAATATTTTAATATATTCATAACTTCGCCTTATAAAATAATTTATACCAATACCCTTTTTTAGAAACCATGGGATGGTTTGTGGTTTTGAATATTTTATTATGTAGTGCCCAAAACCAAAATAATAAAGAAATCACCCTCCTTTCCTATATAAACCCACCCAATATCTTATTTTTCTTCACTAAAACTCCTTGAAGATCATCCAAAATCTTACCTATACTACCTATAGTCCTCTAAAGTCACACCCAAGCTCCCAAGAATCCTCTCCTAAGTCTTTGGAGTCACACATCCAAGTAACAGATTTCTCTCCTCGCCATTGAATTCAAGCACCTTCTTTGAGATTGGTTATTTTAATTTCAATTGCTTGTATTTATATTAATTTGTAATCATTACCTTACTATACAATTTATGTTATTTTTATGAGGGTTCATTTATTCCCCCTAATTTTTATCCTTACATAAACCATTACTATGCCAAAAATTATTAAGGGATTCTCTCTCTCCTCTTTTAATCAAGCACTTAATTTATAATATGCCTTTTTAATTACCATTTTATTATGTTGGGATACATTATTAAATATCCCACTTACTTTAAACTTATTTTATAAATTATTAGATCCTCTTTCACTCTCATTTAACCCTCCTAATAACCCTTACGTACACCTGTTACCATGTTGAGATTTTGTAAGAGTTCTTTTGCTTTCTCCTCTTTCTTCAAGATTATTTATTATGTTACACCTTCAATTTATAATTAATTATGTTGGTCAATTTCATTCCATGTCCCCCTTACTATCCATTTCATGTCTAAATGATTATATAATCATTTCTATCTCATTAATCGATTTTATGAATTTCTATATGATATCGTTATGCTGCCGAAATTGCACCATGATTTACCATGCTAAAATAATTGTCTAGGGAATACCTTACCCATTTCTCTACCGAGGGTATAAACCTTTGTTTACATACACCTATTTATTGGATAATTACATGTATTTATTCCACATTTCTAGATCATGGCATAAAATTAGGACGATGAATGAATCCATGTTATATGATCTATATGGAACACTTAAGCATGAGATTGAAATGTTTATGAAGGGTGTGCCCTGATAGCGCTCCAATACATTGGGTAATATTTAATATCATGATACTTAATGTTATGATAGGGGTTTACCTGATTTATTTATGGGACTTTTTTTCACCATGAACTTTTTGGATCGTAATATAGATGTATATGTATATTAGACGTCACAATACAAGAGGGAGTGAATTTTAGATTTAAAAAATTTTATTTAAACTCTTAAGAAAGAAACTTGGTTTAAGAGGTATTAAACTAGAAAAATTCACAATCAATACAATATACCATATAGGTCTAGGATCCAATGAATATGATATGATGTAATACTATGAGTAATATAAAACAATTGTATTTGAATTGAATACAATGATCAGAGTAATATAATTGTAAATGATTCTACCATAAAGCGTATAGAATCTCTTAATACATGTAATGAATGAATCATAATTGAAAAAATTATAATTGAAATTAATATGAATATAATTATAAAACAATACAATTCCCTTTCTAATACAGATAAAAACGAAAATGTAAAAGTACTACAATTATTTTATCCCAAAGAGTAGGGTATACTTTAACCTAGGATAAAAGGTTTGTCTTACCACCACCTTGGTAAGACATCAATACAATGATCAGAACGAATTTATTCCTGTCCCTAGAAGCCATCGATTAAGAAGGTAATTTGCACCTCTATCTTTCAATCAATTGAAATCCCTTGATATGATGATCGGAAGTAGGTCTTCCTATCCTCAGATCCCTCAATCGTTATCACAATGATCGGTCACACAAAGAAGAAAACAAAATGCACTTATAGAAATACAAGAACATGGAACAATTTATTCACTTATTTTATCTTTAAGGCTTTTGTACAAAGAAAGAGAGAAGTCATAGCATCTCTCTCTAGAACCTGATAGAAGTAAAAGTTATATATTCTTATTCGAATGACCTCCTATTTAGAGGCCTCAGGTTACAATAGTCATATTTATTCCAACGGTCATATTTCTCCAAAAAAACTCAGAGGGAATTGGACACCTGGCATTACAACGGTCAAAACAAATAGAATACACAACATAGTTTTTTTTGGTAAACAACCAACTCAACGGCGTCTTTTAGGTTAGAAAATAGTAAGTGAAAATGTATGAAACAATGAGTGTGAGTAACATGTAATCGGTATTGAAGTTATGATAATAGTGTAATGCATTCCAAAAGTACAATACATAACTTGTTTACTAGGCTTATCATGATAACAATGCATATCAATTACAATTTATAACCTGGTTACGATTCTTAACATGATTACAATACAGGATATTTAAACTGGTTATGATGCTTGAATACAATGTATAATAAGAGTATGGTACATAACCTAGTTACGATGCACATGGAAATGATGCATGTGGTTACGATGCATGACCTGATTACAATAAAGATGATTACGATGCATGACTAGATTACAATTCCTAATTTCGATACAATACACAATCTAGTTATGATTCCTGATTACGATGCAATACATAATCAAGTTATGATTCCTGATTATGATGCAATACATAATATGGTTCTGATTGTGAAAAAACATATAAAACAATGTGAGTAAAAAATATACATGATTATGATAAGAATACAGCATATAATAAAGACAATATGAGTGATTACGATTGGGAAACAACATACATGATAAACAATATATGTGATTAAGATATGTGTGATTTGTGATTTCCAAAACAAATGATTGATGAGAAATTTGAAACACATTTTGACACAAAAATATACCCCTTTTTTGGAAATCACAAAACAAAAACAAAACAAAACAAACAATAATGACTTATCTCCCCCTAGTTTTAATAACTCTTCTGAAAGTAATAGTGAATACGGATAATTCCACCCTTGTTTTAAACCAAATCACTAGGGATCGGGTTCTCTATACTTTTACTTGTGAGTTCTCCCCCTTAATAAGGCATTCATAAAAAATTATTCTTTTCAAAACCATTCTTCCCCTTTGTGATTTTCAAAAAGAATAAGAGAAAGTAATTATTTCCTGCAAAATGTTAGAGAAACAGAGTATGAATCAAAAATTGTTACTTGAAACAAAAATTCATTACAACAAGATTTCAAACATCATTCTTTTCCCTTTTGTTTTTACAAAATATTAAACATCAAGAGATTCATCTTTTTAAATTCCTTTATATACTCCATGAGTTTGTAAATTGCCTCTTTATAAGCCTTCAACTTCACATCCTATTTAGCAATAACCTTTTCTTGCTTCTAGATCTTATCTTCATGAAGCCAATTAATTGATTCTTAAGCTTTAAGTCTTGATTTC
This sequence comes from Viscum album, assembly GCA_963277665.1. Taxonomy (NCBI): domain Eukaryota; kingdom Viridiplantae; phylum Streptophyta; class Magnoliopsida; order Santalales; family Viscaceae; genus Viscum; species Viscum album. Next base: position 1,505,657,935 of record OY728128.1, read on the forward strand.
TGATTATTGAAATCATCTAACCTGAGACTATAGGCCTTTTATAAGATAAAAAATATATTTGAGAGTGAAACAAACTCATTACTCTCATTTACAACTTTTCCATTAAACTCTCAAGCTCTTCTGAGGCTACTCCTTTTGAGGTACTGAGTCTTTGAAAGTCTTCAAGCTTTTAATTCAAATCATCGATCAACTATAGATAGAGAGAGTTGAGTTTATTTACCCGTTTTATCAATTCATCATGATTATCTAGATAGTTCATGAGACAATCATCAATATTGTATGACCACTTCACAACCTTGTTTTAATACTTATTGTGCTCAACAACACATTCCTTGAAAATCTTGAAATCAACTTCAAGACATAGAAATATGTCCATCAAAACTTTAACATAATTTATTCTATCATTATGGGCATTTGAAATAATTTCTATCCTAGCCTTGAATTTTGGAATGAATGGTAACAAATTATCCAATATATGCAGAGCCTATTCAATGTACTGAATTCCTTTCATAGTAATTTTTCTTTTAGAATCCATGTCTTCAGTGTATTGTGGGAGATTACCAAAATGAATCTCAGTGTCGATCACCTGAGTTGGATGATTCTGATTCTTATCGAATTATTCATATTCTTATTCTTCTTATTTATCTGAAATATTAATAACCTTATTTGAGTAAACCTTTTGAGAGACTTTATTAGAGGACTGAGGATCCGGATATGGATAAATAAAAGATGGTACTTCAGATGACTCTGCGGTGTGACTTCTTTTGGTTAAATCTTCTTTCACTTCAACTTCTATTTCCTATTTTCCTTATTTTTATTCCCTTTATTCTTCTTCTTCTTCTTCATATTCTTGAGAAGGAGATTGTGTAGCCTATTGTTTAGAAACTTGTTTCTCCTTGCCTTTCTCTGCTGGAACTGATTGAGTCTTAACAGATGGCTCCCTTATTGTAATTCCATATTTTAGTTTCTCAGCTATTCTAAGAAGACTATCAATGTCAATATCTTTAGCCTTTCTCTTATTCAATCTCTTCTTTATCTCTTCTTCTTTCAAGGTTTCTTCTAAACTTACTTTCAATACCAAGGCTTCAGTCGGATCCAATCCAAATTGAGGATCCCCTTCTTTCCTTTCTTGATTTTTCTTTCTCCATTCAGAAGCAACCACATCGAATACAACATTTTGTTTCTTTGATGGATTTGTATTTTTATTCTTAACTTCCTTTCTTTTATTCGAAGTTGTCTTGGATGGATTAGAAGGTTTTTCACTACCTTCAATTACTTCCTTTTCTTTCTCAACATCTGGATCTTTCTCAAACTTCTTCGATTCATGATTGAATCGTAACTTGATCCTCCTTATCATATCCTTACTGATTAAGGGCTCCTTGAAGGAAGTCGAATCTGAATTGATTGAAATATTACACGAGCTTAATAATTATTTTAGAAACTTACTGATAATGGTGGGAAACAAGATCAGCTGTGATTTTATAACACTATATTTGAGCTTCTTGATTATCAAAAAGATGAATCCCATAAGGTTGAACTTTCTCATGTTTACCAAATAATTAAGAACATACACATCTGACACTTACAAAGTTTCTTTATTACCCTTTCTCATCTACAAAACCCCTTGCATCCAGAGGGATATAAGTATATTATCTCCTGATAAAAGACTTACTTTTCTTTTTTCCTCATGAATCTCAAAAAGTGTTTCTTCAGTTTTAAACTTATCAAAAGTTCCATCAGCTTCCAGTAATTTATGAGAAGGAAAAAGTGAATCACCCTCAAATGGAACACCAAGAAATGTAGTCACTTTTTTAATGGAAGTTGTATACTTCTTATCATACATCATAAAAGAAATATTAAGATCCTTTTCTATCTCTACTGATTTATAAAATTGTAGCACCTCATCATTCCACACAAATTAATTGCCAGACTTGGTAACTAATAATTCTTTTCAACTAAGAATCAAAAGACTCGTAAAATTTTTGAGAGGCTAACCTTTCACCTCGAAAGGTCATGGAAGATAATTCCTTTGGAGTCATTTATTTTAGAGATGAAGCAGTAGACTTAGTCATGAATGATTAACTTGCACCATGAAGATCATGTTGATTACGAAAGCTGAGTAGATATCTGATTACAAAATATGAGGTAGGAACCGATTTCAAACTGTGCTAACTATTTATAGATCAACTAGTTTTGAGAGAAAAATAGATGAGATCGATGTGGGATAGATTATTTTTAAAAATAATTTTACGATCAATATTAGATATGAAAGATCCAAAGGCTATGAATGATTTCGAACTCTTGAGGTTTTCCTTAAAATAAAATCGTATTCAGACTGAAATGATTAGAAATTAAAATAAAAAATTGAGAAACAACTTTTGAAATAACCAAAATAATACTTTAGAAATTTTACCTATCGGAGTACCGGGATAGATGTATTGGTTTCAATATATTGTTCTTATGAAAATAATACACAAAAAATGAAAGATAGATAAACAAAATTTTAAATCTAATAAAAAACAAGTAGTTTGGTACCGATTATTTAGAACAGATAGAATAATCTACAACTGATAGTCCAGTACTGGTAAAGTATTTCAATGCTGATAGACTAATCTAGTACCGATAATTATGAAACCAAAACATGAAACTGGTAAAAACATAAAACTGATAAAATCATGAAACCAAAAAAAACCAATACTGATAAAATGAAAAACTAAAAATTAAAAATGATTATAGTGAAACCGATTATAGTAAAATTGGAAAATATATAGGGTAAAACCGATAAAGAAAAGCCGATAGAACAAAACCGATACATGTAAAAGAAATAAAAATGAAGGGAGTAAAACAGATAAACATAAAAACAGATAGGTGATACCGATAAAATTATGTATACTTCCCCTTTGAAAAGGATTAACTCAATGTAGGATATGATTTAAACAAGAAATATATGTGAATTATTACTTTATATTGATCATTACTAGTTTATGTTTAATGAATAAAAATTTATTGGAAGATAATGGTTTTGTGAAAATATCAGCAAGTTGTTATTGCATTCTGATGAATTGTAAAACAATAACTCTTTTTTTGTGATCCCTAAGAAAGTGATGTATAATATCTATGTATTTTGCACGTGAGTGATGTGCAAGGTTTTTACTATGAGTAATGGAACTATTATTGTCACATAGTATTTGAGTTTTGGAAAAACCAATGCTATAGTTAGTGAGTGTGTGTTTTATCCACAACACCTGAGCACAACTTCTAGCTACTACATATCCAGCTTCAGAAGTGGAAAGTGCTACTGAGTGTTGCTTCTTACATGACCAAAAAACTAAATAATCTCCTAACAAATAACAACTTCCTGATGTACTCTTTCTATCCATTCTACAACCACCAAAAGTCAGCATCTGAAAAAAATTCAAAACAAAATCATTTCCAGAAGAATAGAATAGTCCTAAATCAATAGTTCCCTTTAAGTAGCAAAAAATTCTTTTAACTTCTTTAAAATGGGATTATTTTGGATTAGATTAGTATATTGCACATAAGTATACTAAAAACATTAAGTCTGGAAAACTATCTATCAAGTATAAAAAATATTCTATCATACCTATAAAAGTTGTTTGATCCACTGGTTTTCTAGCTTCATTAAGATCAAGTGTATTTGAGATACTAATTGGAGTGATAATACTTTTAGTGTTGTCATATCCATGCTTTTTGAGTAAGTCTTTGATATACTTATGTTGAGATATATAGGTTCCTTTTGGTTTTTGAGATATTTGAAAACCTAAAAAAGTATTAAATCACCCATCATACTCATTTCAAACTCCTATTTCATTAGATTCGCAAAAGAATCAGTTAAGGATTTCTGAGTTGAACCAAATATAATGTCATCAACATAGATTTGAACAATCAAAACATTTTTGTTTTACATTTTTATAAAAAGAGTTGGATTAGCAGTACCTTTTGCATAATTTTTTTGTAAAAGAAATCATGTTAGTCTATCATACCATGCTCTAGGAGCTTGTTTAATGAAATAAAAAGCTTTGGTAAGTTTAAAAACATGATTAGGATGTTTTTAATATATAAAACCCAAAGGTTTCTCTTAAAAAACTTCTTCTTGTACAAAACCATTAAGAAAAGAACATTTTACATCCATTTGAAAAATCTTAAAATTGAAGTATGCTATAAAGGCTAATATAGTTCAAATAGATTCAAGTCTAGATACTAGAGAATAGGTTTATTCATAGTCTATTCCTTCTTGTTGATTATAGACCTTAGAAAAAATTCTTGATTTATTTATTATAATGAATCCATTTTCACACATTTGTTTCTAAAAACCCATTTCACATCAATTACAGTTGTTTCTTTATGTCTTTCAACCAAGTTCTAGACTTGATTCCTTTCAAATTAATTTAGTTCATCTTGTATTGATTTAATCTAATCTTCATCACATAAGGCCTCATTTAAAGTTTCAAGTTCAAATTGTGATAGAAAAGCGAGGTGTTCTATTTCATTTCTCAAGGAATTTCTGGTTCTTACAGCTTTATTTACATCACCAATGATATTATCATTGGTATGATTCCTAAGAAACAATTGATTTGGGTTTTTTAAAACCTATTCATCAACATAAGATAGAAAGTCTTCTGGGGTAAATGTTTTATAAACATTTTCTTGATTAGTTCCCTTTTCAGAAGATTTTTCAATCAAAGGTTGATAATCAGTTTGTGAAAACACGTCAATTGATGTAGTTAAGAATTGTTTAAAAACAAAGGGTCCAGTTTCATAAAAATTGACATGCATTGTTTCCTTAATAGTACAAGAGTTTTTGTTAAAAACTCTATAAGCCTTAGAGGTTGTGAAATAACCTATAATGATTCCTTCATTGGATTTGGGTGCTAATTTATGTAAATTATCTTTTGTATTCATATGAATACTTTGCATCCAAACACTTGGAAGTAAGAAACTCTAGGTTTTCGGCCAATCCACAATTTATAATATGTTTTATTAAGAAAATTTCTAGTTAAAACAAGATTTATAGTATAACATGTAGTACTAGCAGCTTCATCCCAGAAATTCTTAGCAATTGAGTATTCACTCAACATGGTTATTTTCACTTCCTGAAGAATACGACTTCTTCTCTCAACAACACCAATTTGATGAGGGGTTCTTGGAGCTGAAATTTTGTGAGTAATACCTTTCTTACTACAAAATATTTCAAAATCCTAATTTTGAAATTCTCCACCATGATCACTACGAATAGTTATTAGTGGTAGGTTTTTTTCATTTTTAACTTTGGATCTAAAAGTTTTGAAATAGAAAAAGGATTTAAATTTATTTGCTAGAAAATAGACCCATGCAAATCTAGTTTAGTCATCAACTAAAACAAATACATAGTACTTAACTCCAATTATTCTAGTTTGTGTAGGACCAAAAATATTCATGTGCACTAACTGTAATGCATTAGAAGTTGAAACTTCATTTATTGATTTAAAGCTAGTTTTATGTTGCTTACCATATTGACAAGGGTCACATACTTTTGAAGAATCATTCCTTAGATCCGTTATATCCTTAACAAGTATTTTCTGTGAGAGTTTACAAAGGTTCCTTAAGTTACAGGGTCCTAACCTTCTATTCCATAACCAATATTGGACTTCTATTGTACACAAGCAAGGTAAGTATTGGATCCTAAGGTCTTCTAAGTTTATTGTGTATAAATTATCATGCCTATGGGAAGTAAGAAAAAATTCATCCTTGGAATTTTGAACTAAACATTTATCATTCCTAAAATTCACAATGTAACCTTCATCACATAATTTAATTATTCTTATAAGGTTTTTCTTAAGAACTTTGACAAATAAAACATTTTAAATTATAACTTTTCCTAAAAGAACAATATTACCTATACCAATGATCTTTCCCTATAAATTATCTCTGAAGGTCACTCTTCCACATTTCATTTCAATAATATTTTCAAAGAAATATTTTTTTACAGTCATGTCTCAAGAACAACCACTATCCATGTACCAAATGTTCTTATTTTTGGTACACTTATTGCTTTCTTGAAAAAGAAACAAATATTTTTTCAGAACCCAAATTTGTTTGGATCCGGAAATGTTAGATAAAAGAATTTTAGGAATCCAATTTTTTTTTGAAAAATTAGATTTATGAAATCCTAAATATTTAGTTTTATTAAGAGAACAATTTCTTTCCCAATGTCCACCACATTGACATTTAGTGTAGAAAGGAACATTTTGAGGAACAAAATAGCTGTGACTGAAAATTGGTTTTGAGTGAGTATAACCAATTCCAGAACTATTCCTTAGAGAATGAATTTTAGAATAAATTTTTTCAAATTATTTCCTTCCAATAGTAAAGTTTGATAAAATTTTCTTAAGACAAAAGATTTAAAATTTTATTCTAATGACTAAATTATCATTCTCACAAGAAATTGTTTTGGAATTTTTTTTAGTTTCAAAAATATTTTTCTTTAAATAAAGTTGTTAAAAGTCCTTAGAAATTTTATCCTTATTAGAACTTATTTACATAAGGGTTTTTGAAATATTTTCAAAATCAAGAGTTTTCTTATCAAGATATCTTGAAAGATCTAATATTTATTTTATAAGAATATATATTCTATAATTTTCCTTATCAAGATTCTTCTTGAGTTTGGAATTTTCATTCTCAAGTACTTTGGAAAATCTGGATACTTCTTCAAAAGAAGGTGAATTGTCCTCTACTGAGGAAGAATCTTTATTCAAAGAGTATGAACGTTTCTTATCAGGGTAATTATCATTTAAAGATACATTTGTAAGATATTAAACATTATATACCTTAGCCATGAAACAATGATTTTCAATGGTTAGTCTGGCTATGAGTCATATATTCTTCTATCTGAAAGATTTATATTCTAAGGATTCATCTGATGAATCACCACCACTTTCACTCCAAGTATCATTTTCTTTCAAGATTTTCTTAGTATTAATCTTTTAATACTTTTTCTTGTTTCTTTTAGAATGTTTATCCTTCCTTTCTTTTCTTTTTAGTAAAGGAAAATCTGGTCTAATATGACATGTTCTTTTATATTCATAACATGTTACTTCTGAGTCTTTATTGTCCTTCATATCATTCTTTCTGAATCTGTATTGAAAGTTTTTCTTTCCAACAATCTCGTTCATCCTTTGAGCAAGATTTTCTAACTCATTCTCAGAGTGTTCACTATCACTTGATTTTGATATAACAACATATTTATTATCTTTTTATCTTGTTATCCTTTTCAGTGTATTAGCTTTGGATGTAGTAGTAAAAGATACACTCTCATTACCATTCTTATTCTTATTGAAATCATCATCTCTTTTCATTTTTTTCTCGTGCTAAAGAAGAGTTCCAAATAACTCATCAAGATTGATTTGAGTAAATTTAATATTTTTATCAATAAATTTCCTTTTCAATTCTCATTCATTGGGAATTATATCAATTATCTTGTCCACAAGTGCTTCATCATCAAGACCCTTTTCACCCATAGATTGTAGACTGTTGATGATTGTCATAAATCTTTGTTTCACCTTGCATACTGGTTATATATAAGGAAAAATAAACACAGCATATCTTGTTCAAATCGTGGCTCTTCTTGTTTCTATAAATTTAGATGTACCAAAATGTGTGGCCTCCAATTTATTCCAGATACAATTGGTTACTTCACATGATGATATCTGACTATATATATTCCTGGTCATGGAACATAACAAAGTATTGTGTACCTTGTATTTTAATTGATATTCTTGTCTCTCTTGGTTATTGAAGGTACTAACTTCCTTGTTTGGGATTTTGTAACCTCCAGTAAGCATGATAAAGTTGTCTACTCCAGTATTAATAACAAAAGTATTTGTTCCATCTCTCCGGTATTCATAATCATTCCCATCAAAAATAGGTGGTATAGTTGGATTTAGGTTGTTAATTGATCCAATATTAATTCATTCCATATTATAAAACAATAATTTTCCACTCTACATGTTAGTGTAGTAAGTAATTATAAACAAATGATTTGAAATAGAAATACAATAGTCTTACAGAAATAAATAAAGTAAGAAAAACAGTGGAAACCTCCTCTGATACCAATTGTTGGATCTTAATATAGATGTATATGTATATTAGATGGCACAATACAATAGGGGGTGAATTTTAGATTTAAAACTTTCGTATTTAAACTCTTAAGAAAGAAACTTAGTTTAGGAGGTCTTAAACTAACACAATTCACAATCAATACAATTGACCATATAGGTCTAGGATATGATGGATATGATATGATGTAATACTATGAGTAATATAAAAAAATGTATTTGAATTGAATACAATGACTAGAGTAATATAACTATAAATGATTCTACCATAAAGCATATAAAATCTCTTAATATATGTAATGAATGAATTGTAATTGAAACAATTACAATTAAAATGAATATGAATATAAAGAGGAAATGATACAAATCCCTTTCTAGTACATATTATAGTGGAAATGTAAAAGTATTACAATTATTTTATCACAAAGAGTAGGGTATCCTTTCACCTAGGATAAAAGGTATGTCTTAGCACCACCTTGGTAAGCCCTTGATACGATGACCGACACGACTATCTTCCTGTCCCTGGAAGCCCTCGATTAATAAGGAAATCAACACCTCTGTCTTTCAATCAATTGAAATCCCTCGATACGATGATCGGTAGCACATTTTCCTATCCCCAGAAGCCCTCGATCATTATCACAATGATCAATCACACAAAGCATAAACAAATCAATTATAGAAAAACAATAACATGGAACAAGTTGTTCACTTCTGTATCTTCAAGGATTTCGCACAAAGCAAGAGATAAGTCACAACATCTCTCTCTATAACTTGATAGAAGCGAAATTTATATATTTTTGTTTGAATGACCTCATATTTATAGGCCTCAGGTTCCAACGGTCATATTTCTTACAATGGTCATATTTCTACGAAAAAACTCAGAGGGACTTGGACACCTGGTATTACAATGGTCAAAACAAACAGAATACACAACATCATTTTGTTTGGTAAATGACCAACTCAATGACATAGTTTAGGTTAGAAAATAGTAAGTGCAAAGGTATGAAACAATGAGTGTGAGTAACATGTAATCGGTATTGAAGTTATTATAAGAGTGTAATTCATTTCAAAAGTAAAATACATAACTTGTTTACTAGTCTTATCATAATAACAATTCATATCGATTACAATTTATAACCTAGTTATGATTTTTAACACGATTACGATACATGATATTTAAATGGGTTACGATGCTTGAATACAATGCATAATAAGAGTATAGTACATAACCTAGTTACGATGCACATGGTTACGATGCATGTGATTACGATGCATGACCTGATTATGATAAAGATGATTACGATGTATGACTAGATTATGATTCTTTATTTTGATGCAATAAAAAATATTGTTACAATTTTTGATTACAATAAAATATATAATCTTACGATTCCTGATTAAGATGAAATACATAATCTGATTCTTATTTTTAAACAATATATAAAACAATGTGAGTGAACAACATACATGATTATGATAAGAATAAAGAATATAATAAAGACAATGTGAGTGATTACGATTGTGAAACAACCTATGTGATAAACAATATGTGTGTTTAAGATATGTGTGAGTTGTGATTTCCAAAACAAATGATCGATGGTAAATTCGAAACATGTTTTGACTCAATAGAAGTCCTTGTGTTTTATCTTTGACTTATGTTATATTGAAGTGTTTTAAGTTGTTTCCACATTTCCCATGTTATGATTTTTATAATATATCATGCCTTATTAATCATGTTCATTTATTCCTCATTTATATTCCTTACCTAAAATATATTATTATCCTCATGTTATTCCATCTCTATTTCCTTACTAAGATTTATAGCTCACCCTGTTCTTATATATGTCCTTAGGTTATCCCACACAGTGTTAAGTACAAAGGAATTTTGTGGTCGTGTCAAATAAGTTTTCAATATAGATGTTGTTGTATTTAATGTTTTAAGTTGTTATGTAATGTTCCTAAACCCCAAAGAAACTAAACCTCTAGATATTCTAAGTTGTATTAAGTGAAATTTTATGTAATAAATCATGTTTAAATATGAAATAAGTAGCAGGGTCGTTATAGTTGGTATCAGAGGAAAAGTTTAGTTATTTTTTGGATTAAGATTAGAAAACTCTTGAAAATCCTTAGAGATAATACTAAGTATAATAACACATCCCTAAAATTTTGGTAAATATAGAGTAAGTGGATTATCAAGAAAATACATTCATATCTGGATACTATAAGTGGATGTGGTTCTAGCACAAATGTACCTAGGAGAAACAAATCCAAAAGGTGTTTCGGACCTAACTCGGGGTAACCCAGTACACAACAATGGGGTATACTGTGCACCTGATTTGACACTCCTGGGGGATATGCTTTGGTAAATTCATAAGCTCATTACAAACCATTATTAAGGTGATAAAAAAAATCCCATAAGAATATATGTTAGGAAGTAGATCATGGATAACATTGAGTGAAGCCTGGAAACTCATAAGTTAATGAGATGGATGTAATTTATAAGTTATCCATTTAATGTAATTGGATTCCCATTTAAGTGTTTAAGAGTTTATGATACTCATCCCTAAGTCTATATTGGATAAAGTAGAACCAGAATCAAAAATTGAAAGGTTGGGTTATTGTCTAGAGTTCTACGCATTCCTTTATATCATAAAATTTTAGTAGAACTATTCAAACACCACCACAAATCATGGAAGTAGATATTTCGGTGAAAACAGAAAATGGGGAAATTATTTCATCCCATGTATATAACTCCTCCTCTATCATAATTTGTGGATTGAACTTCCTGGAAAACCTTCTCATACTCTCTTTGGTGGAATTTGATGTAATTTTGGGCATGTATTGGATTTACCTATATAGATACAACATAAATTTACACAAGAAGAAAATCACTCTATGTATTGCGAATCATCCTCAGATTCTGTACAAATACAAGGTGAAGGATGAATCTTCTTTAGCACCATCGTCTCAAGCATGGATATTATTTCCCTATGAAAAAATCATATCTAGCTCAAATGATTGAGTCTAAGTAAAGGATCATCCTTGGAGACATGCCTATTGTGAGGTAATATGTTGATCTATTTCCTAAGGAATTGTTTGGTCTTCCTCCTAGCCGAGAGGTTCAATTTTCAATCGATCTTATACCTAGGGAATTACCAATATCCAAGACTCTGTATAGGATGGCTGTTGTGGAGCTGGAAGAACTAAAGAAACAACTATAGGAGAATCTTGATAAAGGGTTTATACAACCAAGTTCTTCACCATGGGTTGCACCAGTCCTCTTTGTTAAAAAGAAGGATGGGTAAATGCGCCTTTTCATTGATTAGTGTGAGCTCAACAAGATCACGATAAAGAACAAGTATCCTATACCTCAGATTGATGACTTGGTCGATAAGCTACATAGAGCACAATACTTTTCCAAGGTGTATTTTCGGTCAGGATTTTACCAAGTAAGGGTGAAGAAGGATGATATCCCCAAGACTACTTTTCGTACGAGGTACAGGCACTATAAGTTCATAGTGATGTCTTTCGGACTCACTAATTATATATATATATTCATGAACTTGATTAATAGATTATTTATAGATTACCTCGACAAATTTGTCATAGTCTTTATAGATGATATTCTAATATACTCTAAAATCAAGGAGGAGCATGAGAAGAATCTGAGCACTGTGTTAAAGACCTTGAAAAAGGAGAAGATCTATGCAAAGTACAGAAAGGGTGAGTTATGGTTGAAAAAAATCTCATTATTGGGGAATATCATCACAAGAAATGGAATATCTATAGATCCTTCATAGAAAAAAGAAATTTAGGGATGGATGAAGCCAAAATATGTGACAGATATCCATAGCTTCCTTGGGTTAGCTAGATATTATCATTGATTTGTGAAAAAATTCTCATGATTGTCAAACCCTCTTACCAAGATAACTCATAAGGGATTCAAGTTTTCTTGGACTAATGTAACGCCCAAGTAATTGGTTTAATAATTTTAAATAATTTAAAATTAATTTTTTCAATTAATAATAATACTTATAAATAATTATAATTTATAGATTTCAAATTAATTAATTAATGTTCTAAAAATACAAATACTATTATTTTACGTAAAATAATATTTTAATATGAATATGTGTATTTGATCAATATATTATTTAATTAAATATTTTAAATAATGATACATATATTGATTATTATAATTATTTTTATAAATACTAAATTATGTTATGAATATATTCACTATTAATATGACACCACAAGATTGTATGGAATATTATTATTAAATAATTTTAATTCCTTAGATAAATTATATGGGCAAAACACTGAGTCTCTATGAAACAACACTTTGTTATAACCTAGCCAATGAACATAATATTTCTGCTTCTGTGATTTGAATTTTAAAAAACGGACATACACCGTTGCGATTAGTACATTTTTAGAGTCTAATAGAATCAACTTAATTTTTTGGTGAATAGTAACTTGACCCTTATGAATAGTAATATATCCTTATGAATAGTAACATGACCCATATGAATATTAATGTACCATTATGAATAGTAACCTCACCCATGTGAGTATTAATAAAATTTAGTCACCTTATAAATCAAAGTGAATATTTTAAATATTAATAATTAAGTGTCGGTATTTTGGTGAGCAATAAATATTTAATTACAATTTTATAATTAATAAATTAATTTAAAAGATAATTGATAAAATTTATTCATAAATAAATATTTTTTTGTCCTATGATTTGGAGAAAATTTAATGATACCTTAGTTAATTTTTCAGGGTATTATAAAAATAGTTATAATTTTAAAAACTGTATTTTTTTAGTAAATGGTGATTGTAATTAAAAATTAAATTTATCTTATTTAGAAAATTATTTTCATAAAATGGGGTTCATTTTTTTATTCTACACATAAAAAGAAATTAGGTTGTATTTTTCTGATTTTTTTGAAATACTTGAATTTTTGGTGAATAGTGAAAATACGTTAATTTATGAAATATGCTAGATAAATGAATTTAAGCATCCTTCTTGAGTCATGGATGATGTAAATGGTCATTGGTTTGAACTCACATGCACATATTACTATTTTTAGTTACAAGAATCAAGACTATTCATTGTCTTGAGCCAAAATAATTAAATAGTGATTAAAATAATGGAAAAACCCTCCTCAATTGACCCGAATAGCCCAAAGGCATTAATTTTTATTGATTTTTTATAACCCCCCTTTCAATGGATGAGGGGGAACCCTTAAAAGGCCCGCAGGCTCAGAGATTAAATGGCTCGTATGCTTAAGAGATTACATGACCCGAAGGTCTTAGGGAATTCAACCAGACTATAACTACAAGGAACTGCCCCTCCCCGGCATCTGCATCGTGATGGTAGCTCTACACCTTCACATGGTTGTCTGGATAGGATTCTCGTGCCAGAACAGTCTGGTATAAATGGTGTATTTATACCCTCTCATTCTTCCAAATCCATTTGATTCTACTCTGGTGAGTGCACTTTCTCTGAATCCTCCTCCAGGGATACTTCTTTTTTGTAGAGTCTGTCTGGGGCAACTACTATGATCTTGTAGCCCAAAGGCCTTGAGGTGGCTCGAAGGCCTTAAAGGTGGCTCGAAATCCTTACTGACCAAAAGGCGTGGGTGGCCCTGAATTCCTTAAGGACTCCAAGCCCAAATCTATGACCCAAGGTGAATAGTTCTGGCTGCTGTAGTACCGAACAGTACCTACTACAGTAACTGTTACAGTACTCGCACAGAACTTCTGTAGTACCTGCTACAGTACCTTCTATAGTATTGCTATAGACCCTAGAAATATGTCTCTGCCTGGTTTTGAACCTGGATCTCATGGATGCACTTAAGGAGTTCTCACCAACTGGGTTGAGGCTCATGTGAAAAAACCCTCCTCTCTTCCACTATAAAAACCATCCCTCACCCCCACTTCCTCTCACACCACTCAAGCTTTGAGACTTGCCTAAGTTCTATCAAATAATCTTTCCAAGCCCCTTCCTCATGTCCAAGACCTACTGGTCACACCAAAAGACCAAAACCAAAGTCCTTAAGAAGGTTCTCAAGGAGGATTACTCAAGAGGTAAACCTCTTTTCCTTTTTCTTTCAATTTATTTTACAAGTTCCATTCTATTTTTTCTCTCTCCTCACCTCCCCTAATAAAAATTCTATAATAATTCTAGTACCTTAAATGTACTATAATTATATTATTCTAATGAAATATTTCATCATCATCTCTCTTTCCCCCTCCTCTTATACTAAAAATGAAAACATTATCCGAGATGTGTTAATTTATCACACTCAAGGACGACTGCTTTTCAATTTCTATTACCATCTTCAATTATGGAAATGAAACCATTTTTATGGTTGAACCAGATCATAACATATGTAATATATCCTATTTAATGTTATGGAATCATTTTGTACACATGGTATTAAATTATAAAACAAAATGAGTTCATGGTGATCGAAAAATCGCCAAATTAATCCAAGTGTTTATCATTAAAATTTTATCTAATGATTCATCCACTCCAAAATAAACAAAGGATTTATATGATCATTTAAACTTATGTACGATCAATAATAATTCTTAAATTTAATTCTGTATTTCAATTTCCATTTTATATGAACTTCCATACTCTTATACAAGCGAATCAATCATGAAAATTAAGAAAACGTGCACTCCCAAATGATGAAATTGAATATGTTAACCCATCTAAAAGGCCATAAATGAACATAATAAAGATATAATAAATCAATTAAATGTTGATAAGTTTATGGTATTAATAATTAATGAATCTAATTTGATTATTCAGAATATTAAGATCAATTTAAGAATACATTCAGACATAAGGTAAGGGTTTCCTTATCTCACTTTCATTTTTGTGAGATACTCCTTATTCACCACTATTTCTTGTGTATGTTGTATGAATACTGGCCATTGATTCATCATATCATGAATCTATTTATTTTAATTGTATTAAATGTATCATTTTATTATTAATAATTTCGGGGCATATAATTCAATTGATTACAAAGTGGTAAGAAATTCTACTTGAACCCTTATTTTTTCTTTTGGGTTACTCTTTCTATAACTTTACTCAAATGTAATGCTTATTTATTTTTGTATACTTATTATAAATTATGTGTATATGTTCCAAAATCATATATAAATATTATATCATCCTTATTTTATGGGGATATTTAAGTTTTAAAATGGTTTCCTTCTCAATTATTCCTAAAATACATGCCCGATTCAAGGGAACTTCTCAAATTCTTACCCATTTTCAAGTGCACTGTATATTATATTTTAATCCATAATTATTTTTTAAAAATAAAAAAATTTATCATGAAAAACTATCTTGGTTCATTTATGATTTCATGAAAATAAACATTCCTTTTTGTTTTAAAATCTCTTCAATATTTTCCTTAAACCGCACAAAAATGTTTTATTTCTAAAGCTTCTTAAAAACTATTTTTTACATGATTTCACTACAATGGGACATAATTTATGCCTCAAATATAATATAAATATCCTTACCTTTTATTTTTTTGTATATACATGTTTAAAATATTATTTTTATGACAAATATAAATGATTTTCAAAAAGAACTCTTCTTTCCAAAGTAAAAAAAGATTTTTCTCGTCTCACTTTAACTTTTATGAGATATATGCCTTATTGACCACTTATTCCTTGAATATGGTGTATGTAATTACCCTTAGTAAATCATATCAATATTATCCTTATTATCATGATATTCTAATGGATTATTATTTGAATGTTTCAAGGTGTTATGGGACACTTTGGAATGTTTAAGGATTATTTCCTCAAGAATTTTTCAATGGTCTCATTTAATAGTATCTTTACCTATGTCAAAATACATTTTAGAATATTAACTTCATTGAGGGTTATATCTTAAGATATCATATACAATATGTTTTTGAAGTTTTTATGATTATTTTGATTTTGGATGTGCTATCTTGATACCATTCATCATATTACTCCGAATGGTTAGTGTTTATGTTTAATGATTGGGGAAAGTTAAATAAATTTCATATGTTAGTTTCAATATGAATGTATATATTTTTTAAGTTTATCCCCATTCATATGATAAATTCATTGGACTTAGTAAGTGATGGGTGGGGCCCGCTATAGTCCCTCTATGCATCAGTAGATCTCATGAGACAAATAGATATGGACTTGGTTGAGGCCTTGCCCATTTTCAGATATGGTTTTGGTTGAGGCCTTAATCATTTTTAGATGTCTTGACCAAGGCCTTGATGGTATATTTCATAATGTCCAGCATATAAATTTCCCTCATTATGATTTTAGGCATTGATAAATTATGTGATTATTTAACTAGTATAGTATCCATGGTAGAGTTTCATGTGATCAATTATATGGATTTATTTACTCAACTTTCATTCATTCCATATTATGCTCATGTTTATTTTTAAAGTCATATGTTTTTAGTTATTCACTATGACTAATGTTTATGTTTATGATAACTTCCATTGTATTACTTACCCTTACTAAGAATCTGATATTACCCCTTTCTTATGTTTTCTTTCCCTAGGTTATGAAGAAGAAAACTTTGAATAAGCTTTCAAGGATGCAGTTTATTTCATATTGTATCATGTTTTATTTTCTTTTTACAATATACTATGGGTATCGTGACTATAATCTGGTCTTCTAAGACTGCTAAACTGATCGTTCTTTCGGTATTTGATTCCTTCTAATCATGCCAATGTTTTAAAATAATGCACTGGCTTTGGGATTCTGGGGTCGGGGCGTTATAGTTGGAATCAAAGGAAGTTTAGCAGTAACCTTGGAAACTAGATTTAGAAAATATAGGTTAGGGAACATAACCCTAAGATATACTTTGAGGATAAGAATAGAAGGGAATCCTAGAATTTTGGCAAGGTATATATTATGTGGAAAATACATCTCTATCTGGATACTACAAGTGGATGTGGTTCTAGAACAGATGTACCTAGGGGTAACAACTATG